>WAAF01000048.1:272758-302686 GCA_013400475.1 Tricholaema leucomelas
TGTGGCCTGACCAGTGTTGAGTACAGGGGCAGAATAACCTCCCTCCTCCTACTGGCCACACTGTTCCTGATCCAGGCCAGGTTGCCATTGGCTCTCTTGGCCACCTGGGCACACTGCTGGCTCATCTTCAGCTCCTATCTACCAGTACCCCCAGGTCCCTTTCTTCCTGGCTGCTCTCCAGCCTGGAGCGCTGCTTGGAGTATTATGCATGGTAAATTCTTTCTCTTTATGACTCCCTTCTTGAAACAGCCCATGTCTATTCTCTATGTGATGGAGAATGGTTTCTTTCTGGAAATGTTATTGGCTGTTTTGTTACTTTTATTTTTTACATTTATTAGCTTGGGCAGTACAATTTATATATATATACTATATATAAAAATAAAGATTTGGGGTGGTTGAGTATCTCCCACCCTTTTTTTTTTCCCTTATCTTTCACTGAAGAAATGTTTTGGCAGTTTGGATTAAGACAATCTTTCAATTAAAACTAGCTCCACCATCTTGAAACTCTCCTGAAATTAATTTGCTTATTTTTAAATGATTTCCTCAGCTGAAGGCCTAGCAAGGATGATCAGTCCCATGCTTGTCAATCCCTTGTGGAAGGATTTCTGTCTTTGTAAGGCACCCCACAGACACTGGTGGGGCTCTGCATGGTTGTGCTGAAAGGGGCAGACCTGTGGTCACAAACTTCTAAAACCTGAAATATGTGAAAATTACACAGAGGTTATTCCTGTATCTGTGCATCAAGTTTTGAGCCAGAACAAAATAGTAAAAAGTCCATAACACAGAACTACCAAATTTTGCAATAGCACAAGCTTGAAATCAATAGTAGGGCTCTCCTTTTTAGGTCCAAGTTTGGCTTTTGGCTTTTTGCAGACTAGAGAGCACTGCATAGCTGCTCAGGCTGAAGATAAAGGAGAACTACTTGGAGAAGCACACTACACCTTTAGTGTCTCATAACTGCCTTACTGTGCCTTATCTGTATTTGTGCTAGTTTGAGCCTAGCTAGCATGTTTTGGTGAGCACAGTATTCTGTATTTGCAGCACAAATATAAGCTAGAACATGTCACCCCAAGCAAAAGGAACATCTCTAAGAGAGAAGTCATGCTAGTGGCATTCATCTGTTCCTTTCTTCTTTGCCTTTACTTTCCCCAGACATACTGTCCAGTGTGGTCTGCACACTCCAGACCAAGCCTGGGGGAGCTCTTATGCTGCTGCCCCACCATGTGCTCCTTCTCTGAGCCATGTGCAGAGGGCTGTACTCAGTGACCGTTTAATAACGGCGGGAGGTGTAAGCTAACACATTTTGATTTGCATTCCCTGTAGGTTGACTGTGCACTCTTGATTCTAGTGATTCAGATGGTAGTTTCATAATAGGCTTAAGCCAATCCATGGCTATGTTATTTCTGAAAGGCTCAGTCTCCACTCATATTTTTACCCTTGTCTTATGTTCCCACGCCCTTCCCTACATCACATCCAGCCACCGTGTGGCCAAGCAGTGAGGCAGATCAGTTCTCTGAGACATCTGAAGACTAAGTCAGCCAACACAGACCAAGAAAACATTAGTTTCCACTCACATCAGCAAGCTGTTGTATTACCACATGATAGCTATTCCAGTGCAAAGGAGAAAGAGGTTAGAAACTCTCCTTTCAGCAGCAGCAGTAGCATCCTGCATCAGCTTAAGCCAACTGTGAAACAGTTGGTCCCTTGGTCAACACCAGGCAATTAATTAACTCAGCTGTGTATGTGACTCCTCAATTCAAGAGAGATGTTGAGGTGCTGGAACGTGTCCAGAGAAGGGCAACAAAGGTGTTGAGGGGCCTGGAACACAAACCCTATGAGGAGAGGCTGAGGGAGCTGGGGGTGTTTAGCCTGGAGAAGAGGAGGCTCAGGGCAGACCTCATTGCTGTCTACAACAACCTGAGGGGAGGCTGTAGCCAGGTGGGGGGGTGGTCTCTTCTCCCAGGCACCCAGCAACAGAACAAGGGGACACAGTCTCAAGTTGTGCTGGGGGAAGTCTAGGCTGGATGTTAGGAGGAAGTTCTTCATAGAGAGAGTGATTGGCATTGGAATGGGCTGCCCAGGGAGGTGGTGGAGTCACCGTCCCTGGGGGTGTTCAAGAGAAGCCTGGATGAAGCACTTAGTGCCATGGTCTGGTTGACTGGATAGGGCTGGGTGCTAGGTTGGACTGGATGATCTTGGAGGTCTCTTCCAACCTGGTTGACTCTTTTCTAATACTCTGGCTCCTCCTTCACACAGGGAAAGCTGTCTGTTCCAACTCTTCCCCCTGTACCTTTGGGCTTGGATCAGATGAATGATGGAGCGCTCACACTTCCCTTCTGTACTATTTCCAGCCTCTGTTCTGGGAAGCTGCGGGAAGGAGTGATCCCTGACTTTCCTGCACTTCCATTGGGCTGCATGGGGGAAACTTCTTCTTTACTTTAATTGACCAGGGGCAGCATGTCATCTGGCCCTGCATATGCTTTGAGAACTCAGAGGTAACCAGACTACACTCAGTGTAGACGATGGGTTGGAAAACATCAAAACCAAAGCATACCACACAGTGCTTTGCATCAGCCGTAAGGAATTTTTACCCACTTCCTGACAGATTTCCTGATAGTTCATTAACAGTGATTAATCAGCCCGACCATTAACCCCCTGCATTCCTGAGAGATTAACCTCAATACAAGGCCTCCTGCATGCATTTTCTTTCCTTTCTGAAACACCCTCCTACGTTAAGTTATTTGCTGTTTCTAAAAAGATCAGTGACAAGCATCACAGATGCATGGATTCTCCTGAACAGTTATCTGGTTTGTGGTGAAAGTTGGAAATAAAACATAACATCCACAACTCTGCAATTTGAAATTTGTAGTTCATGTAGAAAGTATAGCTGAAAGTATCTCCAGATCTGGCAATGTGTCATATCATAGTCTCATAGTATCATCAGGGTTGGAAGAGACCTCACAGATCATCAAGTCCAACCCTTCACCACAGAGCTCAAGGCTAGACCATGGCACCAAGTGCCACGTCCAATCCTGCCTTGAACAGCTCCAGGGATGGCGACTCCACCACCTCCCTGGGCAGCCCATTCCAGTAGCCAATGACTCTCTCAGGGAAGAACTTTCTCCTCACCTCGAGCCTAAATTTCCCCTGGCACAGCCTGAGGCTGTGTCCTCTTGTTCTGGTGCTGGCCACATGAGAGAAGAGAGCAACCTCCTCCTGGCCACAACCACCCCTCAGGTAGTTGTAGACAGCAATACACAGTCCTGCTTTACACTTCAAAGTCCTTATTCAGCATCTGCTTTGAAGGCAGGTAATAGTGCTGTTATTTCACATGATGGGAGATGAACCTGAGTCAAGATCACAGGATCACAGGATGTCAGAGGTTGGAAGGGATCCAAAGAGATCATTGAGTTCAAACCCCCTGCCAGAGCAGGACCATACAATCTAGCTCAGGTCACAGAGGAATGCATCCAGGCCTTGAAAGTCTCCAGAGAAGGAAACTCTACAAGTTCTCTGGGGAGCCTGTGCCAGTGCTCTGGGACCCTTACAGTAAAGAAGTCTCCCTTTGTGTTCAGGTTGAACCTCCTGTGCTGCAGCTTACATCCATTGCTCCTTATCCTATCAGAAGGAGCAGTGAGCAGAGCCTGTCCCCCTGCTCTTGACCCCCAGCCTTCAGATATTTATAAACATTTATTAAATCCCCTCTCAGTCTTCTCTTCTTCAGACTAAACAGCCCCAGGTCGCTCATCCTCTCCTCATTAGGCAGTGCTCCAGTCCCCTAATCATGCTCCTAGCCTTCCACTGGACCTTCTCCAGCAGATCCNTTTGTGTTCAGGTTGAACCTCCTGTGCTGCAGCTTACATCCATTGCTCCTTATCCTATCAGAAGGAGCAGTGAGCAGAGCCTGTCCCCCTGCTCTTGACCCCCAGCCTTCAGATATTTATAAACATTTATTAAATCCCCTCTCAGTCTTCTCTTCTTCAGACTAAACAGCCCCAGGTCGCTCATCCTCTCCTCATTAGGCAGTGCTCCAGTCCCCTAATCATGCTCCTAGCCTTCCACTGGACCTTCTCCAGCAGATCCCTGTCCCTCTTCAACTGGGGAGCCCAAAACTGAATGCAGTACTCAAGTGTTCAGATCAAGAATGTTAGGAACACCCACTTTGAGACATCTGTGGGTTGCATTCAGAGCTCCTAATCTTTCATGTGTTTTAATGGGAGTCACAGAAGCTACCCATTCTTCAACAGTGAGACACTGCTTGGGAATCCCAGACCTGAGGTATCCAGTATTAGTAAGGGACCTCCACAAATTGCCCACAGCTCTGCTAGACTCTTATTCAGGATCAGGATAGAGGAACTCTCATTTGGCTGTTTCCAAGATAAATACTGGAAGGTGTCTCTGAGATGATGCCTTCTCTCAGTGCACAGTGATGAAATCTGGGAGGCAGCACAGGAGAGCTTCATTCTAGCAGGCAATACCTCAGCATGCCACTCAACATCAGGGAAGAAAGTTATTCTGTGTTACAGACTAAGTGCAGAAAGTCAACAAAGTATTGACCCACAGGGAGTACTCATCAAAACGATTCAGTGTGGTGATGTTCATATGAATTCCTTTCAACTCCAAACAGCACTAATGAGAGGTGGGGAATTTATTTCTTACACACTGGAGTAAGAGCACTGAACCAGAAACTCCACACACTGTGCTGAAAACAACAGACCCATGCTGTGGAACCTCTGAGATTCCTGTCAACCCAACATTTCTCCACTACTCTGATTCCTATGCTACCACAATGACAGACATTTTGGCAAGGAGTATTGCAATTTAGGATACATTTCTGTGTGAATTTTCAGTTTAAGCTTCAGTACCTAACGATCTGCTTCTTCCCCAGCAGCCTTGGTCCTGCTTCTCCCCAAGCAGGTTTAGTATCTGCTGCTTCCCTGGTTTCAGACTGGAAGCTATGATTTCACAGTCTCACAGTATCACCAAGGTTGGAAGAGACCTCATAGATCATCAAGTCCAAGCTGTTACCACAGAGCTCAAGGCTAGACCATGGCACCAAGTGCCACGTCCAATCCTGCCTTGAACAGCTCCAGGGATGGCGACTCCACCACCTCCNGAACTGGACACAGTACTCCAGGTGTGGTCTAACCAGTGCAGAGTACAGGGGCAGAATGACCTCCCTGCTCCTGCTGGCCACACCATTCCTGATGCAGGCCAGGATGCCACTGGCTCTCTTGGCCACCTGGGCACACTGCTGGCTCATGTTCAGGTGGGTATCAATCAGCATCCCCAGATCCCTCTCTGTCTGGCTGCTCTCCAGCCACTCCGACCCCAGCCTGTAGCTCTGCATGGGGTTGTTGTGGCCAAAGTGCAGCCCCTGGCACTTGGAGCCATTGAATGCCATCCCCTTGGACTCTGCCCATCTGTCCAGGCGGTCAAGGTCCCGCTGCAGAGCCCTTCTGCCCTCCAGCCCAGCCACATCTGCCCCTAGCTTGGTGTCATCTGCAAACTTGCTGATGACTGACTCGATGCCCTCATCCAGATTTGTGATTTGTGACTTCTCATTTGTTTTCAAAGTTTATACCTCACAGAGAAACTCAAAACCAGCAGAGCAAACGCTCCACATTGTTTTTCTTGTGAGAGTGCATATAGAAAAGTTAAGACGAACAACGCACAGTAGCAGAAAACTCTCATTAGCAGTTCAGCTCCATACAAAACACTCCAGTGGCACTCTTGCAAACAAGAGCACGTACACCAAGGTGTGTCAACAGCAACGAAGCACACAGACACTGCCACTACCAGAAATAAGATGGACTGTGTGTTGAATGCACTACCTTTCCCAAAGTTTGAACTGGCACAGAATCAGAGACGTGGCGGAAGCTCAGTGCTAAATATAGCAGCTCCTCAGAAGGTTGATTTGTACTTCTCAAACTGGTTTATCAAGCCTCAACAACATGCAGTTACTCTCCTCTAATCAAAAGCTTCACTTATCTCACTTCCTTGAGAAGTACTTAGCCCCTTTCATTACTGATGTCACAGTCATGCCAACTTGTAATTTCTTCATAGCAAAGCTCATGCTTTCACAAATTTCATTTAATGAACAAATGAAACTAGAGCTGAAGCTCTTCCCAGAACACATCATGTTATGCTGATGTTTCCCTTCCAAACAACGAGCTTCCTAACCAGGAGACAACTGGCCAGATTGTCACCAGCTGTGTCTCACCTGTTATCAGGTCAGGGGCTGACATGGCTTCAGGACCCCACAATCTCACAGCCAAGTCAGAAGGGGGATATCTCCTTTCTAGGCAATTTCACTAGCTGCATGTGTCCTTTTTTTTTTTTTCCCTCTCAGACTGAAAATGCCAAAAGACTCCTAGTGATCCCATCTAATCTGATGAGATGCACTCAGGATGACACAACTGCCATCTCGCCTGGAATTGATCAAGAAAACATTCTTTTTTTGCACGAAAGCTCCATATGGTCGAATGCCTCTTTCAAAACCACAGTATCTAGCCTTTGTTGGCTGGCCACTGCTCCCGCCTACCTCTGAGCTACTTAGCCCAGAGGGAAAAACCCACACTAAACTTAAGAGGTTTTTGGTTGTTTTTTTTCCTGAGCTCACTCTAGCATTGTCCTATTGCCAGCTCCCTGCATTCTTTTTACTACCGAGTTTGTCTAACCTTTTTTGATGAGTACTGGAGTTGTAACTCCTCTCTCTAAGCTCAGATGGATGTGACCCACAAGCTGAAATGGCTGCTCTGCTCTACAGTAGTGCTCTCTGCTACCCACCTATTCTGTTGTACTTAGCCTGTGGGGCAGGTGTGCAGAAAACAAGGCTCCTGTACCTCGTTCAGGGTCTTCTGCAGTAGGTCAGCAAGGCACAGCTTCTGACAGAAATCACAGTGTCACAGTCTCACAGTATTACCAAGGTTGGAAGAGACCTCACAGATCATCAAGTCCAACCCGTTACCACAGAGCTCAAGGCTAGACCATGGCACCAAGTGCCACGTCCAATCCTGCCTTGAACAGCTCCAGGGACGGCGACTCCACCACCTCCCTGGGCAGCCCATTCCAGTAGCCAATGACTCTCTCAGTGAAGAACTTTCTCCTCACCTCAAGCCTAAATTTCCCCTGGCGCAGCTTGAGGCTGTGTCCTCTTGTTCTGGTGCTGGCTGCCTGAGAGAAGAGAGCAACCTCCTCCTGGCTACAACCACCCCTCAGGTAGTTGTAGACAGCAATAAGGTCTGCCCTGAGCCTCCTCTTCTCCAGGCTAAACAATCCCAGCTCCCTCAGCCTCTCCTCGTAGGGCTGTGCTCGAGGCCTCTCACCAGCCTCGTTGCCCTTCTCTGGACACATTCAAGCATTTCAATGTCCCTCTTAAACTGGGGGGCCCAGAACCGGACACAGTACTCGAGGTGTGGTCTAACCAGTGCAGAGTACAGGGGCAGAATGACCTCCCTGCTCCTGCTGACCACACCATTCCTGATGCAGGCCAGGATGCCATTGGCTCTCTTGGCCACCTGGGCACACTGCTGGCTCATGTTCAGGCGGGTATCAATCAGCACCCCCAGATCCCTTTCTGTTTGGCTGCTCTCCAGCCACTCCGACCCCAGCCTGTAGCTCTGCATGGGGTTGTTGTGGCCAAAGTGCAGCAGGACTACCTGCAGCATAGATCTTTCCAATGAACACTGCCTAATGATTTTGGTGAGAAAATCACAGGCACCAGCAATGAGAAAACAAACTTCCAGGGAGTTTCTTTACCTTTCCCCTGTATTTCTGTGTCAACCAAATACTCCTTATAGCTATTTAAGCAGTTGATAAACACCGCTGCCAGAACTCAAGATTTTGGTTTTCTCCAACTGAGGTGTCCTAGGATAGCTAGGGAAAAGTGATAAAATCACTACACTTAACTGCAAACTGGCTATTAAAGACATTTCTAATCACCCAAACTTATGGAATTAGCTTCCTTCCATTTGCCTAGCTGAAGCTGCAAAACATAGTCTGTCTGTGGGGCAGGCTACTCCTTTAATCTTGATAAGAAAAAGAACTTCTGGCATTTTCTGTGGTTAGAATTTGCAAAAGCAAGAAGCCTGATTTCCCCACTATTCTCATTTCTCTGTTTTTGTTCTTTTGAAAACTAATTGTGCAATATCACTGATCCAACACAAACCTTCCTGGTTTCTGTAGTGCCCAAAACTACTTGACAAATGAAAACTCTGTTGGGGAAAATCAGGTCTTAGTTCAAGATCAACGTTACTGCAGCTGGCATTTCTGGTTAACTAAGTAGGCAAAGGTTTGCCTTTTCTCCTCATCACAGCCAGAACTGATGTGAGCTAACTGAGAAGAGTAGGTTATGTTCAACAGCAGCCAGGATGATGCCTGGTTCTGCAGCTTTAAAGAAGAGAAGGAGGCAAATGACATTTGTAAGCTAACCATAAATGTAAAAAAGGGGAAAAACAATAAGGAGTTTGGCCAAGAATATGCTGCACTATTACACACTGGATCACATTTTCAACTTCCTACAGCTTAGGCCATAAAAAGATACTTAGGAAGGTGATGCTCTGGATGTGCCAGAAGCACCAGCTTCCAGTACCTATTTTTAACTGCAGGAATCTCATTTAAAAGGATAGCTGCACACAGTTGGTTCTCCTTCCTTACCATGCTTTGTGCTACTCAGATATCCCAGAGCACTATGCACCATCACAACAGACACTGTCTTCTGTGCTTGCTTTGGCAGCCCAGCACCTGCTTCAAAACACAAGGTGAGCTACATATCATGACCTAACATCCTCTTGGAGGAGATCCTGTGCTTGTTTCATCATAAAAAAACAGGGGGAGGAAAGCAAATCAAGCAAAGGGATGCAGCATGATCTCCTGCAATGGTTTTGACTTTTGTCGCAAGCCATAGTTAGCCCAAGAGGAGCAATTAAAAGGTCATTTCCTACTCTGCTCTCAACCTGCATAAAGTATACTGTTATTTAATTTACTAAAGCTTCCCAGAAGCGAAATGACAAAAAGACAGCTCCAAGATATCACAGTCTCACAGTATCACCAAGGTTGGAAGAGACCTCACAGATCATCAAGTCCAACCTGTTACCACAGAGCTCAAGGCTAGACCATGGCACCAAGTGCCACGTCCAATCCTGCCTTGAACAGCTCCAGGGACGGCGACTCCACCACCTCCCTGGGCAGCCCATTCCAGTAGCCAATGACTCTCTCAGGGAAGAACTTTCTCCTCACCTCAAGGCCAAATTTCCCCTGGCTTAGGTTGAGGCTGTGTCCTCTTGTTATGGTGCTGGCTGCCTGAGAGAAGAGAGCAACCTCCTCCTGGCTACAACCACCCCTCAGGTAGTTGTAGACTACCTGAACTTATTATATTATATTTCTGAACTTAGCTTCCCCAGACCTCATCAGAATGTAATCTCAGGCCCAAAGCTGGATGTTGTATCCTTCACGTGTTCTGGCCCTCAGTCAAAATGCCTGAGTTAGTGCATAAACGCTGCTAGCATCCCTACTGTTTCTGTCCAGCCCAGTCAAGTGGGTTAACTTCCAAACTGTCCTATTTCTCAGTCTGACAGTGGTGAAGCCAAAGCACGTGCCCTTGTAGCACATTTTCACAAACCTATTGTGGCATCTTCAAGAAGCACCCAGTGCAAAGCAACTCTGCACTGCTATGTATTTTCTCATTTACATGGACAGCTACAACGACATCCAGTTCTAACACAGACAAAATTTGACCTCCAGTCCTAATTCTCTTTTAAGATGTCCTTATCAAGGCAAGTGGGTTCATTTTCCACTGACAAGATGGTACCTGTCTGGTTGAGTTCCCCATCTACAGAACTGTGGTAGAGAAGTTGTAAACCATGTGAGGTGCTTGGCAACTTTACATTTACACATACACGGAACAAAAGTGTGGGATGCAATGGGATGAAATATCACAACCTGGCACTGATAGTGAGCAGCAAAACCAAACAGTTCTTGATTCACAGAGAGAGTGATCTGCCATTGGAATGGGCTGCCCAGGGAGGTGGTGGAGTCACCGTCCTTGGGAGTGTTCAAGAAAAGCCTGGCTGAGGCACTCAGTGCCATGGTCTAGATGACTGGCTAGGGCTGGGTGCTAGGTTGGACTGGATGATCTTGGAGGTCTCTTCCAACCTGGTTGATTCTATGATTCTATGATATCACTAAAGTAACTGAGCCAGAAATTCACTTCTACTGTGCTGATGTTTTCGTTGTCTGGACTCTGAAATTTTAGAAGAGGCTTAGGAAATTAAATATTGGTTTTCACGTTCTTTTTATTCTACATCTTCATTAAGTACCATCTCGTAATTTAATGCAATTTGTGGCAAATGCTAATAGTGCTTTAGGCCCACTTCTCCCTGTCAGCTGTATCTCTGTTAAATTATGCATTTCCATCTGGAAAGAAACTGTACAGGCTCTCTTCAACTTAGAGCTGGGAATGGAGAGGGATTTAATTAGATGCTCCACAGTTGGGAAAAAAAGACTAGAGCAAAGCCTGGGTGGTCTGTGGAATCTTCCACTGGAAAACAAGGCTGCAAATTGTTCTGCAGAAGCCTGCTTCTGTTTGCTCATTTTGTTTACATTGTTTGTTCTTGCAGATTAAAATAGACAGTAACTAAGCAGATAAACAGTGTTTCCTTCCATGACAATGTTGTCCAGAAGTTAAGAGAGCAGCATGGGACAATACATGCCTGTGCTTCAATTTTGGCTACGCCACCCCAACTCCTGATGTAACTCGGAGAACGCTTCCAGCTAGCACTTCACAGCACTAAATTGCTAACATTTTTGTTCCATTTTTCCTGGCTGCAGAATGGGGATAATACAGCTTTCTGCTCTCAAAGGTTAAAGAGGGCCCAGCCATGCTGCTTCAAGCTTTTCCCAGCTGACTGCTAATGCAGAGGGACACAAGTGTAGCAGTTCCTCTTGTCACAGGATACCTGTATACCCTTAGACCACTGACAAAGCCTTCAACAAGCAAAGTGCTTTCAGAAGGCCTGAATCAGAAACTTGTAATGAGACCAGCAATTTCCATCCACACTTAACTGTGAGTCAACCAAAATGCAGTGATTTCAGTCATGTGCCCTTTCAAAGTTCAGCTGAACTTCAGAACATAATAGATGCAGCTGTAAATAGATTTACAGTGCAGACTGCCGATTGGAGCATCTGGCAGATTAACTTGTTCCTCGTGGTTCCTCTGTTCCAAAATTCAACAGATTCTGTATTTGTAAAAGAGGAAATGCAGAAGGCTAAGTCAGAAAGTGGGCTATGACTGGAACTAAATTTATTTATTAACCTCTTTTGAATCCATATTAAAGAAAGGAAGCTATTATGCTGTCAGTTTGCGTGATGTTCATGGAAGCCCCGGGCATAATTCCTCTGTTTTGGTGTGTGAATAAATGCCAATACACTCACTGGCAGATAAGCTGCCTGCCTGATAGGAGCCTTTTCTCTTCTCTTGAAAAAGAAAGGGAAGATTGAGAAACAAACAACCAAGCAAAAAAGATAAAAGAAACACCAAGCTGTGTGGCACAGTTGACTTGCTGGAGGGCAGGGATGCCATCCAGAGGGACATGGACAGGCTGGAGAGGTGGGCCCAGGCCAACCTCATGACATTTGACAAGGCCAAGTGTAAGGTCCTGCACCTGGGTCGGTGTAATCCCAGGCACAGATGCAGGCTGGGTGGTGAATGGCTGAGAGCAGCCCTGAGGAGAAGGACCTGGGGGTCTGGGTTGACAAAAAGCTCAACATGAGCCTGCAGTGTGCACATGCAGCCCAGACAGCAACCCTGTGCTGGGCTGCATCAAGAGCAGTGTGGGCAGCAGGGCAAGGGAGGGGATTCTCCCCCTTTACTCTGCTCTCCTCAGACCCCACCTGCAGTACTGTGTGCAGTTCTGGAGCCCCCAGCACAAGAAGGACATGGAACTGCTGGAGCCAGTCCAGAGGAGAGCCACGAAGATGCTCAGAGGGCTGCAGCAGCTCTGCTATGAGGACAGGCTGAGAGAGTTGGGGCTCTGCAGCCTGGAGAAGAGAAGGCTTCGAGGAGACCTTAGAGTGGCTTTCCAGTATCTGAAGGGAGCCTACAGGAAGGCTGGGGAGGGACTATTGACAAGGTCTGGTAATGTCAGGACGAGGGGGAATGGGTTTAAGCTGGAAGAGGGGAGATTTAGACTGGATGTTAGGAGGAAGTTCTTTACAGTGAGGGTGGTAAGACACTGGCACAGGTTGCCCAGGGAGGTTGTGGATGCTTCCTCCCTGGAGGTGTTTAAAGCCAGGCTGGATGAGGCCTTGAGCAGCCTGCTCTAGTGGGAGGTGTCCCTGCCTATGGCAGGGGGTTGGAGCTGGATGATCCTTGAGGTCCCTTCCAACCTAAACCATTCCATGATTCTAAGAGAAAGAAGACCTTGTCTTTTGTGGTCACTTCATTGCTTCCTGCTACATACGTGGCTAGGAAAAGGTTAAATACTCAACAACATTTTTTTCTTCTTAGCAACTTAGAGAACCGTACATCAGAAAGGTTTGTCTGCCAAATGCTTCATTTACTACCAGCTGCATTTGTACTTTGTTGAGAGATAGCTGAAATAAAATCACTGTTCTCTGTGCAAACGGCACGCTAAATAATGCACGGCTACGAGATTATTAAATAGCAAAGGCATTTGATAATATTAGAGTCAACCACAAGTCCCACTTCTGCTGATGCACAGAATTTTGAGTAATTAGTCATTGCATAGAGTGTTGTATTTATATCCCCTTCAGCCTCAGACGTTAGGCCACAAAGTCAGGAGACAAAGAATTGCTGTCATTAGGAGGACTGGTTTAGATTTATTTATATTCTAAGGCTTTATTTCGGTGTCCACTTCACTCCTCTGGCTCAGGCTTCCTCCAAACCAGAAGATACAGCTAAGTCAGAGAATTTTAGTGTAAACCATATTTTTACAGACAAGACCTCTCAACTTCAAGCAGAAGAATTTCAATGAGTTTGCAAAGCCCCCAAAGAAGCACCACTGGCCTGAGGTTATATGACAAGCCTGGGAAAAAGGCCTCCCAGGTTCTTTTCTGATCTCTAACAGGCTTCTCATGTTTATACACAAGACATTAATAGCAGCTCAAATTTACAGATAGATAGATTGAGATACAAAGAAGACAAGTAACTCTCCCAAGGATTTACAGCAAGTCTTTGCAGAGGCTTGGAACTCTTACTCAGTTCTTTGTTCAAATTACTACACCACACTGCCGTCTCCAGCCCACAATTACTGCATAGGCCTGAGTACCAAGACCTATTGTGGTGGTTTGGGTGTCCCCCACACCCCCGCTTTAGAAATCACCCAGACTAGACTCAGACAGCTCTGGAAATTTGAATGAAGCTTATATTTACAGCTGGCACAATAGACAAGCAGATATTTACAGTATATACAGTTATAGACAGACATAGACAAGGTAAAAGGGAATATAGAAACACAACAGCCCTCCCAGAAACCTGAGTCCTCAGGAGGGGCTCTCAACCACCCTCTCACCTTTCCCCTACCCCTCTCAACCTTACCCCTGTCCCAAGGAAGAATAGAGGTTCGGCCAGGGGGATTAAGAAGCAAAGGTGAATCAGCCAAAGCAAATGGAGGGTGAGGTTAGAAAGCAAGATGGAGTTCAGCCAGCAGCCCCAGCTCCCCAGCAGGCAAAGAGTCAAGAGCAAAGCCCAGAGCAAAGAGAGCAAGTGACCTTTATCTATATTTTGCTTTCCTTTTTTTCTTACACATCTCAGCAAGACTGTGAGTGAAGCAGACCTCACCATTGTTTTCATTTCACAGCCTATGATCTAGTCCTTCTCACCAAAACTGAGGCCTTGAGCAACCTGCTCTAGTGGGAGGTGTCCCTGCCTATGGCAGGGGGTTGGAGCTGGATGATCCTTGAGGTCCCTTCCAACCTAAACCATTCTATGATTCTATGATTCTATGACCAAAACATTCTAGCTAGGCTCAAACTAGCACACCTATTTAAAATTATACAGCCAGACACTCAGATGAGACCTCATTAGAATAAAGATTGTGTAACATTTTCAGTGTTCAATATAATGCTGATCAGCAAGCAGCCTGCTGCTTAAAGACTTGCCTTTTAAATGATCTCCTGGAGTCAAAAGAGACAGAGCTAATCCGTTGCAATAAGAAAGCAGGGGGAAATTGAATAAGATTTGAACATAAACCATCTGATGACATGTTCATATTGTAGTGATGAGCTTTTGTTTTGCAGAACTGACAAGAAAAAAAATGATGGTAACATTTATGACTCTGACAAATAGTATGTATCATCTGTCTCTGAGCATGTTGAGTAGAGAAGGACTATATAGAATAAATCATACACTTCAGGCATAACTGAGTAGACTAAATTTTAGCATGTCTCATAAATGTGTCTCCTAAGCATGGAACCTCAACCTGTGATCTTGACTTCCCTCAGCAGGTAGTGTACTATGTACCTAAAAAGCACAGCCAGACAGGGAAAATGTTGGCAGTGTAAGAAACAAGGTGGGAGATTTAATGGTTGTCCTGAGAAAAACTGTTAAGCTAGGTCTACAACTACCTGAAGGGAGGCTGTAGCCAGGTGAGGGCTAGTTTCTTCTGCCAGGCAACCAGCAACAGAACAAGGGGACACAGTCTCAAGTTGTGCCAGGGGAAGTCTAGGCTGGATGTTAGGAGGAAGTTGTTGGCAGAGAGAGTGATTGGCATTGGAATGGGCTGCCCAGGGAGGTGGTGGAGTCACCATCTCTGGGGGTGTTCAGGAAAAGCCTGGATGAGGCACTTAGTGCCATGGTCTGGTTGACTGGCTAGGGCTGGGTGCTAGGTTGGACTGGATGATCTTGGAGGTCTCTTCCAACCTGGTTGATTCTATTCTAAGTGTTTTTTCTCCATGAGATTTAAAAGGGAGACTATGGACTTGCTGTGATTACTAGGGACACCACTGTGAAAAGTGATTCCAAATTTCCATTTAAATAGTGTGTGCCCAAGTGTCTCAAACTTGCCTTTACAGAGAATACATCCATATCTAAGCCAGATATGCAGGTGCCTGATCTCCTGACTTTGAGTGTGCTAATGAAGTACCTCTGTGCAGACACTGTCACTGTAAACCTAGAGGTCAAGTAGCAGCTGATGAAGAGAACTTAGAGCAACTGTACTATGTATCTAAATGACCAGATGGTATAGAAATCAGAAAGTCACCCTACCAGATGCAAGCATGTATGGACGCTACTCAGCATCACTTTGCTCCGAACTGGGCTCCAGAGGAAACCAGAGGTTACAAAAACTAACTCCAGAGTACTTCCCTTCCTGAAGTGACCCCTGTGTAGCCACCTATTAATGGGAGGTTGCAGAAGGACAATTCTATCTTTCTTAGTTAGGGAGCACCCCATTTTCCAATAATGTCTTCGCATAAGGGAGGTTCTGCCAGTGCCAACCCTCTGATTTGAAGCGTAGATCCTAGACAGAACACCCCACCTTCAGCTGCAAGGAGCAACCACGAAGAAAGGCAAAGCCCCCAAGCCCCAGGGTGCAGCCCCAAAGCCAGCAGACATGTTCCAACCTGCAGTAGCCAAGTAGACTTCCTTGCATCAGGAATGGTGTGGTAGGCAGGAGCAGGGAGGTCATTCTGCCCCTGTACTCTGCACTGGTTAGACCACACCTTGAGTACTGTGTCCAGTTCTGGGCCCCCCAGTTTAGAAGGGACATTGAAATCCTTGAGCGTGTCCAGAGAAGGGCAACGAGGCTGGTGAGAGGCCTCGAGCACAGCCCTACGAGGAGAGGCTGAGGGAGCTGGGATTGTTTAGCCTGCAGAAGAGGAGGCTCAGGGCAGACCTTATTGCTGTCTACAACTACCTGAGGGGTGGTTGTAGCCAGGAGGAGGTTGCTCTCTTCTCTCAGGTAGCCAGCACCAGAACAAGAGGACACAGCCTCAGGCTGTGCCGGGGGAAATTTAGGCTCGAGGTGAGGAGAAAGTTCTTCCCTGCGAGAGTCATTGGCTACTGGAATGGGCTGCCCAGGGAGGTGATGGAGTCGCCGTCCCTGGAGCTGTTCAAGGCAGGATTGGACGTGGCACTTGGTGCCATGGTCTAGCCTTGAGCTCTGTGGTGAAGGGTTGGACTTGATGATCTGTGAGGTCTCTTCCAACCTTGGTGATACTGTGAGACTGTGATACTGTGAGTTGGCTGTCCCAGAGGAGGCCTGATGTGGACAACTCTTTAAAGCCCAGATCCTAAGCAGGCTGGAGCTCCAGATATCCCAGTTGCCTCTGGAAGCCCACCTGAACATACCAAGCCTTAAGCAGGCCTCCAGCAGTACCTCAGAGGCTCAACTGGTCCCCAGCTGCCACTTGAACTGCTCAGCTCTGTAAGATCGCAAAGAGCTCTTTTGCAAAATGGAAAGGAACCAATCTCACTGCTGGCCAAATTCCAGCTTTGAGTAATTACATTCTTCTGACAAATTTTCCTTGGCAGTTTCAATGGAATATAATTAGTAAATGTAAATAGATGTAAATAGTGCTGTAAATTACACTTTGTGTGATTGTCAGAAGCAGAAGAGGAGAGTGGAGTAAAGGGGCAAAAAGAAGAGAGCTTCATTGTCCAAAATGGACAGTGTGGCCTTTCCTCTCATTAAGACTGCACATGTGTCTGCCAGGATGTCGTGTTCAGAGCTACTGCAGCAGCAGATGCCACGATCCAGGATAATCATGTGGTTCATCACACAGATCATCCACTTCACCTCAAGTACAATTTTGACCTGATGATATTCAGTCATGTCCCACAGCTGTGTTTGCAAGCAGCTGCTGTGTTCCACCTCAGCTGTGCTTCTGCTTCAGCAGCAGGCAAACCGCTTCACGCACAGACGTGTGCAACTGCAAAATGTGTGTGTATGATATTATTGTTTTCTATGAAATGCTTACCAGATTTGTGCATGGTTTGTGAAACCTTCTGCTACCAACTGAGCAACTGTCATATAAATGGAACTGTATAATTATCCATCACAGCTATTTTAATGCAGCTTCATGTACTAGTTCCACCTAAAGTGGAAATAGCTGCTTCCAAAAATAAAGTAAATGTATATATTTAACTCCAAGTAGATTTAAAAGCAACTATTTAAAGTAATGAATATAGATCAGAATGTATACTTCTCTTATTTTACCCACATATTAGTATTTTTCAATGTCTCAGATGTCTCTTATGTACATCATGTGCTTTAAATACCAATTTATATGGCTAGAGGGCTTAGTTCTTTCTTTCACACATAAAATCTGAGGAAGATTTTTCAATAACTCCTTAAAATCTGAGGAAGATTTTTCAATAACTCCTTTTTATTAAACATTTACCTATGGAAAATAGCTGGCAGAAACCAGCAAAACTAAGAGAAAGTTTGTTAAGAAAAACTTGCTGCACTATTTAGCCATAATAGGACAAACAGATGTGTCAGCTTTACACTACCACGGCTTGCAAAACTGCCTTCTAAACAACTATTTGTGCTCTGCATGTTTTGGACAGCGTATGGAGAGCTCTGCTAACAGCCAGGGGAAGCACTGCATACATTACTAAAGCACACATTAAGATAGTTAGAACTAAAAAAAAAACCCCAACAAGTCAGATTTTACTCCCCCCCCCCTTTGTAGCATTGATTTAGTGTGGGTGAAAACCGCCAGATTTTCTATTTTGAAGATCCATGTTCCGCCACAGAGCAGGAGATGGAGCCAGCTCTTCCCATTGTTCTGCCAATAAACTCTTAGATTAACCATCTCAAGGGCTAGAAGGAAGAGCCAGGCTCTACACTCTCTTCCAACCCTTAGTCTGATGAACCTATCAACAGGGAGAAGGGGGAGATTGGGATGAGGAACTCAACCTTTACAGCTGCACCTGCCCACATATTTTCTCATTATAACATTCTTTAAATTGCTGTGGACAACAGAAGTGATCTGGAGGCAGTACTGAAGCTGCACTGTCGTGTGGAGGATTCTGGGCAGTGATAGCAGCTTATGGGAAAATTTCTGCAGTGAAAGCAGCCTTTGAAGCTCAGTTTGTGTACCTTCTAAATAGCAAACTCCTTTTTAATACAGGCTGTTTTCACAAGGGCTCTGTAACCTTCTGCAAATCCTGTGATGCGTTATACATATCATTTAACTCTGTCTGGCAGTAACTTTACCTTCTACAAATCCTAACACCACCACTGTGGGTACAGGTGCACAACCAGATATGACTGGACTGTGGCAGCCTACAATATTACTGCCTGGGCCCTCAAGATGCTGAAAGCCAGGACAATTTAAGGTAGCAACTTTTGTTTAGTCTTCAATGGCACGCTAAGAGGATGCACATGAAGAGCTCTGAATAGTCTATGGATAGGTGGCTACTTGCTAAGCCACCTTACATCTTGAATTTACTCTCCTGGGGAAGGATCTACTGCAGATATGCCTCTGAAGAGAATGACAAGTCCTACTAGAACATTTAGTATTTATTTTAGTAATAGAATTACACAGGTTGAGGATCATTTGGTTGAAAAAAAAACCCCAAAAATTCATCCTTCACCTCACAGGATCAGAGGATGTCAGGGGTTGGAAGGGGCCCAAGGAGATCATCGAGTCCAACTCCCCTGCCATGGCAGGACCAGGCAGTCTAGTTCAGAAACACATCCAGGCAGGCCTTGGAGGTCTCCAGAGGAGGAGACTCCACAGCCTCTCTGGGGAGCCTGTGCCGGTGCTTTGGGACCTTCATGGTGAGGAAGTTCCCTCTTGTGTTGAGGTGGAACCTCCTCTGCTGCAGCTTACATCCATTGCACTTTGACCCAGTACTTTTGGAAAAAGGACTACTTTCCTATCAAGGGATTAAGATTTTTAGAAGTCATATAAGAAAATATTTTGATGCTAGAAAAAGCCTAATTCATCTGTTCCTTAGGTTGAAATTAACCTAAGTTACCCATGGCACAGCAATATGCCCTTGTGGCCAAGAAGACCAATGGGATCCTGGGTGTATTAGGGTGTCCAGCAGATCAAGGGAGGTTCTCCTCCCCCTCTACTCTGCCCTGCTGAGACCTCATCTTGAATACTGTGTTCAGTTTTGGGCTCCCCAGTTGAAGAGGGACAGGGATCTGCTGGAGAGGGTCCAGCGGAGGGCTACCAGGATGATTACAGGACTGGAGGGCATGGCTTATGAGGAGAGGCTGAGGGACCTGGGGCTGCTTAGTCTGGAGAAGAGAAGACTTAGAGGGGATTTGATAAATGTTTATAAATATCTGATGGCTGCCAGGAGTGGGGGGAACAGGCTCTGCTCACTGCTCCCTGGGATAGGACAAGGAGCAATGGGTGTAAGTTGCAGCACAGGAGGTTCCACCTCAACACAAGGGGGAACTTCTTGACAGTAAGGGTCCCAGAGCACTGGCACAGGCTGCCCAGAGAGGTCATGGAGTCTCCTTCTCTGGAGCCTTTCAGGGCCTGTCTGGATGTGTTCCTCTGTGATCTGTGTTAGATAGGATTGTCCTGCTCCAACAGGGGGGTTGGACTCGATGATCTCTTTGTGTCCCTTCCAACCCCTAACAGCCTATGATCCTATGAAATCTGCTTGCTGTTTAGATTAGTTGCTTAAAAACCACCTGCTTTTGAGCAAAGCAATAATCAGCCTGCAAGACTTTTATCATGGAAGGCCATCACATCTTTTTTCATTCAGTCTGCAAGAAGAAACTGAGCACAGCTATTTTACTGAACACAACCCACTGGTATTTAAGTAGATTAACAGAATTAACTGTGAAAATCCTCTCCTCTGTGAAAGCCAATAACCTGTTGGCCACAAGGAGGCAGGGCAAGGATTCAGTAAACTCAAAGAAAGTGGTTTAGGTTTTTTTTGGTTGGTTATTAAAAAAAAACAACCAATAAAACCAACAACAACAAAAAAAACCACACACAGAGAAAAAAGGAGCATTACATTAGTGGAGTCATGAAACTCTGAACTGCTAAGCAAGATAAAGAGCACTTTTCAGCTACAGTGTGTGGTTTTGGCATTGCTGTTTTATTCCAAGAGCAACAAATATCTTACAATATCAAACAATAACTGATCTGGCAGCAATTTTCTGCTCCTTTTGAAGAAACAGATCACACATGTTTCTTCTTCATCACTTCTCTGTGATGTAGAGAAAAATTCCCACAATGAGCTTTGACAGCAAGAGCAGATTTACTAACTTGGAACAAGAAGCTGTACTGCCAGGTTCACAAGGTGTTGCACCCAAGCTAATAAATCCTGCTTCTGGGTAGCTCTGCTTTTCACTCTTTTGGCACTTCTAGTTCTGGGCTAAAAGCAGGCAGAAGCAGTTAGGTGTCTGTAGTCCCCTACCAAGTACCTTATGCCCAGTACAATACAGTGATGCTTCCCATTACCACAACTCTAGGACACTAGAAACCAGAAATAAGTCCAGGTCAAATCCTAAGTGGCATAGGGGCAAAAGAAGAAAATTATGCCAGGATAGATCTGTTTGGAAGTTAAATTAAAAAGAATCAAACAGTGAAGCAAACTCTCCACAGCACCAGTACATCACAGGCCAAATCTGTAAGTGATCTGTTTTAGACTAAGTGACTTTACTGCGTGCTACTGAGCTAGGTAATTTCAGTCCCCTATGCCTCTCTCTCTTCATCTTTAAAGCCGTTGATTTCCTTCTTTGTGAATCAGTATGAGGTCCATGGATAAAAAAACATGCTACAAGAACTAGTTATTATTAATGCAATTCAGATATGGAATGCACCAGATGGCAAAATCTCCAGGATTTTAATGAACCATTGTAACAGAACATATGTAATATGACGTTATTATAACAGGCATTTAAATGTATAGTTAGTACATACAATGTGACCTACTCTGCTCTCAGTAACTCCACTGGAATTATTTTGGATTTATGTCAGATAATACTAGGAACACAAAATAGCCCCATATGTGCAATTTGGTGAGGTTTTCAGAGCAATGCTATCTTAACTATTGCTTGTCCTGTTGGGTTTTTTGTTGTTGTTGCCGTTGCTGTTATTGTTGTTGCTGGGGGTATAGTATTTAGTGGTCTGTTAAGAGTATGTTTTCTGCACTTAATTTTCAGCAGGAAGTAAAAAAAAACAGTACCCTAGTGTCAGAGTTTAAAATGCCACTGACCAAGCACCCCTTACTGATCATCATAATATAGTCAGCATGAAAAATCAATAAGTTTCTGTTTTTTTCCACTATATTCTGTAAAAATTAAGTCTGTGATCACCTTATGCTAGACTTGGTATGCAATTCATGCCTGTCTCAGAAGAACTAAATATTCAGTTTCAGATTGTGAGGGCAGTAATAATCTCCTTTCTCCCACAGAATTTGAGTTCTGCACAAGATGAATTATATGAGTGAGCAAATATGAAAGAAAGGACTGCAGCCCAAACCACTGGCATCACACATTACAGTCAGAGGCATGTACTAAATTCAGTAAAGGAGGAGCATGAAGATACTTTCATGCATCTAGCTAGGACAGATAGCAGATTGCACTCATGCATCTAGCTAGGACTGCTCCCAGGCTATAAGCTTAGAATAGAATAGAATCAACCAGGTTGGAAGAGACCGCCAAGATCATCCAGTCCAACCTAGCACCCAGCCCTAGCCAGTCAACCAGACCATGGCACTAAGTGCCTCATCCAGGCTTTTCCTGAACACCCCCAGGGATGGTGACTCCACCACCTCCCTGGGCAGCCCATTCCAATGCCAATCACTCTCTCTGTGAAGAACTTCCTCCTAACATTCAGCCTATACTTCCCCCAGCACAACTTGAGGCTGTGTCCCCTTGTTCTGTTGCTGGTTGCCTGAGAGAAGAGACCAACCCCCACCTGGCTACAACCTCCCTTCAGATAGTTGTAGACAGCAATGAGGTCTGCCCTGAGCCTCCTCTTCTCCAGGCTAAACACCCCCAGCTCCCTCAGCCCCTCCTCATAGGGTTTGTGTTCCAGTATGTATAAAACTTCTAGCTCGTCTATAATCCACATTATAAAGCCCAAGTGAACTGGCATTTAATACACGAAAGACTAGAAACAAGATATCAATTTCACATCATAAATTAACCTTTGTGCTAGTGCCCAAAGTTTTGGCTGCTTACTCATTGCCTTCCCTCAGTGCTTAAGCAGTCTTTTCCAAAGCAAGACAGTTAAACCACAAAAACGTACCGTAGTGTCCACAGCCCTGACCTTCCCAGCAGGAACGTGCTTTGGAATGGGTTCTTCTACAGATATCATCATGCAGCCTTCTTCTCCAAGAGTAACAATTACGAGCTTACACCCTCTTTCTAACAGCATGTGTCCCACTTTTCCAGCATCTTCAAGGTTGCCAACTGGGATGCCCGTTAAAATTTCCGCCTGGAAAATAACCCACACAAATTGAAATCATAATCTGATAGTGTTCATTTTTGGACCACAGTTGCAGTTGAAAACAGTATTTAATATCTTTTAAACATGTATATTATAGCACAATCGTTAAACCACTTCCTACAGTGATATTCTCCTATGACTTGCTGCTTGTGTGAAACCAGCCTGTACTTCAGGCACAGTAGAGTAATAGAGAGCAGCCTAGGCAGAGATAGGTTCTGTTCTAGCGTCTATGACTTACCTGGCATGTAACCCTTAGTTACATTTCTCT
The DNA here is from genome assembly GCA_013400475.1 of Tricholaema leucomelas. Taxonomy (NCBI): domain Eukaryota; kingdom Metazoa; phylum Chordata; class Aves; order Piciformes; family Lybiidae; genus Tricholaema lacrymosa; species Tricholaema leucomelas. The sequence goes on from WAAF01000048.1 coordinate 295,422, forward strand.
CACATGCCTAAGTTTCCTCACTTGTGACATGGACACAATGACAGAGTCTTGGCAAAAAGCATTTTGTGGTCTAATGTGAAAAATGCTACATGGCAACTTGGTCACTATTGTTGTGGGATATTCACAGTCTCACAGTATCACCAAGGTTGGAAGAGACCTCATAGATCATCAAGTCCAACCTGTTACCACAGAGCTCAAGGCCAGAGCATGGCACCAAGTGCAACGTCCAATCCTGCCTTGAACAGCTCCAGGGATGGCAACTCCACCACATTCATCATGAAGTGAGAAACTTTAGTTCTTAAATTCTCAGTATTTAGTTAGAGAGAAATCACAAGGGAAAAAATCTCTTCAAGGAAAAAAGTAATTGCTCAACTTTGACCACTGTGTTTACTTTAATACATATTTTTTAGATAAGAATACTTAAAAGTGATCTGAAGCCCTCTTTGGGCAACAACCCATTATATATTTGTGTTCTAACCATGCCCATAGGCCTCTGTGAAGACTGAGACTCTTCTGTGTCGGCTCTGTGCAAAGGCAGATAAACTCTTCTAACAGATGTTGACCTCTAACCAACTTCTCCCAGTTTGCTCTTTAAATTGGTCTCTTCTAGTTCCACCCAATTAAGCAAAATTACAGAATTACAGAATTAACCAGGATGGAAAAGACCTCTAAGATCATTGAGTTCATCCTATCACCTAAGCCTTCTAATTACCTAACCCATGGCATTAAGTGCCTCATCCAGCCTCCTCTTAAACATCTCTAGAGATGGTGACTCCACCATCTCCCTGGGCAGCCCATTCCAATGCCAATCACTCTTACTGTGAAAAATTTCTTCCTAACATCCAGCCTTAACCTGCCCTGGCACAGCTTGAGACTGCGTCCCCTTCTTCTGTCACTGTGTGTCCAAAAGTCTCCAGAATCAAGCACCCTTTTTACCACTTCAAACATTTCTTCGTGGCACAGCACTGTCAATGTCATGTACTTTTTCTCATCTTGCACACCAAGGTTGCTGCTGGATCCTGAAAAATGCAGTCTGAAGTATTTTCAGGTAACTACCTAGTTACTGGGCAAAGGTCCCATACTCTTAAGGCTTATTTTCAGTGGAAAACTTAGTTGAGAGCCTATTTGCCAGCTACACTTCCTGACTTCTGCTGCCTAGGCAGCTCCTCTTAGCAAACAGCTGCTGAAATATTTCAAACTACCTTCCTCTGCATTACTGAAACTTGAATTCAGTGCACATACTTCTTGATATAATGGACTGTAAATTATAGTGATTAAACAACTGGTTCACAAAGCACAGGCCACTCCTGTAGTAAAGACAGGCAGACAGCTAGGGACAGGAACTACTACAGTCATCCCAAAGTAAGCCGTCCCCAGCTGTGAGTCAGTGCCTGTTGCTCACCGCTGTCATTTCCTGTGTTTCAGCCTGACCCAGGAGAGAGAGGCCACCCTTAGGCTCTGAAGGGCCAGATTATGCCAACACACACACACACACACACACTCCCTAGTTTATTGTATCATTAGCAGAATACTTCAGTTTTCAAACTTAGAGTACCAAGTTCTGCAACCCCTACAAATGCACAAATGATTTCAAGCTCTGTTGATTTGATGCCACAAGGCAGAATCTGATGTGGGAGGCCTCGATGGGCAAACCTGTGCACTGCTGGGGCAAGGTGTGGTTAACAAACAATTTAAAACTGCTGGTTTGGTTTTGGTGTTTTTTCACCATGCTGATCCCAGATAAAAATACAGTAAGATTTAAATTACAAGAAGGCAACTAACCCTATCCAAATTTATCGTTGCCATGTCACCACACTGCTCAAGCAATGTACTGCTCTTGCAGTGCAAACTCTTTAAGGAAATAAAATCTATTTCAGTTTTTAAAGTGTTATAAAAGTATATATATCAAATAAGAAAAATTGTTTCAAAAAGTATCTCAGAAAACCTTTTAAATGTATCTTCCTGCAAGGTTTACAAGGATACACCAATAATGGCTAAGGAACAGTTGACTTGCTGGAGGGCAGGGATGCCATCCAGAGGGACCTGGACAGGCTGGAGAGGTGGGCCCAGGCCAACTTCATGACGTTTAACAAGGCCAAATGTAAGGTCCTGCACCTGGGTCGGTGCAATCCCAGGCACAGATACAGGCTGGGTGGTGAATGGCTGAGAGCAGCCCTGAGGAGAAGGACCTGGGGGTCTGGGTTGATGAAAAGCTCAGCATGAGCCAGCAGTGTGCACATGCAGCCCAGACAGCAACCCTGTGCTGGGCTGCAGCAAGAGCAGTGTGGCCAGCAGGGCAAGGGAGGGGATTCTCCCCCTTTACTCTGCTCTCCTCAGACCCCACCTGGAGTACTGTGTGCAGTTCTGGAGCCCCCAACACAAGAAGGACATGGAACTGCTGGAGCCAGTCCAGAGGAGAGCCACGAAGATGCTCAGAGGGCTGCAGCAGCTCTGCTATGAGGACAGGCTGAGAGAGTTGGGGCTCTGCAGCCTGGAGAAGAGAAGGCTTCGAGGAGACCTTAGAGTGGCTTTCCAGTATCTGAAGGGAGCCTACAGGAAGGCTGGGGAGGGACTATTGACAAGGTCTGGTAATGTCAGGACGAGGGGGAATGGGTTTAAGCTGGAAGAGGGGAGATTTAGACTGGATGTTAGGAGGAAGTTCTTTACAGTGAGGGTGGTGAGACACTGGCACAGGTTGCCCAGGGAGGTTGTGGATGCTTCCTCCCTGGAGGCGTTTAAGGCCAGGCTGGATGAGGCCTTGAGCAACCTGCTCTAGTGGGAGGTGTCCCTGCCTATGGCAGGGGGTTGGAGCTGGATGATCCTTGAGGTCCCTTCCAACCTAAACCATTCTATGATTCTATGATCATTCTGTGATTCTATGAATAACTGAGGACTGACAATACACAGTATTAACACACAGACATACTCTGTTCTCATATTCAAAGGCTGTAAAGTCTGTGTCTCTTCATGAATGTTAAGACCTCTGGAGCAGGAACTATGCATTGCTGTATTTAGAACACCTAGCACACCACAGTATAAGAATAAAAATGGATTCATACAAATCCTTCAAAGAAACCAGTTAACTTCACCTACTGTGTATTTCTATCTGTTGTGCAGAGTCTCTAGAAGGAAAGTGGATTTTGGTTTGGTGAAGAAACAGTAAATTTAGTTTGGGTTTATTTACATTTGTGTAAGTTTGTGAGCAAAGTACATGGAGTATTTATAATATTCCTCCTAATGAAATGCACATGCTGTATGATTAGCATTAGTACTGCACCCCTCTATGTGCTTGCTGTGTCCCAAGGCAACAGGACTAGAATTTTGCTGGGATAGTAAGAGAATTGTCTGGAAGTGGAATGTGAAAGGTTTTGTAGAAATCTTTCTTTTGATCTCACATCAATAAACAAAATTATCTTGAACAGAGTCTGTATAAAAGTAGATCTTCAACTGCTTGAAACCACTATCACCTAACTCATCTACAACAGGATGGTAAAACTAAAAAACACTGGAACAAGCTGGAAGAACCACAAAAGCAGCAGAACCCAGACAGATTCTGTGCCAATAATTAGAGATTGCGGTAAATGTCAAGCGATGTGAAATACTGTGGTGAGTTTTCAAGTTTCTTCCTCCAGTAGAATCTTATTTAAAAAGCAAACCGTGGTACAATTGAAGGAAATAACTAATGGCTATGTAAAGAAAAAATGAAATAACAATGCTGCAAGCCCAATGTGGACATTTGCCACGGTACCGCACGGAACAGCGGCAAATGAAGAACTGTATTTTTCTGCAGCTAGTCTCATAAAACTCCTCAGTTAAATGACTCTGTTAAAGCAACAGGATACTCTGCAAAAAACCAACCAAACATGATGGATGTTATATAATTAATCTATAAATCACAGATTCATAGAATGCCTTAGGTTAGAAGGGACCTTAGAGATCATCTGCTCCAACCTCCCTGCCACGGGTAAGGATGCCTCTCAATTAGATTCAGCTGCTCAAGGTCTCATCCAACCTGGCCTTGAACACCCCCCCCCCAGGGAGCAGGCATCCACAACCTCCCTGGGCAACCTAGTCCAGAGTATCATCACAGTATCACAGTCTCACAGTATCACCAAGGTTGGAAGAGACCTCACAGATCATCAAGTCCAACCCTTCACCACAGAGCTCAAGGCTAGACCATGGCACCAAGTGCCACGTCCAACCTTGCCTTGAACAGCTCCAGGGACGGCGACTCCACCACCTCCCTGGGCAGCCCATTCCCTCATACTGAAGAACTTCTTCCTAAAATCCAGGTTAAACCTACTCTCTCTCATCTTAAAACCACTTTATTTACAAAAGAGGAAGAGAAATTTAACTGAAGCTTTTAATCTAACTGATATGAAGGTTCTTGGCCATAATCCTCACTAATCTAAGTTAATTCTCCATGTCTCTTTTGACTGTGGAGTGTGGTTACAAACCAGCACTGCTACAGAAAACAAATGATCTCGCATTTTCTCTTCAAGTCCTGTCTGCATGGCCCAGTCTCTTGTGCCAGTACAGCCATTTGTGGGGCCAGGAAACAAACTGGACTGCAAGGCAGGTCTGTGTTAGGATTAACACCACACCCAATCCCGTACCACCCCCAACCCAAAACAATTAACCTCTCTCAACAGCAGTACCAGCTTACATTGGCTAAAAGTCAGAATCAAACTATGATAGGAACATTTGCCAAGTGTCCATAGCTGTGGTGCGTTTAGAGCAGCACATGTCTTGCAAGGAGATGTTCTGGATGGACTGGCATTTGTGAGGACAAATTTACAGCACAGAATCTGCTTTTGTGATCTCTGGCACAAGTAGGACACTGACATACTGCAGCACACTACAGGGTGCCAGAGAACAGGACATACAAGAGGAAGTTGGAAGAAGCAGGCTTAAACCTTGGGTTTAAGGTTAAACCTCAAGAACCAAACCTACAGAGAGATCTAGTTGTTGTCTACAGCAATTTAATGCATGGGTACAGAGGAGATGGAGATAGATGTCTTGAAGGTGCACAGGGATAGGGCTAAAGAGAAGAGGCACAAGATGGAACATGGGAAATGTTAGTATTGAGATGTGCTTTATCACTGAGAGAGTGATGAAACATTGGAACAGGTACTCAGAAGTCACACACATCACAGTCTCACAGTATCACCAAGGTTGGAAGAGACCTCACAGATCATCAAGTCCAACCCGTTACCACAGAGCTCAAGGCTAGACCATGGCACCAAGTGCCACGTCCAATCCTGCCTTGAACAGCTCCAGGGACGGCGACTCCACCACCTCCCTGGGCAGCCCATTCCAGTAGCCAATGACTCTCTCAGTGAAGAACTTTCTCCTCACCTCAAGCCTAAATTTCCCCTGGCACAGCTTGAGGCTGTGTCCTCTTGTTCTGGTGCTGGCTGCCTGAGAGAAGAGAGCAACCTCCTCCTGGCTACAACCACCCCTCAGGTAGTTGTAGACAGCAATAAGGTCTGCCCTGAGCCTCCTCTTCTCCAGGCTAAACAATCCCAGCTCCCTCAGCCTCTCCTCGTAGGGCTGTGCTCGAGGCCTCTCACCAGCCTCGTTGCCCTTCTCTGGACATGCTCAAGCATCTCAATGTCCCTCTTAAACTGGGGGGCCCAGAACTGGACACAGTACTCAAGGTGTGGCCTAACCAGTGCAGAGTACAGGGGCAGAATGACCTCCCTGCTCCTGCTGGGCACACCACTCTTGATGCAGGCCAGGACACCATTCAAAACTTGATGGGACAAAGCCTTGAGCAAACTGAACTAAATTGGCCATGCTTCATCAGGCTGTTTGACTAGAGACCTCCAGAGATCTGTTTCCAACTTCTGTGATCCTATGATGCTCTGCAAATGGAAACTGGTGAAATAACAAGAAGTGTTCATTCTTTGGGGAGCAGTCCATCACTTGGACTGCTCTCTGTGCACCTAGCACAATAACAACCTTCTAAATGTTGCCAGGTATTTCTGAAAGACAGTAAATAAATAATAATAGGGAAATGGTGCCAATTCTATGGCCAATCCATCTATGGTATATATGGTAATTTAAAATATTCAAACACAGTAAGCCAGCTGGCTACAAACTGGGCTTGTACCTTGGAATATGTGAGAATGAAAAAAAGAAGAACTCAATCTCATTAATTCTAACACATGTGAACAATCCCCAAGAAGTGGTGAGACAGATTCAGTGCATAAGCAATTACAAGAGCAAGCCACAAGCCAAACTAGTTCCAGTTGTTTCAGATGACAATTTTTGTACATGTATACAGACAGAAACACTTATCATACTGGAATAATTAAAACCTGATTGAAATGAATTGGCTTGAAGCTATTCCCTCCTCTCCTCTCCTCTCTCAAAAGTAACATCTTCATTTTAGACTCAATATGGGAAATTTCATAGTTTCCAGTAACTGATAAAATGGAGTTTAGAACAAAGTTGGAGTTAAAATTGCTGACAGCTTCTATATAATGGTGCAGGAGTAGCTTCCCATTAATTAAAACAGAAAAGAGGAATTCCAAAGCTGTTCTGCAGTATTTTAGTTCTAAAGGACCTATTTTTGTTTTGACTACTAGAGATGGCAATTACCTCTTTCTTAAGAAAGACTATGCCTAGCATTAATCTCTACAATAATAAGCAGTATCTTAAATGTCCTAATCCAAGACTACAGATGCCGTTTCATAAACTTCATCTTCTTTGAATCTTGTTGAAGTCAATACTACCTCTTGCTTCTGAACTTACTTGCAAGGATTTCCATTACTAATATTTCTTCCAAAAATTATCTCACATCTAAGTAATAGATAGGAACACCTAAAATTAAATAGGATAGTTTCTATTTTTCTGTATTAATTTTATACATCTTGCAGCTTTATTTAACAAAATCAGCAATTAACTTATACTTAATTGAACTGCATTCTACCATTGAAGCCCCAAAGTATTCTGTTAGCATTTAATTAAAGCTTTGCCTGGCTTTTCTTATTTAGATCAGAAGTCTGATAACCATTTCACATTAGGGAGAAAGCAGCTCCCACTTTTGCATCCAAAAGAGCTTGAAAAAACAAACTGATTTACTGTAACCATTTAGGAGTTTTCCTTCTCCTCAAGGACTCCTCAGTATTTGAATGGAGAAGCAGCTGTTGTTCAAAATGTCCAGAACCAAACTGAATTAGACTAGACTAGACTAGACTAGAACAGAATAGAATAGAATAGAATAGAATAGAATAGAATAGAATAGAATAGAATAGAAT
>WAAF01000048.1:302925-317568 GCA_013400475.1 Tricholaema leucomelas
AGAATAACCTCCCTTGTCCTACTGGCCACACTGTTCCTGATACAGGCCAGGATGCCATTGTCCCTCTTGGCCACCTGGGCACACTGCTGGCTCATCTTCAGCCTGCTATCCGCCAGTACCCCCAGGTCCCTTTCTTCCTGGCTGCTCTCCAGCCACTGACATGCAGCCATGTTCTGGTTCCTAACCTCCAAGGTTATTGAATTGCATGCACATGCTAATTAAGAAAAACAACACATGAAGTGTATTGACGTTGTGGTTGTGCCCAGAGCTGGAATGCAGCAGGGAATCACATAAATATGTGGAGGGGAAGAAGAAGAAGAAAAAAGTAAATATTCCAAAGAGCTGATCTTGTATAGATTTTTTCCTTTTTCAACATTTATAGATAACTGAAAAAAAACAAAACAAAAGCAATCACTGGTTTTCACTAAGATGACATTGGACACATTTATTTTTCATCAGAAGATTTAAGGGAATGGAGAACTAGCACATTCCTGCACAAACCCCAGGGATTAGACTGTGCTGCATCTGGGAATTAACAAACTAGTCTCAACAAGTTTCATCTTTCCAGGAAAAGATAAAACTGAACTACAAGCTAAGCAAAGAAAGAACTGATAACCTTGCAAGATCTGTTCTGATTTTTTTTCTGTTCATGAGCCACATAAAAAGAAAGTAATGTCAAACAGCAAAAAAATGTATTATTGCACCAAGCAAGAGTGAAAAGAACAGCTTGTGAAGAGCCTTCCAGACAAACTAATGGTAGATAACTCACTGATAGTATAATTTTGTTTGCTTCTCTCTAGCACATATATCCATAAGAACAAGCTGTGCTGTTACACCAGATATGGCATATGATTTCATTGAATCCTACAGCACTTAATGAGGGATGGAGCATAGAAAGTGTGATGTTGTATTTGATGCTCACGTGTTCATGACCCGACAGCCCATGCCTGTCTAAAACATAGCTGACATTTGGAAACTTTTATTCTGTGACAAAGACACTGCAGATCAAAAATTCTGACCTTTATAGCAGTAAATAACAGAAATTTCTGACTAATAATTCAGCTAATCACAAGGACTATCCCCTTTTTACCTCATGTCTAACAACGCGAGCACTACACATAGTGTTAAGCTAAAAGGTTTGTGTTGCGTTCTACAGCTAATATCACAGAAACATAGAATGACCTAGGTTGGAAGGGACCTCTAAAGGTCATCTAGTGCAACTCTGCTAGAGTGAGCAGGGGCACCCTCAACTAGATTAGGTCAGCCAGAGTCCCACTGAGCCTCACTTGAGTATTTCCAGGGATGGGGCCTCAACCACCTCTCTGGGCACCATGTTTCAGTGCTCAACCACACTCGTTGTAAAGAACTTTTTCCTAACATCCAATCTAGATCTCCTCTTCTCTAATTTCAAATCATTGCCCCTCATCCTATCAGTTGTGGGTCTCCCCAGCATTAGAATAGAATAGAATTAACCAGGTTGGAAGAGACCTTCAAGATCATCCAGTCCAACCTATTGCCCAGCCCTAGCCAGTCAACCAGACCATGGCACTAAGTGCCTCATCCAGTCTTCTCTTGAACACCTCCAGGGATGGTGACTCCACCACCTCCCTGGGCAGCCCATTCCAATGCCAATCACTCTCTCTGGCAACAACTTCCTCCTAACATCCAGCCTATATCTCCCCAGGCACAAGTTGAGACTGTGTCCCCTTGTCCTGTTGCTGGTTGTCTGGGAGAAGAGACCAACCCCACCTGGCTACAGCCTCCCTTCAGGTAGCTGTAGACAGCAATGAGGTCTGCCCTGAGCCTCCTCCAGGCTAAACAACCCCAGCTCCCACAGCCTCTCCTCATAGGGTTTGTGTTTCAGGCCCTTCACCAGCCTTGTTGCCCTTCTCTGGACACGTTCCAGCCCCATTCTTGCAGGTCCCTTTCAAGTACTGATAACATCCACAAAACACAGGGCTTTATCATATAAAGGTGCTTCTTGGTGAACAGGAAAGTTACAGGCATTTGGACAAAACCATGTGATAAATACCTGTAAATCTAAGTGACTGAGAAGGTCAATCCAAACAATTAAACAGTGTAAATTTAATCTTGTTTTAGCCTACACATTAGTATTAAAAACAATGTATTAGAATGTATAAGAATGTATTAGAAGCTGGATGGTTCTAGTGTTCATCTTTAAGGCCAAGATGATTTATTGACTTTTTAAAGGACTTAACAGACATAAAGCAGAAATACACTTTTTTTTTTTTTCTTTTCCTGGCAGTACCTAAAAATCCCCAGTGAAAAAGATGCCAAAAGTGGTTAAGGCTGGAACATAAATAAGATCTTGGCTAGAAGTTATTTGAAACTTAGAAATACCAAGTAGAAAGTGCAACATAACCGGAACAGAACATCTCAGGAAGGCAGCTGTGAGCAGCACATTAAATACATAATTTAAGACAGAATACAATCAACCAGGTTGGAAGAGACCTCCAAGATCATCCAGTCCAACCTAGCACCCAGCCCTAGCCAGTCAACTAGACCATGGCACTAAGTGCCTCATCCAGGCTTTTCCTGAACACCCCCAGGGATGGTGACTCCACCACCTCCCTGGGCAGCCCATTTGCAAACAGAGAATATAATTTGTAAGAATCCCTAACACACCTTCCAAATAACTTAAATAAACCCATTATGACATGGCCATAGTGGCTTAGAGCAAAGTTCCATCTTTCCTTGTTGTTCTTTTCTGACTGTGATTTCTAATAGATAATAAGAGAAATAAAAAAGTAAGAAAATTATCTTTCCCCAGTATATCCTCTGCATCATCAAAATCCCACCTGGAGTACTGTGTGCAGTTCTGGAGCCCCCAACACAAGAAGGACATGGAACTGCTGGAGCGAGTCCAGAGGAGAGCCACGAAGATGCTCAGAGGGCTGCAGCAGCTCTGCTATGAGGACAGGCTGAGAGAGTTGGGGCTCTGCAGCCTGGAGAAGAGAAGGCTTCGAGGAGACCTTAGAGTGGCTTTCCAGTATCTGAAGGGAGCCTACAGGAAGGCTGGGGAGGGACTATTGACAAGGTCTGGTAATGTCAGGACGAGGGGGAATGGGTTTAAGCTGGAAGAGGGGAGATTTAGACTGGATGTTAGGAGGAAGTTCTTTACAGTGAGGGTGGTGAGGCACTGGCACAGGTTGCCCAGGGAGGTTGTGGATGCTTCCTCCCTGGAGGTGTTTAAGGCCAGGCTGGATGAGGCCTTGAGCAACCTGCTCTAGTGGGAGGTGTCCCTGCCTATGGCAGGGGATTGGAGCTGGGTGATCCTTGAGGTCCCTTCCAACCTAAACCATTCTATGATTCTAAAATACTTCCTGATTTAAGAAGGTGAAGGAAATGCAGATGTAGTTAGCTGAATGGAGTTAAAAAAATGTATCTTTAAGATTTGTAGAATTAACATTGCTTTTAAGTGTCATACAGAAATGTCACTGGTAACCTTTATTTGTGTAGGTAAACACTCATCTCTATATGAAACTTCTCAAGAGCATACATTACAGGGATATGAAATTAAAGAAACTCATGAAAGAAAACAGAAACCAGATGGTATATGAATACACAACAATTACTAAAACCCAACTTTAAAACTTGTGACATAAGAGAAAGAAATGCTTCCTTTAAATTCTTTTCTCAGGAAAGAAAGGAACAACAGCAATAGTTCATCGCTGCAAATCAATTCAATAACTCAGAGGATGAAACCAAACATAATTGATTATTACAGTTGTACTAATATCATTCATTTCACTGCAAACTGTGAAAAGGCTATTGTTAAAACCAAAAGGTATTTATGTACCATTCTTGTTTTTGGAATATGCTTGGAGGAGTCCCACCCTTGGATCTGTGTTCCCATGATACGGCTAGCAGGAACTTCTATAGATATGCCATTTCCATAAATTTAGAAGAGATAAAGCCTCCTCAAGGGTAAAGAGTGTCCTTCTGTGCCTGACTGTGCATAAGGAGATCCCAGCTATCTTCACATGGTAATTATTGCAAAAAAGAAAATAGCAGAAAAGAATGCAAACTGTACTCTCAGCTCTGCAGAGAAGGTAGATGAGTGAGCAGCAGCCTGTTATAATTACACACCTGTATTTCTTGTTTTGCAGAGGTAATTTTCTTTTACTCCACGTGGCAGTAATAATAACAACACACCCTAGCTCTAGCAAGCTAAAATTCACAAAGAAGGTCTCTTTCAAGAGTGTCCTCTAGCAATAAACTGTAACAAAGAGAAAATTTTACCATGTGATACAAAGAGCAACAAGAGCAAAGCCAAGAACAGAGAAGTAATAGAATAGAATCAATCAGGTTGGAAGAGACCTCCAAGATCATCCAGTCCAACCTATCGCCCAGCCCTAGCCAGTCAACCAGACCATGGCACTAAGTGCCTCATCCAGGCTTTTCCTGAACACCCCCAGCCCATTCCAATGCCAATCACTCTCTCTGTGAAGAACTTCCTCCTAACATCCAGCCTATACTTCCCCTGGCACAACTTGAGGCTGTGTCCCCTTGTTCTGTTGCTGGTTGCCTGGCAGAAGAGACCAACCCCACCTGGCTACAACCTCCCTTCAGGTAGTTGTAGGCAGCAATGAGGTCCGCCCTGAGCCTCCTCTTCTCCAGGCTAAACACCCCCAGCTCCCTCAGCCTCTCCTCACAGGGTTTGTGTTTCAGGCCCCTCACCAGATTTGTTGCCCTTCTCTGGACACATTCCAGCACCTCAACAGGGAATGGGAAACAAAGTTTTGTTTTGAACATGAGGGATAAGTTTTTGCAGGGGTAAAAAAAATAAAAAGGTTAACTAGTGACATCCTGAAAGAAACAAACAACAAATCACATTTCCTAGAGTGAGAGCTCCAAAACACGTGCCATTGCAACATTTAGTGAATCCAGAGGCATGATCCAGGCATAAATGCTTTCTGAAAGCATAAAGATAACACTACGGGAGTTTGCCACAAGTCCTGTGAAGAAGAATAAATATGTTCTGTTAGAATTGTCCTCTGGTAGTTCTGATAGGCATTAGACAGTGTCTGAGCCACAAATATCACTACCAGTTACACTGGAAACTGCCTTCTGGAGACCTGAGGAGCCATGGCATCTCCCACCTTGCTGTTCCCACCTGAACGCTCTGGAGTATCTGAACTTGGTAGACACATACTGAAACACCCCCAAATAAAATTCTGATGTCTATTTGGGTTATGTAGACTGACCCTCAAATATAAGAAGGCTCAGGAATGAAGAACTTCTGATATGGTTTATGATGTGTTTTAAAGGAAATTTTAAGAGAGAGTAATTGAGGCATGAATCATAGAAACATAGAATCATAGAATGGTTTAGGTTGGAAGGGACCTCAAGGATCATCCAGCTCCAACCCCCTGCCATAGGCAGGGACACCTCCCACTAGAGCAGGCTGCTCAAGGCTTCATCCAGCCTGGCTTTAAACGCCTCCAGGGAGGAAGCATCCACATGAAGAACTTACTCTGTCAGATGCTGTCATTAGACAAAAAACTCTAAGTAAGCAGCGCTGTGATTTTATCCTAGCTCTTTCCCCTCCTCTCCACACAAAGGTACAGTGTTCATAGCAGAAATGATGTTGGTTGAAGGTAACTTTATGATCAAGGTACAGCTTCTGTCTACATTCCTATTTTCTAAAGAGAGAGTAAGAGGAAGGAATATAACATGCATAACACTAATAAACAGGAAATTTAAATGAAGGTGTTATGACATGAGCTTAATTTGTCTCTTGTGACAAAAATAATTGCCTTTCAGAGAAAACCCACATTTGAATTAGAAAAGGGAGGGAAAGGAGGAAACAAACAAACAGAAAAAGAAAAAACACAGTTGAGGGTCCAGAGAAAGTGACAGACTGAAAACAGATTTAACAGGAAGAGGCACCTGAAGCAGCTACCTACCATCAAGTGCAAGCATGCAGCAACTCCTGACAAGTGAGTTTAAAACTGTCAGGACTCTATGGCCAGTAACTTCCTACTAATCATATCAAGGCACCATAGAAAGATGGCAAGGATCTATTTCAATATTTATCACTCAGTGACAACATTTTAACTGTGTCCTCTCATGGATTTGTTTTACTCATCTACTTGCAGCTGGATGCCACAGTCCTGCTGCAAGCAATCATTTTAATTTTTAGTGCAATTTAAAGGTATTCTACTACATTCCTTTTGGCTGCTCAGGTCAGGGATGAAACCTGCCACCTCCAAAAGTCCTATGTAAGAGGAGCACAGCCCAGTTTTCCTGCCCCCTATGGCACTTCTGAGAACAGAATTCCTCTGAAATTTTACTGCTTGAGACACCTTCTTTAATATGACATATGATCATTACCTCGGTTTCATTGCAGCAGAAGATATCAGGATGAGTATAAAATTGTGGATCTAGGTCAGCAAGGGCTGGAGCTGGATTAAATAAAGTCTTTACTGAAAAAAAATAAAACAAGAAAAGAAAAAAGAAAATCTAAATTTCTAATGTTTTAGAGTCATAAACCATCACCAGAAACAGCACTGTGATTAAATAACAGCCCCTAATGCTTGTTATTAACACAGAAATAGCTCTCAGTTTCTGTGTCCTCATTTTATAGAGCTGCTAAGAAAGTTATCTATTAAAGTTCCCTTTTAATTCATGTGCAGGCACCTGTCATGATGGGAACACGACAGAAGAGTAACAGAAAAAAATAACCATGCAATCATTACATTAAAAATTTATGTGTGATGCTATCTGTGTTCTTTCAATAGAATCAACCAGGTTGGAAGAGACCTCCAAGATCATCCAGTCCAACCTAGCACCCAGCCCTAGCCAGTCAACTAGACCATGGCACTAAGTGCCTCATCCAGGCTTTTCCTGAACGCCTCCAGGGATGGTGACTCCACCACCTCCCTGGGCAGCCCATTCCAATGGCAAATCTTCTGTACATGAAGAAACAGGGATATGGAGTAACGAAGAGCATGTCCAGACAAGCAGTTAAATGTGCTTCTGAATGTGTTACCTAACTTGCTGAAACTGCCACATTATAAAACTGTAGTGCAGGCAAGGCACTGTGTATTTTTAATATGCTCTCTGGCAGAGGTAGACCTGAACTTCACACGTGGTAGAATACGTAAGTTAACTTCAAACTGTAGCCTAAGGCCTTGGATAACAGCAGAAAAGGTTTGTCATGAGGAAAGCAGAAGTGACCTACAGTTAACACAAGAAGTCTGCAGACTTGGTTTAGCATTTTGCCAATTTCATGACTAGTATTTCTGTGTCTTAACAACAAGCCCATCATTTTTACCTAAAGCCCACTCTCTCACTTCAGAAATATTCCTTGAAGTAAGTGATCAAATCTTCCAACATGGATATGAAAATTTCAGTCCTAAACTCGTATTTAGACCCCAACCTACAGCATATAACATTCAGACAACCTGAACGCTTCCAAGTCCCTGTTACTGCCCTAACATTAGGGCATTTGGAGAGAAGCCAAACAGAAAGGGTTCTGGGGGTGCTGATCGATACCCGCCTGAACATGAGCCAGCAGTGTGCCCAGGTGGCCAAGAGAGCCAATGGCATCCTGGCCTGCATCAGGAATGGTGTGGCCAGCAGGAGCAGGGAGGTCATTCTGCCCCTGTACTCTGCACTGGTTAGACCACACCTTGAGTACTGTGTCCAGTTCTGGGCCCCCCAGTTTAAGAGGGACATTGAGATGCTTGAACGTGTCCAGAGAAGGGCAACGAGGCTGGTGAGAGGCCTCGAGCACAGCCCTACGAGGAGAGGCTGAGGGAGCTGGGATTGTTTAGCCTGGAGAAGAGGAGGCTCAGGGGAGACCTTATTGCTGTCTACAACTACCTGAGGGGTGGTTGTAGCCAGGAGGAGGTTGCTCTCTTCTCTCAGGCGGCCAGCACCAGAACAAGAGGGCACAGCCTCAGGCTGCGCCAGGGGAAATTTAGGCTCGAGGTGAGGAGAAAGTTCTTCCCTGAGAGAGTCATTGGCTACTGGAATGGGCTGCCCAGGGAGGTGGTGGAGTCGCCGTCCCTGGAGCTGTTCAAGGCAGGATTGGACGTGGCACTTGGTGCCATGGTCTAGCCTTGAGCTCTGTGGTAAGGGGTTGGACTTGCTGATCTATGAGGTCTCTTCCAATCTTGGTAATACTGTGAGACTGTGATAAAAGAGAAAGAGACACAGAGACTTCTGAAAGCTGAGCACTGAAAAGTTTAAAGGATGATCTTTTTGATCAATACTATGAAACTTTTAGCCTCTGACTGTACAACTTTACCATGTCTCTCTACCTGTCTCCTTAAAAGAGAGTATTAAAGTAGAAAAGATATTTATTGAGAAGTCCAAAACTGTCAGGATAAGAATTTCCAACAAAATCTTAATTTGGCTCCCTTATATTATTATAATACAGTATGTATTATAATAAATTCTTTAATTATATGATCACACACCACTGAAAAACAGCATGTGATCACATAATTAAAGACTGCAACATAATGCATATGCAGAAAGGAGACAAATTAAGGTTTCACAGGCAACCTTAACTCTTGCATTTCCTGTTTTCTGAACTGCAACCCTAACAGTTTTTTCAACACAAATCTTTAAAGTATACTTCCCTAAGTAAAACAAACAAACAGGGCATACTGGAGGATAACTCTGTCATGTGGTATCATACTGACACATAAGTGGGTCAGGAGCAGCACTGGGAGGGTTTGAGCTTGGGTTTTAAATAATATAGGCTCCTCATGTGTGTGGGTGTAATACATTACTATTAGCTTGCTCCCATGTTTGCTATCTTCTGAGCAGGAGGGAAATAGAGGAGCAGGAGGGAAACAGAGGAACACTAAGATTCTCTTTCAGGATACAAAGAACATGACTTGCAAACAAGGTCATTTCTTTGGTCCCCCTGAGGAATACTAAACTATTTTCTGCTAAATCCTCTCTCTTTGCCAAAATCCATTCTCCTCTTATTTCCGGTCTTTGTGGCTCCTTGGAGAGGCACTGTGCAATAGCAACCTTTTTCACTCAGCTTTCATGACATTGTATCTCTCCACATGCCCTATTCTGTGCTTTTTCCTCACTTACAGTACCCACAACCTACTTTCTCACTCTACCTCTATATTCCTATCTCCATTCAGCAAATCCTCTTGCCTATTCCAATTTTGTTCCTCTTTCAGTTTCTCTTTTCCCTCTTCCTCTGTGTGATGGTTTGGGTGTTCCCTGCCCCCCCACACTTTGGAAATCACCCAGACTAGACTCAGCCAGCTCTGGAAATTTGAATGAAGCTTATATTTACAGCTGGCACAATATACAAGCAGATATTTACAGTATATACAGTTATAGGCAGAAATAGACAAGGTAAAAGGGAATACAGAAACACAACAGCCCTCCCAGAAACCTGAGTCCCCAGGAGGGGCTCTCAACCGCCCCTTCACCTTCCCCCTACCCCTCTCAACCTTACCCCAGTCCCAAGGAAGAATGGAGGTTTGGCCAGGGGGTTAGAAAGCAAAGTGGATTAATTAAAGAAACAGTAGAAGGGCTAGAGAGAGAGAGATGCAGCTTGGAGCTCCCCAGCAGGAGTAGAGTACCTTATCTATGTTTTGATTCTTCTTCTTGTATCTCTCAGCAAGCCTATGAGTGAAGTAGACATCACCCTTGTTTTCCTTTCACAGCCTTTAATCTAGTTCTTCTCACCAAAACATTCTAGCTAGCTTCAAACCAGCACACTGCCACCTTTAAAATGCTTCCCACAGCTCTGTTATCTAACACCTACTCTCCCTCCCCAGCGTTCCCATCCAGCTTTGTTTTTTTTGTATTTGAATCAAGCAAGCTCCAGCTCTGCACATCCTGGGCCTACAAAAGATTTATCAGTATCAAATATTTTGTCTAAATCCAGATTTAGGAATGACACTGAAAGTCATGCTGCCCAAAGAGACAACTGTCTGTATGGACAGACTCAGGGGACTCTCCCCATGAAGCTGTAACAGGTTTCTCAAGTCTGTGTGAAAGGTAGTTATTTTTGAAGGAATAGTGCAGTAAAAACCAAGCAGATTTCCATCCAGTTTTAAACACTGACCTTTAAAAGCAAGACCTCTTGCTATCAAGTCTTAGGTGAATTTTAAGGTAGTCAGTTTCATAATTTAAAAGGAAGTAGGATGTGAGGCATTTTCCATTGTCTGATTTTTGCAGCCATTATGCTTTGGGAAAAAATGCAGAGTGTAATCACTGACAAACAGCTGGTAGGAAAAATTGCAGCCCAATGACTTTTATGAGGACTTAATGAGGTGGATAGATGACGGTAGAGAAGTGGATGTGGTTTGTCTTGATTTCAGCAAAGCATTTAACACTGTCTCCCGCAGCATCCTTGCAGCTAAACTGAGGAACTGTGGTCTGGATGACCAGGTAGAACATCTTCCTTACAAGGAGAGACTGAGGGAGGTGGGGCTCTTCAGTTTGGAGAAGAGGAGACTGAGGAGTCACCTCATTAATGTTTGTAAGTATGTAAAGAGTACCAAGAGGATGCTTGTTGATGCCCAATGACACGACAAGGGGCAATGGGTGGAAGTTGAGGGATAGGTATTTCCATGGAAACATGAGGAAACATTTTTTTTCACTGTGAGAGTGAAGAGGCTGCCCAGGGGATTGTGGAGTGTCCCTTTCTGAAGATATTCAAGATCTGCCTGGATATGTTCCAGTGTGATCTGGTGTGGGCGATCCTGCTGTGGCAGGGGAGTTGGACTAGATGATCTTTTGATGTCCCTTCCAACCCCTAATGTTCTGTGATTCTGTAATGTTAAGAAGCTGAAGCACCTTAAAACCAGATCTTTCACTTGCAAGTGTTATGGAACCTTGGTTAGTAAATTGAAGCTGCTTGCTGCCCATTCTTCACAACAGTATTAATAGGCTGGACACTAACACCCATCTTTCATGAAGTCTGTTTTTACAGAAGTCCTAAAACTGCTTTATGGACTTCAATAAACAATGATGCCCATCAGTGAAGTGGTGCTCCTCATAGAAGCAGCAGCAGCTTCGTAGCACGCGGCCATTAAAAACCTAGAACTTTCCAGTCAGTTTTTCACTACAGTTTATAACCACTTCATATAACTATTCAAGACCATCCTTTCCCATTCACTCTTTCCTCCCAAGATTGTCATAGGATCTTTACTCAGTGCCACAATGAGAGGAACCTGAGCGTGAGATGTCCCTCTCTAGCTCACAGATCCAAATGATGTTCGCTGAACAGAAGGAAAGGGCTCTTGCCTGTGTGTCCACCTCTGGACTTCATCTTACTGTTTATTTCTTTCAGTAAGAATGAAGAAAAGCAAAAAAAAAACCAACCAACCCAATTCTCAAAACAGAGGTTTGAGGCATCTGGTTATGCATCTGTTTGAAACAAAAATAAGTCTAGTGCACACCCTAACACACTGTACTGCATTATACATGAGGGTATTGCAAGCTTAAAGAAGGAAAACTGCATTAACAATTTAAAGTTGGCTAAGGATAGATTTTTACAGTGTTACAAGCTCAGCTGTTTACTTAGATTTGACTGCACATGACATTTGAACATGTGTAGCCCACTGCTTTCAAGCAGAAGCAACCAAAGCTTTCCTGATACAAGAACTGTGCAGCGATAACAGACTGACAGTGAAGAACCATAGCTGGCCACAGTTAACTACTCTCTTTCCTCAGTATATTGTGCTGTCTGCAGTTGCTAAATGCTTGCATGCCTGTTGTGTGTATCCCATCTGCATCTTTTTAATTGCTTTAAAAAAGAATTCTATCTTTTCCTCTGTCACAGGCTGGCATCTTGCTGTGTGAAGGTGACAAAAGCGTGAAGCACCTTACCAAAACTATAAACAGTTAGAAGTAAATAAAATAAGTCATGGGTATTGACTCATGATTCAACTACAGTTCATTAACCAGAATATTAAGAATGCTTTTGTTTATTTCCATATAATAAAGAAATGAAAAATGCAGTAATCACAAAACATAGTAAGCTCTGTTCCCTCCACAGACATGTTATGCATTGTAAGATAGCTTTCTAAATGCAGGAACTTTGATTTAGATTTGTATGAAGCCAGTTTTGCCACTTCAAATAGTCAAAATTATTTTCCCTCATGTACAGCTCTGTTTATAGAGTTTATGACTATCACCACTGCCATTTCAGAGCCACTCTCTCCTAGCTTTCTCTATCTAACATAGTTACCTTTATTGGCACAAAGTACATGCACACAGTGCATAAAGTTTTGCTGCACCTGACATCTTCACCAGTGCATGAACACAAAGTGATCACAACAGATCTTGGTGCACAAGGAGGACTGAAGAGTCACCAGTTCCTATGTGCTAAATCTACTGGAGCAAGCTTGGGCCCAGCTGCAAGGAACTGGTTGGTCCTGATCCAAGCCTGACCCAGGGATGGCCCTGACCTGCTGTGTGAGTGGCCATATAGGAGCTGTTCCCTCCCAGTGCTCTCTTCTGGACAGATACAAACAACATATTTGTAATCTCATATAGATGCCTCACTTGCATAATTACGTACTTAGTGTTCAAATACTGTGATAATTGTGCTTGATTCACCAAAACCATTACATGCACTTAACAAAAATGTCTTATCAGAAGTGAAACCCCATCCTGTTCAAGCAAAATGGCAGGTTTTATCTATGTATATATGCTAAATGCAGGGAGCAACAGCCTACATCTAGAAGTGCAGCACTGTGACTATTTACTAATAATTTCACAGACCATGACTGTCTGTTCAATTACAACATGCCAAGTCACAGCAAGAATTCTAGTTAAGAAGAAAAAGGTTGATTTTTTTTTTAAGGATGTTAACTTCTATACAGAAAACCACAGCCATGCCTACTACTGCTATGCTAGGAGAACAAGGGCATAAATTCGTTTTGGAGGTCACTGGTGCTGGGACAAGTGCTCTTTAATATCTTTGTCAGTGATATGGACAGAGGAATTGAGTGCACCCTCAGCAAGTTTGCAGATGACACCAAGCTGTGTGGCACAGTTGACTTGCTGGAGGGCAGGGATGCCATCCAGAGGGACCTGGACAGGCTGGAGAGGTGGGCCCAGGCCAACCTCATGACGTTTAACAAGGCCAAGTGTAAGGTCCTGCACCTGGGTCAGTGTAATCCCAGGCACAGATACAGGCTGAGTGGTGAATGGCTGAGAGCAGCCCTGAGGAGAAGGACCTGGGGGTCTGGGTTGATGAAAAGCTCAACATGAGCCTGCAGTGTGCACATGCAGCCCAGACAGCAACCCTGTGCTGGGCTGCAGCAAGAGCAGCGTGGGCAGCAGGGCAAGGGAGGGGATTCTCCCCCTTTACTCTGCTCTCCTCAGACCCCACCTGGAGTACTGTGTGCAGTTCTGGAGCCCCCAGCACAAGAAGGACATGGAACTGCTGGAGCCAGTCCAGAGGAGAGCCACGAAGATGCTCAGAGGGCTGCAGCAGCTCTGCTATGAGGACAGGCTGAGAGAGTTGGGGCTCTTCAGCCTGGAGAAGAGAAGGCTTCGAGGAGACCTTAGAGTGGCTTTCCAGTATCTGAAGGGAGCCTACAGGAAGGCTGGGGAGGGACTATTGACAAGGTCTGGTAATGTCAGGATGAGGGGGAATGGGTTTAAGCTGGAAGAGGGGAGATTTAGACTGGATGTTAGGAGGAAGTTCTTTACAGTGAGGGTGGTAAGACACTGGAACAGGTTGCCCAGGGAGGTTGTGGATGCTTCCTCCCTGGAGGCGTTTAAGGCCAGGCTGGATGAGGCCTTGAGCAGCCTGCTCTAGTGGGAGGTGTCCCTGCCTGTGGCAGGGGGTTGGAGCTGGATGATCCTTGAGGTCCCTTCCAACCTAAACCACTCTATGATTCTATGGTTCATTTACTTTGTGTGCAACTTTAATGACTTGCATTCATTATACTTATTCTGCTCTGGAATAATACCAGTGCCATAGTTCCTGACCTAACAACATGACACTGTATTTAGTCACAGCATGGAAATAGGAGGAAAGGCAGCACCAGACATATACAGGGAGATTGTAAGGGTAGGGGTTGATTTGCCATTGAAGGTAAACACTGCAGAACTTTAGAATTCAATTCATTTTTCATTAGGATAGCATAAATATGTTGGCTATTGTTTCACTTCCAAATAAAACTAGTGTGACAGAAACCAGTATAGACCACAGAATCTTAATTTAGAAGCACAATAAAGAATGTTTTTCATGCAACACAAATAAGGGAGACAGAATGGCTTATGTTAAATTACCTCCACTGGCACGTGCCATTTTCAGAGCTTCAAGAGAAACAGCAGGGCTTATTTCTAGCTGGCAAACCACCACTTTGGCTTTGGAGATGACATCAGAAGCCATCTTCAGGTCCTCAAAATTTAAAAGCAGGTTGGCTCCTGGTACTATTACAATAACATTCTGTCCTAAAGAGAGAAGATTGTGGTTTTTACATTAACTTTTGCAATAAAGCATGTAAAACAATTCCTTGCTTTTCTATAACAGATTTGAGTATTTCAATATGCTTTAAAAAAAAAAAATCCTACTAAAAATATACCTGTTGCTGACATTTTCAAATATCTGAAGATATCAGAAGATGTATGATCTGGATGTGGACATTGAGTCAGTCATCAGCAAGTTTG
>WAAF01000051.1:0-20411 GCA_013400475.1 Tricholaema leucomelas
GGCTGCCCAGGGAGGTGATGGAGTCGCTATCTCTGGAAGTGTTCAAAAAACCTCTGGATGAAGCACTTAGTGCCATGGTCTGGTTGACTGGCTAGGGCTGGGTGCTAGGTTGGACTGGATGATCTTGGAGGTCTCTTCCAACCTGGTTGAGTCTATCATTCTATGAATGTATATGACTAAATTTGGCAACAAACTTTATCCTGATGTAGGAGTTTTTATTTGAATTTTTAAGTGATTTGTACTTTCAGAGTTTCATTGTTCAATATGGTTTTTTTTTTTCAGTAATTGTCTTTTTCCTTGTCACTAGCTCTGAAATTAGCATTTTGGGGTATTAAAAGTGGCCTCTCTGTGGGGTTTTGAGGTTTATCTACATGAGTGGTTTTCTTCCCTCCAAATGCCTTCCATTATTTTTATAGTGTTTATTTGTTGCATGTGAAGACTTTTCAGCATTAAGTTTTCAATGGAAGCATAGCTAATTTATCTTAGAATGCCAACTGAGAAGTAATCAATTGTAGCATCACTTTATTCATAGTGTTTTTTCAGAGTCTTCCAGAGTCACTACTCCCCACCTGGAGTACTGCATCCAGTTCTGGAGCCCCTATTACAAGAAGGATTTGGAGATGCTGGAGTGTGTCCAGAGAAGGGCCATGAGGATGCTCAGAGGGTTGGAGCAGCTCTGCTATGAGGACAGACAGTTTGGGCTGTTCAGTCTGGAGAAGAGGAGGCTCCCAGGTGACCTTCTTGTGGCCTTTCAGTATCTGAAATGGCCACAAAAAAGCTGGGGAGGGACTTTTTAGGCTATCAGGGAGTGACAGGACTAGGGGGAATGGAGCAAAGCTGGAAGTGGGCAGGTTCAGGCTGGACGTGAGGAGGAAGTTGTTCGGCATGAGAGTGGTGAGAGCCTGGAATGTGTTGCTCAGGGAGGTGGTTGAGGCTCCATCCCTGGAGGTGTTTAAGGCCAGACTGAATAAGGCTGTGGCCAGCCTGATCTAGGATAGGGTGTCCCTGGGCATGGCAGGAGGGTTGGAACTAGATGATCCTTGTAGTCCCTTCCAACCCTGACTGATGCTATGATTCTAAAAACTCTTTGCTTTGCTCTATAGCTCGTTCCAATTGGACTGATATATGCCGAAAATATTTCCTGGGGTTCCACAAAAGCTGTGTTTTAGTGGTTGGCATTTTACTATCCTTGACTGGCAGTAGAATTGAAAGAAAGGATAATGTTGCTCATGAAAACACTACAGCCATTAGCACAATTTAATTATTCAGATAAGTACAAGGGAGCCATTAATAAGACCCAGTAGTTGACGTCAAACAGTACCCACAAACCAGGAGCACTCCGTTATATTCCCATGCTGATTTAACAGACTGAAGCCTTGTTTGTGATAAGAAAGAAAAATATTGAACACAACAACTGCTTAATTACAAACCAAAAGCCATTTCAAATTAAGGCAGTCAATCCAATTTGTGAAACAGGGCAACACAGTAAAATATTTTATTCTCCTTGAATTATTTTCTGTGCAACTTCTATTAATTCCATGGCAGAAAAACTTCCAGAGGCAAGACAGATCTTTATTAGCCCCATGTTAAGGTTTCGTGCTTGAAAGGATGAATACCAATGAGCTCTAAAAAACAAAGAGAATTAAAAAATCAATATGCCAAAGCAAATGTATGCAGGATAGCTGCAAATGGTTCATCATGGAAACAGTGCTATTGTATTGAAAAATCTACAGACATCTTCGGGGAGATGAACCTGTGTCAGAAGTGAAAAGAAGCAAAAGCATTAAATATTTTCTAGTATCTAATGAAACCTCTCCTCTGAAACAGGCTTGCTACATTATTTATTGAAAATCTAATTAGTAAGTGTAGCTCTCAGAGCCTGGCTTCACTCTGTCTTAAGTGACCCATATATCTCTCAGATGACAAGAAAGCAGAAGAATTCCAGAGATTGCAAAAACTGCTAGGAGATATTGAAGTAGTGATTTAGTCTCTCCATGTAATAACATCTGCATAGTTTTCCTCTCATTTACATTATGAGGGAAGCAAGACATTTTGTAGATTAAGAGACCAAAAAAAACCTGTCTAATTTCTCCTGTTCTGTGAAATCTCAGGCTTTGGAAGTTCATGAAGGACAAAGTGCCTCCAAGAAACCAATACTAGGCACCACTGATGTGATTTCCTGCTGTATTTACCAATATTTTGACATCAGGAAGTGTTTCTCTTGAGTGTCATTTGTTGGCAGAAATTCTTCACTTTCTGAAAGCATGAATTCATGCAGGGCAGTGTGGCAATGGATTGCTTTGGTTGGTGATATACTCAGTCTTTTAAAATGTCCTGTGGTGAGTGCAGTGGTAGGAAAGGGGAGAGTAGGACCATGGAACAATCTAGTATTGCTCGACAGAGGATTAGAACTGGGCCTGGAGAAGAGGAGGCTCAGGGGAAACCTCATTGCTGTCTCCCACTACCTGAAGGGAGGCTGTAGCCAGGTGGGGTTGGTCTCTTCTCCCAAGCAACCAGCAACAGAACAAGGGGACACAGTCTCAAGTTGTGCCAGGGGAGGTCTAGGCTGGATGTTAGGAGGAAATTCTTGCCAGAGAGAGTGATTGGCATTGGAATGGGCTGCCCAGGGAGATGGTGGAGTCACCATCCCTGGATGTGTTCAAAAAATGACTGTATGAGGCACTTAGTGCCATGGTCTAGTTGATTGGACAAGGCTGGGTGCTAGGTTGGACTGGATGATCTTGGAGGTCTCTTCCAACCTGGTTGATTCTGTGATTCTACTAAAGACTTTGAGGTGCTAGAGTGGGTTGAGAAAAGATCACTGAAGCCAGTAAAGAGTCTGGAGAACAGGTCTTATGAGGAGCAGTTGAAGGAACTGGGGATGTTTAGTCTGGAGAAAAGGATGCTAAGGGGAGACCTGGATCTCTACAGCTCTCTGAAAGAAGGTTGGAGTGAGGTGGGAGTTGGTCTCACTTCTCCCTAAGGACAAGTGATAGGACAAGAAGAAATGGCCTTAAGTTGCACTAGTGGAGATTTAGGTTGGATTTTAACAGAAACCCTAATTACCCTTTCCAAGAGGAAGTGCTTTCTAATATCCAACCTCAACCTTCCCTGGTACAGCTTCAGACTAGGAATGGGCTGCTCAGGGAGGTGGTGGAATCGCCATCCCTGGAGGTGTTCAAGAAAAGACTGGATGAGGCACTCAGTGCCATGGTCTAGTTGATTGGACAGGGCTGGGTGCTAGCTTGGACTGGATGAGCTTGGAGGTCTCTTCCAACCTGGTTGGTTCTATGATTTTGCCTTGTACATTCCCTATTTTTACTTCCCGAGGAAAAATGGGTTTGAGTATGCACCTGTGTAGGTGTGTTTGTGCATGAGAAGGAGAGAAAGGGAGGAAAAAAGTAGAAAAAGTTAGAATTAGTTAAAAAAAGAGCCACCTGTCAGAAGTCAGTTGCCTGTCTCTATCAGGAATAGTCTGATCAGCAGGACTGGGGAAGTCATTCTTACTCAGCACTGGTTAGGCTACACCTTGTGTACTGTGTCCAGTTCTGGGTCTTTCAGTTTAAGAAAGATGTTGAGATGCTTGAACATGTCCAGAGAAGGGCACCAAGGCTGGCGAGGGGGCTGGAACACAGCCCTGTGTGGAGCAGCTAAGGGAGCTGGGATTGTTTAGCCTGGAGAAGAGGAGGCTCAGGGGAGACTTTATTGCTGTCTACAACTACCTGAAAGCAGGCGGTAGTCAGGTGGGGGTTGGTCTCTTCTGCCAGGCACCCAGTGACAGAACAAGAGGACACAGCCTCAAACTGTGCAAGAGCAGGTTTAGGCTGGATGTTAGGAAGAAATTCTTCACAGAACGAGTGATTGGCATTGGAATGGGATGCCCAGGGAGGTGGTGGAGGCATTTAGAAGGAGGCTGGATGAGGCACTTAGTGCAGTGGTTTAGTTAATTAGAAGGTGTTAGGTGATAGGTTGGACTCAACAGTCTCAAAGGTCTTTTCCAACCTGGTTAATTCTCTGATTCTGTGAAAGAACCTGAAAAATATAAAACAAGCTGAAGTGGTCAACCAGAGATTTTTTTTCTGTATTCTGGTGGATGCATCATTTAAGGCATTAATTACCAGTGAGAGGATGAGACAATGGAAAGAGAATAATGAGTGATGATGATTAAAACACTGACTCACAGTCAAGCATCATTAGCATTGGCAGGTTACTTGTTCCAGAAAATATTGAATTTCCAAGACATCTAGGGGGACACTGATATGATTTACAAAAGCTGGGTTTTTTGGATGTCTTTTTTTTTACCTTTAGGAGTTCATATATTATAATGATATTCTCCCTGTAGCAAACTCCACATTTCACAGTGAATTTTGTTTGAGATAAAAGAAATAGGTAGTGACAGAAAATAAACTCCTCAAACAATCTGAACTGGATTTCCCCCACAGCTTTCTTGTAAAGAAAGATTGAGCAGCTTAAACATGTAAATAGTTACATATCTCAAAGACTAGAAACCCAAGAGTCTTCATAGAATCAACCAGATTGGAAGAGACCTCCAAGATCATCCAGTCCAACCTAGCACCCAGCCCTAGCCAGTCAACCAGACCATGGCACTAAGTGCCTCATCCAGGCTTTTCTTGAACACATCCAGGGATGGCAATTCCACCACCTCCCTAGGCAGCCCATTCCAATGCCAATCACTCTCTCTGTGAAAATTTCCTCCTAACATCCAGCCTATGCCTCCCCCGGCACAACTTGAGGTTGTGTCCCCTTGTTCTATTGCCTGGGAGAAGAAACAAAAGTCTGTTGGAGCTGTGAGTGGAGATCCAGACCAGGGACTTCTTGATGCTTCAGGAAGAATCAAGATCTTGGGGACAACACACCACAGTGAGGGTTCATTTCAGAAGGAAAGTAGCTGGGAATAAGAACAGGGAATGGTCTGTGACTCAATGGTTCAGTCCTTTCCAATCAAAGTGATTCTGTGATCCTTGTCTTCACAGCCTGTGTTGTACAGATCTCCTTAGGTATAAGCATCTTGTAATCCTCAGCATTTCCAAAGGAAGGTACCTTATGCAGTGTGATTGGAAAAGCAAACAGCTTCCAGACCTCCATCATTTTACCCCATTTTGTGCTTGTACATGGCTTTTCACAGCCTGTCCTCCTGCTGTTCAAGCAAGGAGCAGAGGAAACATCTAATTTCTGGAGCCCAGCCCTATGGAAATGGGAAAGGAGCACATGCCACTGCGCTACAGAACTATGGACAGAACACGGAGGACAGAAAGTCTTGGAACAAGTAGCTGTGTCAGAGTCTAGAAACAGACTTTTCAGGGAAAAGAGAGATATTTTTAAAAGCTGGGTTGGAAAAGATCAGCTGGGTAAAGATGTGTTGTCTTCATGCTAATGTCAATGGGCTGTACTACAGAGCAGCGTTTGGGTTTATTTCCCTGTTGTTACTCTTTGCAGGTGTTCTCTTATGCCTGCATTTTTATATCCTGCCTTTAATATTATTTATCTGCTTTTCTCTCATTTAGTTTTTAATATTAGTTCCAGGAAATACATTAACTGCCCTGCTGGTTTAATATTTCCTCCTTGCTTCAGGAAGATAGTTTTCAATATTTTGTGCAAAGATTAAAACATTCAGGCAAAGTGCTTTTCTTTCTTGTGTTTATTAAAGGACTGTGTTTATCTTGCCTGTACAGTCCTGCCAGGTTTTCTTAGAAATATATCTTCCATTTGGGAAGCCTTAACCTCTAGTACAATAAATGCAATTATAGCTACCAGAAATCATGGGCAAGACGGACAGATACCAAGCGAAGGAAAACTGGAAGCCAGGCATTGCTTTTATCTTGTGGAGGCAGGTTGTGGTTATTAGCTACTTCTAAATCCCACTGCAAGCTCATTATGCCCAGTTAGTTACACCGTAGCTCTCCTTCCATTCTCTCCAGGAAAACAGAAAACCAGACAGTAAAGGATTAATTTATCCATATGCTCAGGAAATGTAAGCAAAAAAGCGAGAGAGCTGATGGGTGTTATAATTACAGCAGACCTGCCCATTCTGCCATGGGCCATGAGCTTTCCTTTTTGGCCCGAGTTCCAGCCAGAGCTCTCCCACCAGGTTGTCTTATGACACACCAAGACAGCCTGCTCCTTATTGAAGAGTGCCCAGCCTTCCTGGGCTCCTTGGCCCTTCAGCACTGCATCCCAGGAGAATCTGCCAACCAGACTCCTAAACAGGGCAGTCTGCCCTTAAAAGTCCAAGGTGGCAGTTCTGCTAATCCCTGTTCTTACTTTCCCAAGAGTCATTTCACGAGCACTGTGCCAAAGATGGCCTCCAACCTTCACATCACCTTCAAGTCCTCCTCTGTTCATGACCAGTCTAGCAGGAAGCTTTTCCTAGTTGACTCACCGGCCAGCTGTGTCAGAAAGTTCTCTTCCATGCACTCCAGGAACCTTCTAGACTGTTTCTCCTCTTCTGTGTTGCATTTCCAGCAGACATCTGGTAGTAATTAGCAATAGTGTGGCCATTTAAGAATTCAGGAGGCTCTCTGAGGAGCTGAACCTGTGTCAAATGTGAAAGGAGAGGGTTTTCTGAAACACTTTGATCACTATAATAAAATTGCTGACATGAAATCTCTTAGTTGCTGAATTATTTAGAGAAAAAAAGTAGTAGGCAAATTTGTCTCTCGGAATCTGCTTTTGCTATTCCTAAAATAATTGTTTCTGTGTTTTCTGTTTGCATTTTTTTCCTCTGGAGGCTTTTTTATACCCACAAATTCCAAGTGGTCTTTCACCTAGTATAGGCTTTTAACAGTTTCTTTGTGAAAGTAAATCATGCAGCAAGAAATATAACGAAGACAGCCAACAGATGAGACTTGGGATGCAATACCCAGTAGCAGCAACCACAGAATCTTTTTGGACATGTATGTTTTATGTGAAGAACTTCTGCAAAGAGTTCTCCTATTGACCAATGTGGATGTTTCAGCCAAAATTCTTCTCTCTCTTGAGCTTACATAGGACAAGTGGACCTTGATAAAGGTCACTGAAACAACAATTGATGTCCAAGTCCTAACTAGAACAGGGTGAAATGTCAGAGCAGAGTCCACACTCTTCAATGTTTATTTTTTTAGATGCTTCCTCCACTTAGTCATGTTTTGTCTGTGGGGCTTGTGGGCTCAATTTCTTTGTGGCAATTGGGTTGCAGAAGGCTTTTTCTCTGGGTTTAGGAGCTGACCTCACTGCAGACACATGTGTTTTAAGTTCAGCTGCTTTCCAGAATTCACTTAGTTTGAGCGGGACAATGACAAAACATCTATTAGTGAAGAAGCCCTTTTATACTTAAAGGAGCACTAAAAGCACCGATTGCTTCTGCCCATGTGTCTTTGTGAATGCAGATTGATTGGGCATTTGCCTTTTGTTTGTGTTCAAACATCAGGGTTTATGACTCACTTGAGTCTTTGCAATTTTCCTTCACGCCATTATGCCCACACATCTCTGCTAAGCTACTGCAGACCAATCTTTTCTAATATGGTTTTCCATCTCCTGTGTAACATTAAACCTTTACAGCCTTCCCCCCTCAAACTTACAACTTTTCCACTTGAAGCCCTGACTACTCATCTCAACTCCGTGCTTGTCGTTACTCTCTCTGTAAAATGTGATTGCACAACTAACTCATCTGGTGTCAGTGATTTGCCCTAGTGGTTATCCACAGATTTTCCAATGGAATTATGACAAATCATGACCAATAACCGCTACTGGAAATGTAATGAAAATACAGCTACTTAAACGAGACTGAGTATTGATAAGAGATGAAAGCTAACTCGTGTCAGAATTCCGGCAGCCAGGGAGAATTGTTCTTGGTTTGACTCCAGGTATTAAAAAAAGAAACAAAACAGTTGTAAAAGGTTGTAAAACATCAGTGGACAAAGAGCTGTAATTTCTGATAGGTTGGATATCATAACTGCATTAATTATAACAGCAAAAATTACTGATACGTTCTGTGTTCATGATCAACAGGTCTAGCAGGGGACCCTTCTTCCTCAGCTGACTTGCTCACCAGCTGTGTCAGGAAGATCTCTTCCAGACAATCCAGGAACCTCCTAGAACATTTCCTCTCTGCTGTCTTCTCTTTCCAGCAGGCATCTGGTAAGTTGAAGACTCCCATCAGAACAAGTGGTAGTGACTGTGAGACTTCTCCCAGCTCCTCACAGAATATTTCTTCTGCCTGCCAGTCCTGGTTGGGTGATCTACAACAGACTCCCATCATATGCTATATGTTCCCATATTTATATCTAGATAAGCTTGGCTTCTCAAAAGTTTTGTACAGCAATAGTACTTTAGAAACCACCTTTTATATCCTTGCTTACAGATATTAAAGGGGTTTGAGGACACGAGTAGTGCTCTTATCGAGTAGTGAGGTGGATGGGAACTGATTAAAGGAAAGAAGTCAGAGAGTTGTGGTCAATGGGACAGAGTCTAACTGGAGGCCTGTAACTAGTGGAGTCCCTCAGGGGTCAGTACTGAGACCAGTATTATATAAGGGGTGAGTGCCAGGAGGATGGAGCCAGTGTCTTCTCAGTGATGCCCAGTGACAGGACAAGGGGCAGTAGGTGGAAGTTGAGGCATAGGAGGTTCCATGTGAACCTGAGGATGAATTTTTTCACTGTAAGGGTGACAGAACACTGGAACCAGCTGCTCAGGGAGATTGTGGAGTCTCCCTCTCTGGAGAGATTCAAGAACTGTCTGGATGTGTTCCAGTGTGATATGCTCTAGGT
Source organism: Tricholaema leucomelas (assembly GCA_013400475.1). Lineage (NCBI taxonomy): Eukaryota > Metazoa > Chordata > Aves > Piciformes > Lybiidae > Tricholaema lacrymosa > Tricholaema leucomelas. Next base: position 8,766 of record WAAF01000051.1, read on the forward strand.
GATCCTGCTCTGCTGGGGAGGCTGGACCAGATGATCTTTTGAGGTCCCTTCCAGCCCCTAACATTCTATGATTCTTATCACAAATGAAGAGGAAATACTTTGTGTTTAGAGTCTCACAAGTAAAGGTGAAGAAGATAAGAAAAATATTTCACTAAGGATCAAAGTCTTGGTGAAAGCCTACTTGCACTGCTCATTAAACTATATAGCAGAAGGTATCATATAGGCTTCAGTTGCTATTACTGCAGAACTTATTCATTGATAAGTGTAAAATTATTTGGAAGATGCTTTCATCTGTATAGCAGACATCCAAATTCATAAACCATCAGGGCTTTTATCCCTAGCAGACATGCATTCTGCTACACAAGGTTTGTACCCCCTACTAGCTGCAGGGAGGACACAGGGACAGAGGGCTGATTATGTAACAGTTTTTTGTGATTACTGAATCAGCAGGATCTAACAGAGAAAAAACACTGCTGAAATAAATGGGAAGTGGTGGAATGGTACATCTAGCATTTTCTTGTATTTTACTCCATCATTCTGGAGTTTGTTAGCAGATGAAAGGAAAGTTTAGATTTCACAGTCGTTTAGCTGATTCTCTTAGCTACATCAAAACCACAGATCTGGAATCATAGGGTTGGAAGGGACCTCTAGGGGTCAGCTAGTCCACCTCTCCCTGGAGTAAGCATCCCTAACTAGATCAAGTTGCTCAGAGCCCAAACAAACCTGACTTTGAATGTTTCCAGAGATGGGACTTCCATCACCTCCCTGGGCAGCCTGTTTAGCCTTCCACCACCCTTATAGTAAAGTACTTCATCCTAATGTCCAAATGGTTGCTTAGTTGCTGTCTTCTTCTGGCATACTATTGTCTCTACAGATAAACAGAGCCTACCCATAGCTTTACTCTTCATTAGAGCCTAAACAAAACAATACTGAGATTCAGAGGCTTAAAATCACTTCTGTCATTGTCTTGAGAATTCATGCATTGCATCAGGCTGCTCAGCAGCCTGATTCAAATTTACATTTCTATGTTTATATTACAGCTCAGCAGTTAATACAGTGTCAGCCTGTGATGCAGGACATTGCTCAGTGTTATTCTCTGGTATTTCACTGCTAATCCTCTCTGTAATATGTGCCATGGATGCTAGAACGTTTCTAGATGAAACTTCATTTTCTACTTCCTTAAGCACTTTTATGCTAGCCTAATACATCTGCTTCAATTATTTTACTTTCCTGATACAGTGAACTTTCATTTCCAAGTCTTAATGACCTTTTGGTTGTAGTCATTCTGAGTTTGCAAGGCTCTGCTATTTTTATGCAATTAAAGAAAAATAATGATCATTTCTCTAATTGGAAAAAAATATTATGGCATTATTGAATAAGCTCTCCCAGTGCCCTGCCAGAGCACTGGTGCAAGAGTCATTTGGATGACAAATGGTTTCTCAAAGATCCTTCTCAAAGGGTCATTTGGATGACAAATGGTTTCTCAAAGATCCTGAGAAGATTCAGGGGCTACATTAGATTCCAGAAAGGGTCTGCACCAAAGATCCTTCACTCGATTAGGAGAGATGCATTGTTTCAAAAAAAGGAGGCAGCAATATAAGGTGGGGAATAAAAGGTAAGAAGCATACACTGTTGAAGCAAATAGACCAAAACTAGAGGATTAGATAAACCTGTCTTGTCAGTTCAACACAAAAGGGCAGGAGAACTGGAGACCTTAAAATGACAGCTTCTATCGACCGACACATTAGCATAATCTCATTAAAAAGGGTGGAATGGGAAGATGCAAAACTGCCCAGGGGCTTCCAGTTGTTCGGGTACTGTTCCTTCAGCCTTTATTTAACACCACCATTAGAAAGCCTAATGGACTGTTTATATCACACTGTTAGACATATGGCAGCATCTTCAGTAATTGGAGTGTGATATACAGCAACAGGCTATTGTTTCTGTGCTGCTACATGCAATGAGGCCAGTGCTGAATAATTACTTACTGCACGTCCCAGATATCAACACGCAGGAGATGGGGCTGCCAGAGATAAATTTTAGGGTGGGAAGAGGTCATCCTGAGGGCCTAGAAGCTGAAACAATAGCTGCTTGTTCTGTATGGATTTTGTAGGCAGCAGAGTGAGTTATTTGGTAATATCAGCTTGAGGTTATGCTTAGATCATGTTTCTTCAGAAAGCTGGAAGGCCATGCCAGACAGCAGCGTCTTTAAAGGAATATTAAAAATGCTGCAACAAATTAGGTAATTAATTACAATTAACTTCTACAGGAGAGGCCATTTGATTTTACAGGTTTTATGGTAGAATAGGTTTGATAATGCTGCACTATGATATCCTTTCTTAGGCATTAAGATCTATCACTGACTTTGGAGAAAACATGCTGAGGCTGAGGGAGCTGGGAGTGTGCAGCCTGGAAAAGAGGAGGCTCAGGGCAGACCTCATTGCTGTCTACAACTACCTGAAGGGAGGCTGTAGCCAGGTGGGGGTTGGTCTTTTCTCCCAGGGACCCAGAAACAGAACAAGGAGACACAGCCTCAAGTTGTGCTGGGGAGGTCTAGGCTGGATGTTAGGAGGAAGTTGTTGGCAGAGAGAGTGATTGGCATTGGAATGGGCTACCCAGGGAGGTGGTGGAGTCGCCATCCCTGGAGGTGTTCAAAAAAGGCCTGGATGAGGCACTTAGTGCCATGGTCTAGTTGACTGGCTAGGGCTGGGTGCTAGGTTGGACTGGATGATCTTGGAGGTCTCTTCCAACCTGGTTGATTCTGTAATTCTATGATTCTATACTTAAAATCAGAAGGGGTCTTTTATTATCTTTAGTATACATTTTTGGAAGTGATGAAGACATTAGCAATATTAAATTGACATTTGCTGCTTCTGGAAAATAAACATCAAATTTGCATGACTGAAGGTAAATCAATAAGACCTGGCAGGAGAACTAGAAAAGAAACAACAACAAAACAAAACCAAAAGCAAGCAACTGAGAAAACCAACTCAGCTGGAGCTGGAAGAGACCTTAAAGAAGATCATCTAGTTCCTACCCCCTTGCCATGGGCAAGGAAAACTCCTGCTAGACAAACTTGCTCAAAGCAAGCCTGGTTTTTAACACTTCCAGAGATGAGGTGTGCACAACTTTTCTGGACATTCTGTTCCAGTGTCTCACCACCTGTAAGGAACTTCTTCCTAATGGCTAATGTAAATGTACCCTGCCCTAGATTAAAGCCATTTCCCCTTGTCCTATCATCACAGGCCCTTGTAAAATCTCTCTAGCTTTCCTGTAAGTCCTCTTCAGGTACTTCAAGGCTACAATAAGGTCTCCCTGAAGCCTTCTCTTCTCCAGGCTGAACAGACCCAACTCCTTCAGATTGTTTTCATAAGGGGGTTGCTCCAGCCCTCTGATTATCTTTGTGGTTACAGAATCACAGAATGGTAGGGATTGGAAGGGACCTCCAAAGATCATCCAGTCTAACCACCATGCCAGAGCAGGATCACTTAGAGCAGGTCTCACAGGAATGTATCCATGCAGGTTTTGAAAGTCTCCAGAGAAGGAGACTCCACAACCTCTCTCAGTAGCCTGTTCCAGTGTTTTGTCACCCTCACAGTGAAAAAGCTTTTCCTTATGTTCACAGGGAGCCTTCTATACTCCAGGCCCCACTGGCCCTTGTCCTATCATTGGACATCAGTGAAAACAGCCTATCTCCATCCTCCTGACACTGCCCTTCACATCTTTATAAATATTAATGAGGTCACCTCTCAGTCCCTTCTGGAGGCCCTTCTGCCTCTCTGGAATATGAGCACATTGTAGTTTTAACTGCTCATTTATTTTTGCTGTAGCAATGTAAAGTTAACCAGCAAAATAAGAAGGTCATCTAACCCCCACAGCCAGCCATAACTTCAAATCCTCAAACAGCAGTTAATGTTTGTTTTCTGGCTTCTGTGATGAGTTCAGTAATTCTGTATACATAGAGCAAAATCCTATCAAAGCTTGCTTGTGTTATAGAATCATAGGATCACAGAGTAGTTTGGGTTGGAAGGGACCTTAAAGAGTATCTAAATCCAACCCCCTGCCATGGGCAGAGATGATTCCTATTAGACCAGGTTGCTCATGTTCTTGATGCCCCATTGTGTGCTGGGGTATTGTGGGGCTGTGTCTCTGCAGGGACAGGTCTGGGGCTGTTCTGCAGACTGAAGAAGCAGTTGTATTCCTTTGGGGAAGACCAAGGTAAGGTACCAGTGTTGCAGGCAGACAAGTTAGAAGACCAAACCCCAGCAGAGGAACAGCTCCTACTTTTTCCTTCTTAAATAAGTTGGTGTGCTGAGAAATGAAGAAGAAGATTGCAGAATTTTGGACATGTAGTCTTCAAATTATTCTTAATACCACAATGTCTGTGCAGATTAATATGTTGCCTTGGGATGCCATACTTTGGTGAGGGATACAAGTAGAAGCTGATTCTTCTTTTAGAGCTACTTAATCTCATTTCCTGCTGTGAGTTTTCAGCTGATAGACATTCAAGTCATAAATAATTAAAAGGTCACAAATGCCTACAAATTCCTGAAGTGTGGCACCTATAGGGATTTTGCTTAGGAATAAAGGGCAGCAAAGCAATGAAAATGATTTTCCTGAAAGTGAAGAGTAGAGTCAGTAATCGATGGACAGGAGCAATCAATACCAAATTTAAAAAAGCCAAATCAATAGTGCTTAAAGCACAAGGCTTCCCTTTTGCACAGGTTATCAATAGTGCTTAAAGCACAAGGCTTCCCTTTTGCACAGGTTATCAATAGTGCTTAAGGCACAAGGCTTCCCTTTTGCACAGGTTATCAATAGTGCTTAAAGCACAAGGCTTCCCTTTTGCACAGGTTATCAATAGTGCTTAAAGCACAAGGCTTCCCTTTTGCACAGGTTATCAATAGTGCTTAAAGCACAAGGCTTCCCTTTTGCACAGGTTATCAATAGTGCTTAAAGCACAAGGCTTCCCTTTTGCACAGGTTNAGGGATTTTGCTTAGGAATAAAGGGCAGCAAAGCAATGAAAATGATTTTCCTGAAAGTGAAGAGTAGAGTCAGTAATCGATGGACAGGAGCAATCAATACCAAATTTTTGCACAGGTTATCAATAGTGCTTAAAGCACAAGGCTTCCCTTTTGCACAGGTTATCAATAGTGCTTAAAGCACAAGGCTTCCCTTTTGCACAGGTTATCTTGTGGCTTTGAAAATTCCAGTGAATTCACTTCTTCACCTATGTTATTGAGAGATTGTGGATATGAACTGTGAAAAAGATGGGGAAAATCTGACTTCATTGTCTCCATTTCTCCCACAAGTTATAAAGGAGGCCTGGTCAGGATGGTGGTTTGTTGGCCTTTTTTTTTTGTAGCTATCATGCTCTATAAAAGTTATCCCACACTTCATAACAGTGCAGTAGAAATGTTCTGCTACTTTTTTTTTTTCAAACTGAAGCTAAAAAGCCTCTCAATGATTAAAAAAATATGATAATCACAGAATGGTAGCAGTTCAAAGAGACCTCAGGAGATCATTGAGTCCAATCCCACTGCTAGAGCAGGTTCACATAGGGAAGGTCACACAGGAACACAACCGGGTGAGTTTGGAATGTCTACAGAGACTAAGACTCCACCACCTCTCAGGGCAGCCTGCTCCAATGCTCTCTCACCCTTAAATTAAAGAAGTTTTTCCTCATGTTTAGATGGAACTTCTGATGTTCCGTTTTGCACCCACTACCCTGGGCATATTACCTGAATCACGGAAACATCCAGGTTGGAAAAGACCCTCAAGATCACCAAGTCCAACCTATCACCTTATTCTACAAGATTCTGTCTACTCACCCTCTGTCAAATCTACCCAGCTGTCTCCTGTATCAGCTAAAGGGACTGAAATTCCCATTGCTTTCCAGACTCTGTAGGTACTAACAATATCACCTAGAGTCACTTGTTGTGCAAGCTCTTTAAGGTTACTGCTTAGTCTCCCCGCCAAGTGCAGCACCCTGTAAGAGGGACTCAGAAGGCAAATCATATTAGGTGATGGTTTTGTACTGAGTCATTCATTTTGAGCATCCTGGAGCTCTCTAAGAAGCTTTGTTGTTCCATCAAGTTTCCTCTGGAAGATTTCAGCCTCCTAGGAATTAAACTGCTATGGCTTCATCTCCTCTCAGTCTGGAGTTTTGTATTTCCATGTATATAAGGAGTATAAGCCAGGAACAAATAAAGAAACAAACCACAAACCAAACTTTGAGGCATGATTCCCCCAAATTGATTCATTTTTAGTAAGAAAGCTATTTACTTTGCTAAATGTTATAAAGATGCTATTATGAAGCACCAAAGATCCCAAGACAGGTGACTTTGTGTATCTTGCTAAAATAATCTGTCCAGAGAAGCTGGTGAGGGGCCTGGAACACAGCCCTGCAAACAGGGGCTGAGGGAGCTGGGGAGCTCAGCCTGGAGAAGAGGAGGCCCAGGGCAGAATCTCTTGTTCTGTGACTAGTCCCATCATCCTGACTCTCTCTCTTGAACTATTTGTAAGTATTTTTGAGACCCCACTCAGTCTTCTCTTGTCCAGACTTAAAAAGACTCAATTCTCTCAGTCTTTTCTCATAAGAGAGATAATTAATCGATGAAAGTAAAAACACTGCTAAATTGCTGGACAAAAACATATAGCACCAGTAAAGTATAGGTGGAAAAGGATTTTATACTGACAAATTACTGAGCAATAAAATATTATGAAAAGCAAGAAACTTCTTATAAAGAAGACAACTAATCTCTACTATATATAGGAAAAGAGAGAGATTTTAAGTAGAAAATAAATTAACCTAATTATTTTTTCTTACATCTTGACTCATCTACAGGGAATGTTTACCATGAATACATAGAGTTCCAATAATGATAGAATGATAGAATGGTTTAGGTTGGAAGGGACCTCAAGGATCATCCAGCTCCAACCCCCTGCCATAAGCAGAGACACCTCCCACTAGAGCAGGTTGCTCAAGACCTTATCCAGCCTGGCCTTAAACTTTCGCCTCCAGGGAGGAAGCATCCACAACCTCCCTGGGCAACCTGTTCCAGTGTCTTACCACCCTCACTTTTCCAGCTCAGTCATAGAATCATAGAATCAGCCAGGTTGGAAGAGACCTCCAAGATCATCCAGTCCAACCTAGCACCCAGCCCTAGCCAGTCAACCAGACCATGGCACTAAGTGCCTCATCCAGGCTTTTCCTGAACACCCCCAGGGACGGTGACTCCACCACCTCCCTGGGCAGCCCATTCCAATGCCAATCACTCCCTCTGTGAAGAACTTCCTCCTAACATCCAGCCTATACTTCCCTCCGCACATCTTGAGACTGCATCCCCTTGTTCTGTTGCTGGTTGCCTGGCAGAAGAGATCAACCCCCACCTGACTACAGCCTCCCTTCAGGTAGTTGTAGACAGCAATGAGGTCACCCCTGAGCCTCCTCTTCTCCAGGCTAAACAGTGGTATTGAGCAAATAGAAGTAACTCTACAGGTTTTATGAGCTTTCTTTGCTACAGTTCATTACCATGGGGAAATTTCATTGTGGATCTAATTAATGCAAAGTAAAACTAATAGGGTGGCTTATAAAAACAATTGCAAATGTGATGTATTTTCTCCTCCATAAAGACACCATTATGTGCAATTTTGCCTTTATAAGCACTCCACTCTAAAGCATTTACTGCTCCTGACAGCTGAAGGGGCAGAGGGTGGACAATTTCTTGCACAGCTCATTACAACCACAATCATGAAAAACAAATTTAGATACCCAGTTCTAGAGAGAGGTAGAACAAATCCAACCCAAGGTTACACTTAAAATCCAAACCAATTCGCTAAAGATTTATTCACAGGGTAATTTGTTTTCATCACTATGTTTGCCTTCCCAGTGGAACATCTGGCAAAGCATATGCTGCATCAAGGTAAAAAAAACTTCTCAACCTTCTGGATTAACAGTCCTCAGAAATATACTGCTTGTCAGGCTAAAGTGGGTCAGTTATTTGTAGAAGTGCATGGTTGTCATAAGGAACCTTCAGGAAAGATTTAGACATTAATGAAATTATAGATTTAGACATCTATAAAATGAAACCAGGGACTGAAGTGACTCCTAACCATTCTCAGAAGAAGGCTTATGTTTTGTTTCCAGAAAAATGTCATTTGATAAATAGATTAAAGAATCACAGACTCATAAAATGGTTTGGGTTGGAAGGGACCTTAACACACCTAAACACTTCGCAGCATATATCTAGAGAACAGAAGTCCAAAAAAGAATGCAGAGAGTCAAGGAAGTGCATGAAATGGTGGTACCGAAATGTGAAGGTTTGAAAGATTTGTGTTGGATTCAAGTGAAAAACTTCCTCCAAAGCCCTGTGCAAATACCTGCTAACCCACCCTTACTGTCAGTCTTCATCCACCTAGTGATTTTTATTCTGCCCATTCCTCTTTTGCCATTTAACTGTGCTACACCTCAGTTCCCAATTGTTAAAGGCAGCTATGAATAATTGATGGCCTTTTTATTCTGCCTTTATTCTGTCTCATCTTTTAAGGTTTCAGTTCTCAGAGTCTGTCTTTTACAGCACTTTGGACTCCCATTCTCTTTGGGGTGTTTTCTTCAGTGCATGATAGCTGTAGAGTGGATAGTTACCTACCCATGATATTGCACTGTCTTAACAAACAAGCTCCTCTCATGTCCTGCATTTGCCCAGCACTTTAATAATAATAACAACAATAACTCCATATGTTTCACAACTGTAGAGAGAACTCTCTCATCAAGCAGCAACTTATCTGTTCCTCTTGAGAGTGAGGGATGAAATTTTCTAGCCTCACCAAATTGTTGTTGGGTGATACTCCAATTGTGAGAGCAATGGTATGGTTTTTGGGGATAGGATGCTCTTGATTCTTCCTCAGGTGTTGAGCTTCCTCTTCTCTCACAGAAGCTTGTGTTTGGTTTACATTCACATGCTGCTGATAGAAGTCACAAGAAGTTTTGGAGATAACTCTGGAACAAATGGAACAAGTCAATTGTAGCTATGCAGGAAGTAACAAACCCAGTATTGGGATGGGGTAATGACAGTAACTAATCAGACCATAGCTAGAACCCACTCAGATGAGTCATGCTCCCACGTTGACACTGAAGATGTCCTCCCACCTCTTCTTCTGTAGCAAATATATAGGTTCAAAGAGCCGTATGGGCATAGCTTTTGGTGTCTTCTATGTGCTGCTGCTTTGTGTCCTCCTCATTTTACCTAACTTAGAGTTCATTAACCACTCTTCAGCAAGTAGTAACAGATTGATGAGAGCTAACAGACTGTGACTGTAATGCTCCTTCAGTGACAGCAATTAGTTGCCAACATTCCTCCATACTCTACCTGCTACCAGGGTGTTGTACTTTACCCAAAACTTCATCTTAACATTATTATTATTATTATTATTCCTACTCTGCCACTCTAAATAACATATCTGTAATGGACTTCACCCAGATTCCATTACCAATGCACCCTGGAAAGGTCCAGATGATATTCTTATGAGAAGGAAGCATCCAGAGACACTCAGTTTCAGATTCTTGTAAGTAGGTAATTGTGTAATAAACATTTACCAAGGTGTCCTGGTTTGCTGAGACAGAATCATAGAATCAATTTTCTCTCAGGAAAGCTGCATATCTGAGGTGACTACAGCACCCAATTCAGTGAGAAAAGCGTTGGCAAGATGCCTTGGATGGGTTGTGGCCAGCCACGGTATGAGGGGCTGCATAATGACCAAGGTCTTTAGCAGTGTGGGCTAAAGCCAGGGCAGATGCCTCATGCTGACCACCGGAAGTATTCCATAGTATAGATCTCATGCTCACTGTAAATTGAAAAGTTTACTGAGCACAGTCTCTTTCCTCAGTGGTTGCCATGCCTGAAGGGTCTTGCCCATGTGTCTGCTCATGAGACCTACTCTTCTGGCTGCTGTAACTGTCAAGCTTTCACTGGTGCTGTGGTGTTCACAGTGCCTGGGCATCCAGCACTCACAGCTGGGAGTGCACAGCTCACAACTAGTAGGTGGACTGAGTATAAATTTGAGTACATCATATTAATCTTAATATTATAGGGTTTATTAGTATTTCATTAAATCTGTTTCTATTAAGTTCTTCTCAGGGAAGAGGTGAGGATGTCATTGGATTATAACTGAGTAAATGGAAGTAATGAGAAACTCTGCATTAAATACATTTATCAAAGGAAAGATGCAGAAAGAGATGTGGTGACTTGATGAAAGTAACTCCTAATTAATAGCAAAAGATCCAAACTGTCCAGTTTTGAAATTAATTTACAGCTTTATTTCAGTTGCAGCAGGAAGAAGCTAATGTTAGATAAGGAAGGGCCTCAAGTTGGGACTATCCCTTATGACATTTTCAGTGAGCAGTGGAAAAAATTCTTTCTTGTGGGGACAGATGAAAGTCAGGCACTTGGGAAGCATGGTCACAGTGACACACTGAAGTGTTTCTTCCTGCACTGGATTCAAAGGCCTTGTGAATTTTATTCTACCATGTTGGCACAGAGGGGTTCAAGCTCTTTCATGAGTACAGATCCATTTGCTTGTTTTGTTTTCCTTAGCATTAAAAAGCTTTGCTGTCTTTGAGTGCATTGTTTCATGCACTTCAGAAAACAGTCAAAACAACTCGATGAAATGGAACTTCAGAAGATATCTCATCTATCACTTTGTAATGCGACAGTAAATTTTAAGCAAGGGTATTCAAGTGGCTCTCTGCTTCCTAGTGAGGATGGTCTTAAATATTAATGGCTGCACCACACTTTGTGATTGATATTTAACAGCAGAGGACATGTTCTTGGAGCTCTAAGTTAGTCATCCATGCTTTTGGTTATCATGAGTCATAGTTTCATAGCAATTCAATGATAACTTATTTCTCTGAGGGGCATGAATGCTCTTCAGGCTTTGATGCTTTTCCACTGTCTCTGCTGGGATGTCTCAGGTACCCAGATGGCATCTGTTATATATTTTCATTTTCATGATCTAGATGGGAGATCTCACAAAATTTGTTGCTGTTGCTTTTCCTGTCCTCATCATGCACTAGAATTTTTGAGAGAACAGTTATTAATGTCACAAATCTGCTGGTTTAACTTGAGATCAGACAGCTAGGTTGTCATCTAAGTGTTGTACAACTGCCAACCAGACAGTGAAAAACTGGTTCTTAATTTGCAGGGAAATAATCTCGTAGTAAGTCAGCTTTATATTTGGCTTATGAGGAAGCCTGTGAAGTAATCTATCATCTCTTTGCTGTTCACTGCTATTTACTGTACTATGAAATTTGGACCTTGCTCTGGTTCAAACTACAGATTCACTCAAACTTTGCAGGACATTGCTTGTCTCCTTGTGTTAAGGAGGGGTTTGAATCTGGGTTTGGGGTAAAATGCACTGAGGCCGATGTAAAAGTGATTAAATAATTTATTAATATGTACAGAGGAACTTCCCCAAACTTATTTACAACTAACCCAGACAGATTCTATGTGGTTGGTAAAACTGTCTTGCAGAATGTATCTATGCAGTCAAATTAAATGGTTTAGGAAAAGTCATAGAATCATAGAATGGTTTAGGTTGGAAGGGACCTCAAGGATCATCCAGCTCCAACCCCCTGCCATAGGCAG
>WAAF01000051.1:20695-40807 GCA_013400475.1 Tricholaema leucomelas
CCAATGACTCTCTCAGTGAAGAACTTTCTCCTCACCTCGAGCCTAAACTTCCCCCCGGCGCAGCCTGAGGCTGTGTCCTCTCGTTCTGGCGCTGGCCACCTGAGAGAAGAGAGCAACCTCCCTCTGGCTACAACCACCCCTCAGGTAGTTGTAGACAGCAACAAGACAACAAGACTGCTTGTTCAGTCCAAATTGAGCACAGTCTGAGAATGGTTCATGGGCACGAGAGAGGTCTTCCGTGGTTCTCAGGAAGTCATCGGGCTGGAGCGGTCCAACTGAGTGCTGTATGTAGCAAGGATGAATAGAATAGAATCAACCAGGTTGGAAGAGACCTCCAAGACCATCCAGTCCAACCTAGCACTCAGCCCCAGCCATTCATCTAGACCACAGCACTAAGTGCCTCATCCAGGCTTTGCTTGAACACCTCCAGGAATGGCAACTCCACCACCTCCCTGGGCTGCCCATCCCAATGTCAGTCACTCTCTCTGTGAAGAACTTCCTCCTAACATCCAGCCTATACCTCCCCCGATACAACTTGAGGCTGTGTCCCCTTGTTCTCTTGCTGGTTGTCTGGGAGAAGACACCACCTCCCACCTGGCTACAACCTCCCTTCAGGTAGTTGTAGGCAGCAGGAGTCGGCCCTTGGGCTGGCGTGGCAGGCTGGAGCGGCCGACAAGTCCCAGTGTCAAAACACATTGCTAAGTTGTTGCTGGCTCATTACCTATATTTGGGCTTGACCAGGCACTGGATCAGTGCAAAGTGTCGTAGCACACAGAAGCACATAAGGCAAACAGGTAGCAGCAGGCAGCGAACAAGCAGGTGAGCATCTTGTTTACCTGGATTCTCCTGTTTATCAGATGTGGGCCAAGATTAATGGTCCTTTGGCCACGATATCATCCGGTCGGCTTTTGGCAGCTGGCCAAAACATACCGCATTAGGCAGGGCCCACAGGCCTGGCTCCCCCAGAGATGGGAAGAGCAGGGGCCTTGCGCCCAGTAGGCCATAGGCTAGGCGCGTGGGCTCATACAACAGCGTTACACAACCTGGGCCCTGGGCAGGCCAGATGTGGTGGTTTGGGTGTTCCCCGCCCCCCCCCACTTAGAAATCACCCAGACTAGACTCAGCTGGCTCTGGAAATACGAATGAAGCTTATATTTACAGCTGGCACAATATCCAAGCAGATATTTACAGTATATACAGTTATATACACAAACATACAAGGTAAAAGGTAACACAGAAACACAACTCCCCTCCCAGAAACCTGAGTCCCCAGGAGGGGCTCTCAACCACCCCTTCACCTTCCCCCTACCCCTCTCAACCTTACCTCAGTCCCAAGGAAGAATGGAGGTTTGGCCAGAGGGGTTCAGAAAGCAAGGTGAATCAGCCAAAGAAAAATGGAAGGTGAGGTTAGAGAGTAAGAAGGAGTTCAGCCAGCAGCCCCAGCTCCCCAGCAGCTGTAGAGCCAAGAGCAAAGCCGAGAGCGAAGTGACTTTGTTTTCCTTTCCTTTTTTACATATCTTAGCAAGACTATGAGTGAACATCACCACTGTTTTCATTTCACAGCCTATGATCTAGTCCTTCTCACCAAAACATTCTAGCTCGGCTCAAACTAGCACACCAGACTTTGTGGCGCCAGGTGTATTGTGTCCCTTTTGTGTCTGTTTGATAGCCAAACATGTATAAGCCTATTTGGGGCCTATGGGTCCTCCACAACACCTTGCTAAATTTGAGGGTGAGTTAAAACACATACTGTGGATGCCCACTACACTACAAGGCAGCAATATTTTTATCTAGTGGTGTCATTTTCTAACTATCATGGCAGTTGTGCTTTGCAGGATAGAAGATACTGGGTTCACCACATTACATCACATATAGAAGTGGTAATGCAGTCCCATATCTCCATCTTCTTCATGTATAGGTTGGAAAAGACATCACTGCTTTTCCATACATTTCTCTGGCTGGGCTTTGGGATCCAAAACAGGCAATCCAAAACAGGCAGTTGTGGTTTTGCAAGCGTTATGCAAACTGGTTTTGCTCTTACAAATGCTTCTACATTACAAACCCTTCTACATTCTAATTAACTGTTAATCAGCACCTCTATCCTGTGTAACCATTGTGTTTTTCAGGGTACTCTCAATTTCAGTTTACTAAGTGGCTAAGGCAGAGATTCTCAAGCCTTTGCAGTAGCTGCAGCTTTAACTCATCTACAAAGAAGTCAGTATGCCCTGTGAGTTCACAACTGTGTTGTGAGGGTGCCTGCAGGTTTCCTCTGCCATAAACCCTGATCCGTGTAGTGCCCGGTGACTGGATGGTAAGTCAACCTTTCTAAACTCCTCATCTGCCATCTTAACGCCCAGTAACTCAGCAAGAGTTACAGGAACTGCCAACAGGGAGAATTTGTCAGATCCTAGCACACCTAAGTGTATTCACAAACCGCTGAGCTTCTGTCTGCTTTATTTCCAGGCTCCAAGCATTAGATCCCACCTTGAACCTTGCCTTTGCAAGTGCCTTTATCTCCTGCCCTGCACATATTCCCCAGCTGCCTGTCTTCCTTGTTGCTTTGCACATTCTACCCAATGGTTTGGTCTCTCCAGGAGTGGTTGGAAATGAGGAGAAGGTGACAGCAGCAGACGTGCCTCATCTTGGTGCATCTTCACATTTGCTTCCACTTCTCCTTGATTCCTTCACATTTTCTGCATCCCTCACAGAAGTTTTGAGCCTTTAATAACATTCCTTGTCCTAACTGCTCAGAAATGAGGGCTGTGCAAAATCTACAAGGCATTTTAAGATTGAATTGCTTTAAAAACATCTGATGGATAATTTGCTGGATACTATAGCACACAGTGCTCCCAAAGTAAGAGAAAAATTGCCCATCAGAATCTAGTTCTGCTAAAAAAAAAAAATGAAGGTAAGCTCTGACTGGTTTCCATGGCTACCCTCTACTGTATGTTGAGATTTGCTGTGACCAGCATTTTAAATGGCCCTGGGTGAGTCCTCAGCACATAGATTCTCACCTGTGACATATCATGTGTCACATTGCAGGTGTAGTTTCAGCCACTGAATATGACATTGAGATTTGCTGGTTTCAATATTGAATAAATTAATTTTTAACAAAAAAATATATACTTGGGATGTGGAGCAGCCAGCTGAACACCAAAGTTTGAAAACGCCACAGTGAGAAATGTCTGCTCCCATTTGCCTTTCTTCCCAGTTTTCTGACAGCCCTTCTACCAACTATGATGTGTGCTCAGAGGAAGGTAGTGCAGAACCTCTTACAGAGTTAGGTAGGTGTGGTTTCCCATGTGTGAATTGTAATGCTGGCACTGATCATAATGGTCGACTCAACCACTACTTATCTTTTCTTAGGAAGTTCTGTCAAGAAATCTTCTAAAGACTGCTAAGTGCAGGGTTCTGCATTTCAGCCACAACAACCCCAAGCAGCACTACAGGCTGGGGACAGAGTAGCTGGAGGGCAGCCAGGAAGAAAAGGACCTGGAGGTACTGGTGGATAGGAGCTGAACATGAACCAGCAGTGTGCCCAGACAGCCAGGAGAGCCAATGGCATCCTGGCCTGAATGAGGAACAGTGTGGCCAGTAGGACAAGGGAGGTTATTCTGCCCCTGGACTCAGCACTGGTCAGGCCACACCTTGAGTGCTGTGTCCAGTTCTGGGCTCCTCAATTCAAGAGAGATGTTGAGGTGCTGGAACATGTCCAGAGAAGAGCAACGAAGCTGGTGAGGGGCCTGGAACACAAACCCCCTGAGGAGAGGCTGAGGGAGTTGGGGTGGTTTAGCCTGGAGAAGAGGAGGCTCAGGGCAGACCTCATTGCTGTCTACAGCTACCTGAAGGGAGGTTGTAGCCAGGTGGGGTTGGTCTCTTCTGCCAGGCAACCAGCAACAGAACAAGGGGACACAGTCTAAAGCTGGATGTTAGGAGGGAGTTCTTCCCAGAGAGAGTGATTGGCATTGGAATGGGCTGCCCAGGGAGGTGGTGGAGTCATCCTCCCTGGGGGTGTTCAAGGAAAGCCTGGATGAGGCACTTAGTGCCATGGTCTGGTTGACTGGCGAGGGCTGGGTGCTAGGTTGGACTGGATGATCTTGGAGGTCTCTTCCAACCTGGTTGATTCTATGATTCTATGCTGTGAGTATCTAGACATTATGTATTTTGTCAAAGAATCAATAGCATTGGAGAGGAACCCCACAGTTCAAGAAGGACAGGGACTTGCTGGAGATGTTACAGAAGAGGGCTACAAAGATGATTAGGGGGCTAAAACATCGTTCTTATGACAAAAGACTCAGAGAATTTGGGTTTTTTTTAGCCTAGAGGAGACCAAGGGATCTTATAAATGATTGTAAATAAGGGTGGGTGTCAGGAGGATGGAACCAGTCTTCTTTTTTCAGTGGTGCCCAGTGACAGGACAATGTGTAATGGGCAAAAATTTGAACACAAGAAGTTCCATCTAAATATGATGAGGAACTTCTTTAAGGGTGATGGAGTACTGGAGGAGGCTGCCCAGAGAGGTGGTGGAGTCTCCATCTCTGGAGTCACTCAAAATCAACCTGGATGTGATCCTGTGTGACCTTTTTGAAGTGAATCAGCTTTGGCAGGGAAATTAGCCTCAGTGATCTCCAGTGATCCCTTCCAACCCCTACCATTCTGTGATTCTGTGATCATCGGATCTATCTGTCAACCCAGTACCACCATGCCCACTAAACCACTCATATCAAACACCTCATCTCTTGGTGAACCACTCATTGCTTTATTTCTTCCATTCTGATTCATTACAACCCTTCAACCTTTTGTTTGTTTGTTTGTTTCTGCCACTGGTACATGTTTTGAAATTAAAAAGCCAAGTCAAGGACGGAGTACTTGAAGTTTTATAGTCCCCTAGTGAAGGATGAAGTCCAGCATGCTGAGCAGTCAACAGGCTAGTTTCTGCTCAGATAAACACTGGCTAAAGAGTTGGTGGACCTAATCTATTCTGTTACAATCTTCTGGAGCAGTGAGATGAATTTAAGCTAGCATTTTTGCACATGTTCATAGATTCATAGAATGGTTTAGGTTGGAAGGGACCTTGAGGATCATCTAGTTTCAATCCCCACCCCTGTCATGGACAGAGATACCTTCCACTAGACCAGGTTGCTCAAGACCTTATCCAGCTTGCACTTGAACACCTCCAGTGAGGGGGCATCCACAATGTCCCCAGGCAACTTGTTCCAGTGTCTCACCACCCTCACTGTAAAGAATTTCTTCCTAATATCCAGTCTAAATCTGCTCTCCTCAAGCTTCAGTCCATTTTCACTCAGCCTATCACTACAAGCCATTGTAAAAAGTCTGTTCTTAGATTTCCTGTAGGACCCCTTCAGGTACTGGAAAATTGCTCTGAGGTCTTCCCAGAGCTTTCTTGTCTCCAGGAAGAACAGCCATACCTCTTGCAGCCTGTCCCCACAGGGGAGAGTCTTCAGGCCTCTGAGCATCTTCGTGGCTCTCCATGTCCTCTTACGCTGGGGGCACTAGAATTGGATGCAGTACTACATGTGGGGTATTACGAGAGCAGACCAGCATCCTGCTGGTCACACTTCTTTTGATGGAACCCAGAGCATGGTTGGCCTCCTGGGCTGCCAGCTCATGTTGAGTTTATCATGAACTGACACCCCCAAGTCACAACTGTGCCTCTTTACAACTAGAAAAAGTAGATCACTTTCCCCCCAGCTTTACTATCTGCCCACTTTTGAGGAAGTTCTCTAGTGTACCTCTGGTGTTTTACTGTGCTCACACAAGCAAACTCTTCTCAACGTTTATTGCTTATTTTAAGTATCTGATAATTATGGAGCTTCATTACGACAGGACCCAATATGATAAATTTCCTCAGTATTTATAGAGATGTCTAAGGCAAGTGCTGGTGAGTTGTTTGCTATTGGGCCAGCATTAATAAGAACATGATTTAGGTGAAATGTTGCACAGTAATGAACTCTGTATTAGGCAAATCAGCTGTTAATGTTAGCAGTATGCCTTTTTTTGCAGCCAATATTAATGTCTGCAATAACCTGCCTCATTTAGTTTGCAACTGCAAAGATGTTTCCTATCATGGAAACATCACATTTACATCGCTTTGACCTTTCTGTGTCAATTAAGTGCCCTCTTTTTTTTCTCTTATTAAGTTATATGTAATGCTTCTAGTTTGTCAGAAAAGGGGAGGGGGGAAAGGGAGAGCAATGTCGCCTTAAACAGCTGGCAAAAGCTTTTAGCAGTAATTGTTTGGACACACAGAGCATTCTTAGAAGATGCTCATCTTCAGCCTTTCATATCCCATAAATTAAGTTCCCTGTGCATGCACTTAGTTATGAGTGGAATGAGGAAATACCTTGAAAGAGTTCCTTCTTTCCTATTGCATACCAAATTATTTGCTCCTGTTGTGATTTTGTGGCATGTTCCACCTGCCTCCTTCCAGACACAAAAGAACTAATAAGAATATGGTGTCTACAACTACCTGAAGGGAGGTTGTAGCCAGGTGGGGTTTGGTCTCTTCTGCCAGGCAACCAGCAACAGGACAAGGGGACAGAGTCTCAAGTTGTGCCGGTGGAAGTATAGGCTGGATGTTAGAAGGAAGTTCTTCACAGAGACAGTGATTGGCATTGGAATGGGCTGCCCAGGGAGGTGGTGGAGTCACCGTCCCTGGGGGTGTTCAAGAAAAGCCTGGATGAGGCACTTAGTGCCATGGTCTGGTTGACTGGATAGGGCTGGGTGCTAGGTTGGACTGGATGATCTTGGAGGTCTCTTCCAATCTGGTTGATTCTCTGATTCTATCCAGTGGTCAAGTGATAAAATCAGTAATTATGCAAATGACACTTAATGTCAGTAGTCTTCACAAATTATTTAAAGGGGATAAAAGATGTGGAGAAACTTACAGCATGACCAATACTGTGTTTTCACTGTCAGATATGCTTCCTGCCAGTGTGGACTTTTGAGAGCACTGAGCAGAGGCCAGCGTGTGTGTGACTTGTTCCCTCTATTATTTCTGATCCTCTGTTGGGCTGCTACACTATAGCATTTGAGGAGAAAAGGGAACAAAAAACCCATTAGTTACCTGGTCAAGGGAAACCACACATAAGAGATTGAATTGCTGTCACTACCTTTTCTCTTCCTGAGAAAGACTGAACATAGCTAAACTCATTGAGAGGAAATAAGTTGAAGCTTCATTTAAAATCACAGGGATCACTTGAGGACTACAAGCTGTCAGATGTAATGGCTATGAGTGAACATGTTTGCCCAGAGCCTGTAAAGCTTCAGTAGAACCTTGTGCTCTTATTTACCATACTGTTCCAGGCAGCTGCAATTCATCCAGCCCAGTGTGTTTTGATAGGCAACTAGATATCTTCACACTTCCACTCTGAGGGGCTTAAGAGCTGAGTGCTAAGCAGTGAGCATTGCCACTCCATGGAGCATTTGGCACCGGTATCGCCAGTGAAACCATGCAGCTTTGTGTAAGAAGAAAAGGGATGTGGACAGGGATGTGAAGAACAGCTCAGTGTGGTGGTTTGGGTGTTACCTGCCCCCCCACTTTGGAAATCACCAGGACTAGACTCAGCCAGCTCTGGAAATATGAATGCAGCTTATATTTACAGCTTAGCACAAGATACAAGCAGATATTTACAGTATATACAGAAGTATACAGGGTAAAAGGTAACACAGAAACACAACAGCCCTCCCAGAAACCTGAGTCCCCAGGAGGGGCTCCCAACTGCCCTTCCACCTTCTCCCACCCCTCAGCCTTACCCCAGACATCACCTTGTGCCCCAAGGAAGAATGGAGGGTCGGCCAGGGGCATTAGGAAGCAGGTGGATTAATCAGAGACAGAGGGTGGTGTTAGAGAGAAAAATGCAGCCCATAGCTAAGGTAGAGAGTGGCTCCCTTATCTGTGTTTGGATTCTTGTTCTTATACATCTCAGCAAGCCTATGAGCAAAGTAGACATCACCCTTGTTTCTCTTTTACAGCCTGTAATCTAGTTCTTCTCACCTAAACATTCTAGCTAGCTTCAAACTAGCACACTCAGCTAATTGCTTTGATCAAGAAGGAACCTACATACTTACAAGGACAGCTGCAAAGTCCAACATGGTAGCAGAGATGGGAAACTGCCTTTATTTCATTACAGGCACACTGACAGCCATGACCCTGGCAGTGTGGCAGCTATCTGAGGGTGAAGTTTTTGTAGCAGCCAGACCTAATGTGACCTAGACTTCTTTGCTATGATGGATTTATCAACCTTCACGAGCAGTTGTGGGTCTTGTCAAATCTGCTGGTGCACAGATTTATAGATCAGTTTTATCATTTGTTACCATTTGTTACTGTTTGCTCAATTGGTTGTATCTAGGGACAGAGCTCACAGCTACTGAGTGATTTTACTTGCTGTTGTTTCTCAATTCTATCTGCAGTGGTGCCTAGACAGACACACCAGAGAATGAGTCTGTTATCCCTTGGTCCAGAGTCTTAGATGAAAATCTAGTACGTTCTAAAATTGCCTTTTGTTATGGCTTTTTGTTCTGGCTTTTCAAATGTCTACAAGTAAATTATACTCCTACATCATCTGCCAGGTAACTTGCTTGTTCCACTTGGAAAATAGAGAGTAGAAAATGCTCTGAATCTTGCAGTCACTTGTAGAAAATGCAGGAATTTTTGTAGAATCATAGAACCATGAAGGTTTATTGGATCTGTTAACCCAGCACTACCATGCTCACTAAACCATATCCTGTATGGTTTAGTAACCTATATACATGTTTTTTGAACACCACCAGAGATGGTGACTCCAGCACTACCCTGGTCAGCCTGTTTCAGTGCCTAACTGCTCTTTCAGTAAAGACATTTTTCCTCCTTTATACTCACCTGTCATAGTTTGAGCCCACTCAGTAGGCAGCAAAGCACCACTCAGCTGTTCCCTCATTCCTACCCCCCTCTGATGGGATAGGCAGGAGAAAAAAATCAGGGTTGAGAGGAAGGACAGGGAAGACTCACTCAACAGTATGGTCATGGGTGAAAAAACAGACTCCACTTGGAGAAATAAGATCCATGTAATTTAAGCAACCAAACAACCAATTCACCGAGTGAATCTGACTAGGTCAGTTATAAATGCAACTTTAAAGTTACACACTTTCCCCCCACTCTTCCCTTCTTCACAGGTCCAACTCTGGTACCTCCTCCCCCTCAGCAGTGCAGAGGAGCAGAGAACAGGGTTGTGCTCAGTCCCAGTCTGTTCCACATTGTTTCTGCCACTCCTCACAGACCTCCCATGCTGCATCGCTCTCTGATGGGAGATAGCAGTCCATGAACAACTCTTACCAGTGTGGGTCACTTCCACAGGCAGCAAGCAATCTGCCTAGAGATGGACTGCTCCAGAGCAGGTGTCCCTCAGAGTCTCTCCTTTCTTCCCAATCACTCATCTCCCCAAGCGCAGAGTCCTCCATGGGCTGCAGGCAGGATTCTGCCCCACCACTGATGTCAAAGTGCTGCAGAGGCTCAAGCTGCCATGTCACCGTGGGCCAAAGGGCAACAGCCACTCCCATGTGCCTGCCTTCCTTATTCCTCAGTGTCCACATGGTAGTGTCTCCACATTCCACTTGTTTTCAAAAGCAAAGGAGCTCTCAAACCCAAAATAAGTCCCTTAATACATTTCTCCCCTTTAAATATGTATAGGCAGGGACACTGATTGGCTTGGCCTTGGCCAGAGGCAGGTTTGACTTGGAGTTAGGAGAGCTTCTCTAAGCTTCTTAACTCATGCCAGCAGCCCCCTCCCTCACCAGGCACAAATTCAATACACCATCCCATATTAAAAGAGCAAGGCAGGACTCTCAGCAATGAAGGAGACATGGGTCCCACTGGAAATCCTTCAACCTCCTACATGTTTGTGTAAATAAGTCACCAGAGAAATCAAAAGAAAAAACCCAGCAGTGAGTAAGCAGGTTTTAGTTGTCAGAAGGGATTCACTGAGCTGCTGGAGCATGTGCAGAGAAGGGCAACAAAGCTGGTGAAGGTTCTAGAGAGCAAGTCTTGTGAGGAGCAACTGAGGGACCTAGAATTGCTTACTCTGGAGAAGAGGAGGATGAGAGGAGACCTCATTTCCATCTACAACTCCCCAAAAGAAGCTCAGAGTGAGGTAGGGCTCAGGTTTTTTTTCCTAGTATCAAGTGGTAGAACGAGAGGAAACAGCCTGAATTGTGCTGAGGAGGTTTAGCTTGGATATTAGGGAAAGTTTCTTCATGGAGAGAGTGGTCAGGCATTGGCGCAGGCTGTCCAGGGGGGTGGTGGAGTCATTGTCTCTGGAGATGTTCAAGAAATGTGTGGCTAAGACACTTTTGGACATGGTTTAATGGCCATAGAGTCTATACAGGGTTAACCCTCCTGAGGGAGTGGTCTTGACCCTGACCCCAGGTGGTCTTGACCCCTCCCCAGGGGTGAGTCTGAACACTACCAGGTGTGGTGGTTTAGCCCACTCCCACTTCCTAAGATCCATAAAAGCAGGGGGACTTTCTGTTCTCTCTCCCCTGCCTTCCTGCTCACAAGCAATCACAGTCCATTTCCCTGCTGCTCTTTGTTTTACCATGTGGCCATCACCCTCGAGGCAGACAAACCCATTGCCATCAAAATCAGGTTGTATTTACACATTTTGTATCTTGTTTTTTCCTTCCCTATACCTTGGTAACTTCCCTACCTCATATACCTTTTATTTATTGTTTAAAATGTCTTCTTTTAACTTCCAAATCACAGTCAGATTATTTATTTGGGTGTGCTCTCCATCTAATTCGTTTTCTTTGGTAAAGAAGGGGGAGGAGGAAAAGGCATCCTATAAATTGTTATTGGTTCTATCAACTACATTTGAGTCTCTGGGAAATTTAAATTAGAACCGAGACAGAGTCTTAGGCTGACAGTTGGAGTTGATGATCTTAATGGTCTCTTCTGAATGAAATGATTCTATAATTACATGGCAGTTCAAGGGATAATACCTCTACAGAAGTGTGTATGTCTGAGTCGTACACATGTGCATATTCATTCCTCTATCTATAACATTTGTGCATAAACCAGAAGCTTTGGGGGCAGTAGAGTTTTTATATCTGTTATTATTTGCATGAGATAGCACATGGAGAGTTGATGGCATTAGAATTGACAGCAGGCTCCCCACTGAGTTCAGCTAACTTTAGATCTGGACCCAGCAGTTTGAGGAAGGTTCTCCTCCCCCTCTATTCTGCCCTGCTAGGACTGCACCTGGAGTATTGTGTCCACTTCTGGGCTCTCCAATTCAAGAGAGACAGGGAACTAGTAGAAACAGTCAAACAGAGAGCCACCAAGATGCTAAGGGGACTGGAACATCCCTTACAAGGAGACTTGGGGCTTTTTACCCTGAAGAAGGGAAGACTGAGAAGGGATCCTCTTAATGCTTATCAATAACTATAGGTTGGAGTTCATGAGGATGGAGCCAGACTTTTCAGTGGTGGTCAGTGATACGGCAAGGGATAATGGGTGCGAAATAGAACACAGGAGGTTTCACTTGGGTTTAAGGGTAAGCTTCTCTAATGCGAGGGTCCAGAGCACTGGACCTGGTTGCCCAGAGAGGTTGTGGAGTCTGCTTCTCTGGAGACTTTCAAGACCCACCTGGACATATTCGTTTGTAACTTGATCTAGGAGTAGCTGTGTCAGCAGGATGGTTAGATTAGATGGTCTCCAGAGGTCCCTTCTAACCCCTACCATTCTGTGATTCTGTTGCACGCTTACCCTTTAACCTGTATTGTGGGCAGAGACTTAGGCAGGACATTTGTCTGACACATTTCAAGAAGAAAGAGGTAACAAATATTATGCAAGGCTAAGCAGAGGCAATCACTATTTTAGTGGTGTTATCAGGACAGAATGTAAGGTTGTTAATGCATCTGACTAGATTTTATCGTGTCTGATGGTAATAATTTACTTCAATGGATTTAACGGCCCGAGTTGTTATGCCATTATCATGTCACTGCTGTACTAGGACAGAATGCTAGTTTGAGTGCTAGCAGCATTTTAGTTAAAGCAGTTTCTTTGAAGACCCTTACGCTGTAGGGTATAAAAAAATGATGTAATATGTTTTTTTTATAAGGGCATAAGAAAAAAAACGTTAACACTGTTAACCACTGTCCTAATTCATGCTCTTTAAACACAGTAGCACTGACTATTAGAGTGAGTGGGAGAAGATTACCTTGAAATGAGGAAGAATGTGAATTTATTATTTTAGATGAAGAAAGGTTGTAGAGAGACTGAAGGCATATCCTCTAGAACTTTCTGACAACTTCTGCAGAGCACAAGTTTGAATATTTTTCATTTCACTTGAAAGCAAATTGACTCTGTTCATGAGTTTTGTATTCTGGTCAGAGAAATGTAGTGAACTCCAAGATACGCAGTGTGCTATAGGTGAAAGACACAGAGTTTTGTCTAGATGCCAGACCCAAATGCGTTCACCCATTCATGGCCTGGGTCAGGAACAGTGTGACCAGTAGGACAAGGGAGGTTATTCTTCCCCTGTACTCAACACCGGTCAGGCCACACCTTGAGTCCTGTGTCCAGTTCTGGGCTCCTTAATTCAAGAGATATTTTGAGGTGCTGGAACATGCCCAGAGGAGGGTGACGAAGCTGGTGAGGAGCCTGGAGCACAGCCCTGTGAGGAGAGGCTGAGGGACCTGGGGGTGTGCAGCCTGCAGAAGAGGAGGCTCAGGAGTGACCTCATTGCTGTCTACAACTACCTGAAGGGAGGCTGTAGCCAGGTGGGAGTCGGTCTCTTCTCCCAGGCACCCAGCAACAGAACAAGGGGACACAGTCTCAAGTTGTGCCGGTGGAGGTCTAGGCTGGATGTTAGGAGGAAGTTGTTGCCAGAGAGAGTGATTGGCATTGGAATGGGTTGCCCAGGGAGGTGGTGGAGTCACCATCCCTGGAGGTGTTCAAGAAAAGGCTGGATGAGGCACTTAGTGCCATGGTCTGGTTGACTGGCTAGGGCTGGGTGCTAGGTTGGACTGGATGATCTTGGAGGTCTCTTCCAATCTGGTTGATTCTATGATGTCAGTATCAATATATTTTTGTTTGTGCTAAAGGGGTGTGAGCTGCTGGTTAGTCTGACGGTCTGCATTCCTGCCCAGGGACCTCAGCAGGGGGTGTTGTCAGTGTGGGCTTCCCAATGGACAGGACTGGTGCAAGACCAGATGTGGTGTTCCCAATTAGGACAGGAAACCATCACAAAGCAGCCTTTTCCATGATATGACCAGAGAACATGCCAGGCAGGATAATGCTAACAGGGAGCTACTGTCCCCATAGCTCTTCTGACCAATTTGGTCCTGCTCACAAAGGTGCCTTCTCCTTATGCTATAATTCCTTCCCTTGGGTCACAGGGAGCTGTTATGCAGGTCCATATCAGGCATCTGGTGTCTGATTAAACTGTATTTAAATTTCTAAGGCTACTGCTAGACATTTTCTGCCAGTGCTGAGCACGTAGAAGGAGGATCCCAAGAGTTCAATCATCTCACATACATTTTAAATTATTGATTTTTATGTAGAGGTAAATTCAAACAGGAGTTAATTTAAGTATGTGTTTTCTACTCACTTTCAATGG
Source organism: Tricholaema leucomelas (assembly GCA_013400475.1). Classification (NCBI taxonomy): domain Eukaryota; kingdom Metazoa; phylum Chordata; class Aves; order Piciformes; family Lybiidae; genus Tricholaema lacrymosa; species Tricholaema leucomelas. The sequence continues at coordinate 34,312 of WAAF01000051.1, forward strand.
TGTAATTTAAAATTCAAATGGAGAATTTTCCATATTTAAACTGGAAAACTACCAGCATTTCAGCTTCTGCTTTCTACTGTGGGAGAGGTGGCATGGAAAGGCTTGATGTTTTCTCATTTTGGTTTCATATCATCTGATAACCCTTCTAATCTGTGAGGCTGTGGCATCACCTTTCTAGAATCACATATTCCCTGGGAATCTACTGGGACAGGCCTCAGGTGCTCTATCTCCTTCAATTATATCGTCTGACATAGTATGTTTGCTCACTGCCTGCAGCATCTGAGATATCTGCACAGCTCTCCCTTCCCCCAGAGAGGATTGATGTCCTAAGGCTGCATATGGACCAGACATGTAGGAACAGAGTGACAAGTCAGGTAGCACAGGTGCTGACCAGAGTGGTGGGGGAGGAAAAGACACATCATGGAACCTTTAAAACAGTTTGATGTTGAAGACCTCCCGTTGTGTAAGCACAGAGATGAACCTCCAAATTAGCTAGCTACAGATATATAACCTGCAAATCTGATCCTCATGGATGCGAAGAGTGGGTATTTCTCACAGTGCCCTGCAAACATTTGCTGCCTACCTTTATTCTCCATATGCAGACATTGCATTTTTTACACCTTTTCTTTTTAGCCTATATACAAATGTCAGAAGTATCCTGACCTACCTTTTGTTCTGATTTTGATGACTTTCTGTTAGACCTGTAGCCTGATGCATTTAAAGTGCAAATTGTTTTGAAAGAGTAAGAAAATGAGGAAAAACAGACATTACTTATTTTTTGTGGGCATGTTAAACCTCCTATTGTTGCATCTAGAGGAGAGAAAATAAGCTGTCTGCCTCCAACGTGAAGTAATTTGCCCCACTAGAGTGACTGAGATATTCCCAGAGGTAAGCAACTGCTCTGGAAAAAGAAAAGAACATTAGACATTTAAAGCTTAAATGGTTAAAGCATTTACTTCATAAATATTACAGTCAAGCTAAAGCTTCTAACTCTCCCACTCCTGTAAAGGATGGTGTTCAATCACAGTGCAGCTGGGAGGGTGTCAGCAAAGATGCTGGAAAGGATCAATACAGTTCCCTAGCAACAGGGCTATGTGCCTGGGGTTCCTGCATCCTTAGGGACCTTCCTGACCCACTAAAGCAAGGCAGCAGGCTTGCCTCTCCTGCCATTGTGCTGACTTGGAGCAAACATGTCCACTGCTCTGCGATCAGCCCAGAGATAAGAGGAACAAGTAGCAATGGGGTGGGAGGAAGGTATTTTGCTGCTTTAGAAAAGATGAGCATACTGTCTTTCAGGATAAGCCTTTGAAGAAGGGTAGCTTTAGGAAGGGAAAGAATCCTCAAATGCATTGATACAACTACTGCTTTCTAATATCAAGTGATGTACCTCATGTTTTATTATGGACCAGTCACAGTCTGTAGCCATTAAGCAGAGCTTCTGAGCAGAGGTTAGTTTCACTGTGCTCACAGGGATGCAGAATCATGGAAAATGCAGACAGTGAAAAGCATACATGACTTCTTTATCTTGCCTTTCTTTTAATCTTGTTGAGTTTTATAATTTAATGGGGGGTGGCACTTTAAAGAGAGTTGCTTCCTACCATGAAGCAGCATTTTAGGACTCTTCCACTCTACCTGAGAAAGCGCTGAATCGGTACAGGTATAGACTAGAATAGAATCAGCCAGGTTGTAATAGACCTCCGAGATCGTCCAGCCCAACCTAGCACCCAGCCCTAGCCAGTCAACCAGACCATGGCACTAAGTGCCTCATCCAGGCTTTGCTTGAACACCTCCAGGGATGGTGACTACACCACCTCTCTGGGCAGCCCATTCCAGTGGCAAATCACTCTCTCTGTGAAGAACTTCCTCCTAACATTAAGCCTGTACCTCTGTGGCATAGCTTGAGACTGTGTCCCCGTGTTCTGTTGCTGGTTGCCTGGGAGAAGAGACCAACCTCACCTGGCTACAGCCTCCCTTCAGGTAGTTGTAAGCAGCACTGAGGTCTGCCCTGAGCCTCCTCTTCTCTAGGCTAAACACCCCCAGCTCCCTCAGCCTCTCCTCATAGGGTTTGTGTCACCAGCCTTGTTGCCCTTCTCTGGACATGTTCCAGCACCTCAACATCTCTCTTGAACTGAGGAGCCCAGAACTGGACACAGTACTCAAGGCGTGGCCTGACCAGTGTTGAGTACAGGGGCAGAATAACCTCCCTACGCAGAGTCGGGGTTCATCTGTGTGCAGTTCTGTGTGCATTTCTGGAGCCCCCAATACAAGAAGGACATGGAACTGCTGGAGCGGGTCCAGAGGAGAGCCACGAAGATGATCAGAGGGCTGCAGCAGCTCTGCTATGAGGACAGGCTGAGAGAGTTGGGGCTCTGCAGCCTGGAGAAGAGAAGGCTTCGAGGAGACCTTATAGTGGCTTTCCAGTATCTGAAGGGAGCCTACAGGAAAGCTGGGGAGGGACTCTTTACACGGTCTGGGAATGTCAGGACGAGGGGGAATGGGTTTAAGCTGGAGGAGGGGAGATTTAGACTGGATGTTAGGAGGAAGTTCTTTACAGTGAGGGTGGTAAGACACTGGCACAGGTTGCCCAGGGAGGTTGTGGATGCTTCCTCCCTGGAGGCGTTTAAGGCCAGGCTGGATGAGGCCTTGAGCAGCCTGCTCTAGTGGGAGGTGTCCCTGCCTATGGCAGGGGGTTGGAGCTGGATGATCCTTGAGGTCCCTTCCAACCTAAACCATTCTATGATTCTGTGATCTGCTTATCTGTTCATGAGGTCCAAACAGACCATCTGTCTTGGTTTGAAATTTTATGGCCTAACTAAAAAACAAAACAAGCAAACAAATAACCCCACCACACACACACAAAGAGACCCACACAACCCAAAACAATAGGAGAGGAGAAGCAGACTGCTGAAAGTCAATAAAGGTTACAGCCAGAGGCTTCCTGAGACCATTATTTTCTTCAGAAAGTTGAATGCCATGGAGTGAAAATGAACAGAGCTGTAGTGCTGAGAGGTAGAGTTTAGCACCAAACTTAGGGAATGGCTGGGCTCAGTGAACTTAAATGTCTTTTTCAACTGAAACGACTCTATAATTCTATTGAAAATGTGTTTTGTGTCAGGACAAGGAGCATGTTTTACTGCAGCTATCACAGAGTATCTGTAAATCCTGACTCTTCTGACACATTTAATATGATACTGTGTCCAGTTCTGAGCCACTCAATTTAAGAAAGATGTTGAGGTGCTTGAACGTGTCCAGAGAAAGGCACCAAGGCTGGGGAGGGGGCTGGAGCATAGCCCTATAAGGAGCAGCTTGGGGAGCTGGGGATGTTCAGCCTGGAGAAGAGGCTCAGAGGAGACCTCACTGCTGTCTACAACTACCTGAAAGGAGGTTATAGCCAGGTGGGGTTGGTCTTTTCTGCCAGGCACCCAGTGACAGAATAAGAAGGCACAGCCTCAAGCTGCACCAGGGCAGGTTCAGGCTGGATGTTAGGAAGAATTTCTACATGGAAAGAGTGACTGACATTGGAATGGGCTGCCTAGGGAGGTGGTGGAGTCACCATCCCTGGAGGTGTTTAAGAGGAGGCTAGATGAAGCACTTAATGCCATGGTTTAATTAGGAGGGTTAGGTGATAGGTTGGACTTGATGATCCTAGAGGTCTTTTCCAACCTGATTCTGTGATATGACCTTGCCACTCTCTACAACTACATAAAGGGAAGTTGTAGTCAGGTGGGGGTCAGGTTCTTCTCCCAGGCAACTTGTGACAGGACAAGAGGACATAGAATCATAGAATCAACCAGGTTGGAAGAGATCTCCAAGCTCATCCAGTCCAACCTATGACCCAGCACTATGCAGTCAACTAGACCATGGCACTAAGTGCCTCAGCCAGGCTTTTCTTGAACACCTAGAGGGACGGCGACTCCACCACCTCCCTGGGCAGTGCATTTCAACGACAAATGTCCTAAAGACATTCTTCCACTTACTATAGCCAGAAGCAGGCTTGGCATTGTTGTAACCTGTGGTGAAGGAGGAAATGGCTGTAACTCCACCTTTTACCAGACTGGAGAAAAAACAAGGAAGAGAAATTACTTTTTGTTCCCATGCAGTCTTGTTTCAGGCAGGTCTAGCTGGACACCTGTACCAGACTCTGGATGTGGGCTCCTTATCAAAGTCCACACTCAACACACAGAGCCAGCAGCTATGACCCAAGCCAGGGTCATAGGAAGGCTATGTCTTATATAACTATCTGAAAAAATAAATACCCTGGGATAAGAAAAGCCTTTTTTTTTATTTTGACAGCCAAAACATCTTGACAGATCCTCTGTGAAAGATAAAAAAGCCTCCCATGCCTCCAAAAAGCTACAAGAGTAATTGAGCAATTTGGGCTCACTGAGGTGTGGAGGGCAGAGCCAGGGAGTGTTGGCACAATTCTTCAGGCCCTGACAGCTCCTCAGGAAGAGTCTATTTTTCAGTAAGCTGCTCATTAATCAGGACTCTTTGCAACACGTGAGACAGCCCCAGGAACTTAATCGATGATCTTTCCCAGCAGAAAACTAGACAGTCTTGCAAAATACAACCCCAGTGCACCTACCAGGCCACCCTCCAGCACAGGGTTGTGTTTTATGGGGTGTGAGGGAGTTCCTGGGTGCTATATGCGGTTGAACTAAACATTTGTTTTAGGACTGTGAACAGTGAATAGCCAATAAAACATTATGGGCTGCCTATAGAGGCAAAATGATATCTAAAAAATGGCCCATAAAAGCAATTTGGTTCCAAAGATTCTGTGCAAAGAGGGAGACGAGGCACCTCCCTAAGGCAGCTCAGTGTCCTCTCAAGCTCAGCATAAGATGCCTACACTCTATCAGCATCCCATGGCCACTGATTGTGACTGAGCATTAATTTCTTCTGTTAAGCTCATCTTCTGGGTGTGCCCCCAGGAGTGGGTAGCCTCAGACCTGCACTCCTGGAGCAGACCCAGCTCCCTCTCTTAATGGAGCAGTGGAGGTCTGGAACTGTCCATCCTTTTTATGCTTCCTTCAGGCTACTCCACTAGAAAGAACAGAAGATTTATGAGACAATATGGAGCGGGGGGGGAAGGAAGGAGCAGGCCTCAGTAACTCACTGATGACAGTCCCTGTGGTGGTTGTATTTTCTTCAATGACTTCTCATATGGCATGCATAAGCAGTCCTTCCTGGAGGTACAAATCCTCCAAACCCCAGAGGGGTGTATTTATGCAGTGGGCTGTCATGCAACAGTAAAACAAGCGTTTCCAAAGCCTTGGACATATCCAAGGGTACAGACAACAGTTCTGTCTGCATGATTGCTAGGCACCATAAATCTGGATTAGCTGATCAAGCTCTCATGTATGTTTTCTTGTCAACAATTTATGTGCTTAGGAAATGAAATGTAATGAGAGATAGAAGCTTGATTATACTGAAAAGCCTGGACTCCTGTCTTGAAAATTCAGCATCGCTATCATTTTCAGGTGTCAGCATGACAAACTTCTGTGCAAGCAAATCATTACACTTTGTGAAGAGTATTTTTCTCTAAAGGCCTGTGTTATACAACTTCTGAAACAATGCTGGTTCTGTATAATCATAGAATCAACCAGGTTGGAAGACACCTCCAAGCTCATCCAGTCCAACCTAGCACCCAGTCAACTAGACCATGGCACTGAATGCCTCATCCAGTCAACTAGACCATGGCACTGAATGCCTCATCCAAGCTTTGCTTGAACATGAGGCACATTTGTAAATCACAGATTTACAGAGTGATGGGGATTGGAAGACACCTCTGGAGATCATCTAGTCCAATCCCACTGCTAATGTGGGTTTGCCTAGATCATGCTGCCTAGAATTACAATGTCCAGGCAGGTTTTGAAAGTCTCTAGACAAGGAGACTCCACATCATCTCTGGGCAGCCTGGTCCAGGACTTCATCACACTCAAAGTAAAGTTTTTCCTTAAGTTCAAATGAAACCTCCTCTATTCCAGTTTGTACCCATTGCTCCTTATCCTATTACTGGGCACTACTGAAAAGAGCCTTGAATAAATATTGTTTGGGTTTTTTTTTACTATGTAGAAATTCTCATGATCTCATGGGTTAGAAATGCAAATATCCTATAGCTGATACATAACTAACACCAAGTATCAGTAAGTAGGAGTGAGCAAGGTCTCTAACATTTAACTTTTCTGCAGTCTGGCTGCTATAACAACAGAATTTACAAGGTCCTGCATCTGGGTTGAGGCAATCCCAAGCACAACTACAGGCTGGACAGTGACTGGCTGGAGAGCAGCCCTGAGGAGAGGGACTTGAGGGTGCTGGTGGGCAAGAAGCTCAACATGAGCCAGCAGTGTGTGCTTGCAACCCAGAGAGCCAACCAAGTGTGGCCAGCAGGGCAAGGGAGGTGATTCTCCCCCTCTACCTCTGCTCTGGTGAGACCCCACCTTAGTACTGCTCCCAGTTCTGGACCCTCCATTACAAGAGGGATGTGGATGTGCTG
>WAAF01000053.1:0-32676 GCA_013400475.1 Tricholaema leucomelas
CTGGATGATTTTGGAGGTCTCTTCCAACCCTGTTAATTCCATGATTCTATGATAGATAAGTTTACTCAGGGGCCTGTCAACTTTGACCTTGAATGTCTCTAGGGATGGTATAAAACAGTAAAAGAAATAACTCCTTCGAGCTGCTGCTGAGCTCTTTAGAAAGCTGAGAAGTCACTTCTAAATCATTCACTGTGCTGGCACAGCACTGGAGGTTGGGGGTCTTGAATTGCTAAACCTAGTGGGATCCTGAATTGCCATGACCACTGGGATCCTGAATTCCCATACCCACTGAGGTCATGAATTCCCATACACATTGGAGTCTTGAATTCATATACCCACCGGGATCCTGAATTCCCAAACTCACTGGGATCCTGAATTTCCATACTCATTGGGATCCTGAATTGCCATACCCACTGGGATCCTGAATTCCCATACCCATTGAGGTCCTGAATTCCCATACCTATTGAGATCCTGAATTCCCATACCCATTGAGGTCCTGAATTCCCATACCTATTGAGATCCTGAATTCCCATACCCATTGAGGTCCTGAATTCCCATACCTATTGGGATCCTGAATTCCCATGCCCACATAGTTTGCTTTGTTTTCCACACTGTGTTGCTAAGTCAGATGTTTCCTGGGAATGCCTCTGATGGCATGCAGTACTCTGTTGGAAATATTTGAGGGTGGACTACCTAAAATCACAGAATGGTTTGGGTTGGAAGGGACCTTTCAAAGTCCTTGTGCTAGTTTGAGCCTAGCTAGCATGTTTTGGTGAGAAGAACTAGATGATAGGCTGAGAAATGAAAACAATGGGGAGGTCTACTTCCCTCACAGTCTTGCTGAGATGTGTAAAGAAGAAAAGCAAAACAAAAGATAAGGTCACTTTTGTTTTGCACTTCGTGCTGGGCTGTTCTCTTCTGCTTTGCCTGCTGGGGAGAGCTGAGGCTGCTGGCTGAACTCCATCTTGCTTTCTAACCTCGCCCTCCATTTGCTTTGGCTGATTTCACCTTTGCTTCTTAACCCTCTTGGCCCAACCTCCATTCTTCCTTGGGACTGGGGTAAGGTTGAGAGGGGTAGGGGGAAGGTGAGGGGGTGGTTGAGAGCCCCTCCTGGGGACTCAGGTTTCTGGGAAGGCTGTTGTGTTTCTGTATTACCTTTTTTACCTTGTCTATTTCTGTCTATATCTGTATACACTGTAACTATCTGCTTGTAAATTGTGCCAGCTGTAAATATAAGCTTCATTCAAATTTCCAGAGCCGACTGAGTCTGGTCTGGGTGATTTCTAAAGTATGGAGGGGGGGGGGGCAAGGGATACCCAAACCATCACAGTCCTCTAGTCCAAACTCCTTGCGGTGAGCAGGGACATCTTCAGCCTGTCACGCAGTGTGGCAGCGCTCAGGGGGTTGATGGGTGTTGGTTACAGCTGACTTATTCTCAGCCCTCACTCAAATCTGCCTTCTTGCAGCCAGATTCCAACAGGGCAGGACTGAGGTTCCAGCAAGCCTCTGCTCTGCCCACCAGCTCAGACAGCCCCCAGCTGTGCCTGCCCTGTCCACCATAGCCTGGTGGCAATGGGGTTGCTTGAGACTTGCAGATTTTCTGGGCTACGTTTTGCTCTCTTAGACTAAAGTATCCAACCAGCTGGGTACAGTGGCTGTAGGAAATGGAAAAGAATCACTTCCCTGAGCTGTCAGAGCCACACTCAAGTGCCCTTAGTTTCATCTTTTGCTCAACATAAACCATCATTTGGCACTTTTCAGATGAGAAAACAGCAATTCCAGGTTTTCTTTATTCCCCCCCCTCCCTCCCTGTTCACATTAGGAGCTATTTGGGACACAGGCTGTCATTTGTTACATGCTTGAACAGCTGCTCCCGTGATGGAGCCCTTCAGCTTTTGGAGGCTGTTTAGAACATAAATCACAGCACTAGGCAGAGGGGAGGGGAGGTTTTATTGAGTTTTGCATATTCACAGATCTGTAAAATTAAACAAATTGGAAAGCAAAGGCAGGGCAAACCTTGCTGTGATATTACAAAGCAGCAAGCAGGCCATCTGTTACCCAATGCTCCTGTCTGTTGCAGTCTCACTGCAGTTAAAATGGTCTTTGTGAGACCCTCAAAGAAATACATCCCAGAGACCTCAGACAATGAATCAGAAGAACATCAGGATGTGAGGATCCTGCAATGGAAATCCAATTAAGATCTGTTTCAGGATTTATTGTGCTGCCAGGGGATCACAGGATCACAGGATATTAGGTCTTGGAAGGGACTCAAGGAGATCATCGAGTCCACCCCCCTTGCCAGAGCAGGACCATACAATCTAGCACAGATCGCAGAGGAACACATCCAGACAGACCTTGAAAGTTTCCAGGGAAAGAGACTCTACAACCACTCTGTGGAGCCTGTCCCAGTGCTCTGGGACTCTTACAGCAAAGAAGTTCCTCCTTGTGTTGAGCTGGAACCTCCTATGCTGCAGCTTCCATCTGTTGTTCCTTGTCCTATGCCAGGGAGCAGGTGAGCAGAGCCTGCCCCCCACTCCTGACTCCCAGATGTCTAATAAACATTTATTATATCCTCTGTTCTCCAGACTAAGCAGCCTCAGGTCCCTCAGCCTCTCCTCATCAGGCAGTGCTCCAGTCCCCTAATCATCCTATTAGCCCTCCACTGGACCTTCTCCAGCAGATTCCTGTCCCTCCTAAACTGGGGAGCCCAAAATTGAAGGCAGTACTCAAGACGAGGTCTCGCCAGGGCAGAGTAGAGGGGAAAGGGAACCTCCCTCGATCTGCTGGACACATTCTTCTTAATGCACCCCAGGGTCCCATTGGCCCTCTTGGCCACAAGGGGGCACACTGCTGTGTCNGAGAAGAGAAGAGAAGGCTTCAATGAGAAACTGTAGTGGCCTTCCAGTATCTGAAGGGGCCTACAGGAGGGCTGGGGAGGGACTATCGACAAGGTCTTGTAATGACAGGATGAGGACTAATGGGTTTAAACTGGCATAGAGGAGATTGAAACTGGATGTTAGGAAGAAGTTCTTTCCAGTGAGGATGGTGAGACACTGACACAAGTTGCCCAGAGAGGATGTGGCTGCTGCCTGCCAGGAGGTGTTCAGGACCAGATTGGATGAGGCCTTGAGTGACCTGTTCTAGTGGGAGGTGTCCCTGCCTATGGTGGGAGGTTGGAACTGGATGATCTGTGAGAACTCTTCCAACCTACACCATTCTGTGATTCTATGGTGCTATAACTCTAAGCACAGCAGAAGCTCTGAACTTTCAGAAGGTGCCAGCAGGCTGCTGGTTAGGTGGAATCCTGCTGATTTGAGTTATTTGAGACCAACTCTGTAAAACAAAAAATGCACAAGAAACCCTCCAAAGCTTCCATTGAAAGCACACCTTGAAGAATGGGGACTCATCAGCAGATGGGATGCCACTTCTCATGGTTGCTTATGTTATTTGAGTTATGAAGCTCTCTGGTTAACTGAGAGTTGCTAGGTGAGCCCCAAACCCCTCAGACAGCTTTGGACTTGTCAGTCTAAACTCTTTTCATTAGTTCCTCTAACAAAACATAAATCTTTAACATCTCTTCATGTTTTGCTCTTTTAAAAAGAACCTGTTTGAAATAAAACACTGGAAGGAAAAAATAGAAACAATTTTGCTTTGAAATGTTGAAACTAAATAAACCACTTTGATGTCTACTAAACCTCTTTTTTTTCCTCAGATAAGCCAGTCTTGGTGAATTAGATATTAATAGCTCTGTTGACCTGAATCTGTGTTTTTCCACCTTGACATTCTGAAACCAACACTTGGGCCATCTTCAGCAGTGGGGAAACACTTGGGGAATGACACCTAAGCTGATAAAACCTCTCATATTACAGTTAAAGGATCAGATCCTTTAACATTTGTGTGTCCAAAAGTGTGTGAGTCACAGCATCCTAGAATGCCTCAGGTTGGAAGGGACCTCAGAGATCAGTAGGACAAGGAGCAATGGATGTAAGCTGCAGCACAGGAGGTTCTGCCTCAACACAAGAAGGAACTTCTTTACTGTAAGGGCCACAGAGCACTGAAACAGGCTCCCCAGGGAGGGTGTGGAGTCTCCTTCTCTGGAGACTTTCAAGGCCACGTTGGATGCGTTCCTGTGTGACCTGAGCTAGATTGTATGGTCCTGCTCCAGCAGGGGGGGTTGCACTCAATGATGTCTTTGGGTCCCTTCCAACCACTGACATCCTATGAGCCTGTGATCCTGTGATCATCTGCTCCAACCCCTGCACCATGCCCAAGGACATCTTTCAACTAGACTCAGATGCTCAAGGCCTCATCCAGCCTGGCCTACAACACCCCCAGCAAGAAAGCAACCATAACCTCCCTGAGCAGCCTGTACCAGACTCTCAACACCCTCACACTGAAGAACTTCTTCCTCAACTCCACTCTAACCCTGTTCTGCCTCAGCTTCAAACATTTGCCCTTGATCTGTCTCCAGACACCCGCAGCAAAAGTCCCTCTGTAGCCTTCCTGCAGGATCCCTTCAGGTAGAATCATTGAATGGTTTATATTGGAAGGGACCTCAAAGTTCATCCAGTTCCAATTCCCCACCATAGGCAGGGACACCTCCCACCAGAACAGGTGGCTCAAGGTACTGGAAGGCAGCTCCAAGGTCCCTTTATGTTCACTGCTATTGAATTGGTTTGCTGCTCTTTGTGTTTGCTTTACTTCAGGATTTCTTTGGAAAGCATCTCAACAGGCAAGGAAAATCCTGAAAGCCTCCAAATCTCCATCAATTACTCTTCATTTCCAAGATCAATATTGAAAGTCATTCCAACTTTGCACTACTTTTTAAGGAGCACAGGCAATTTGTCAGGTTTCTCAATACAATTCTGCCAAGAACATAATTTTCCATCCAATTTCATGCCCAAATGTTCTCTTCAAACTGCAAATTCTTCCCTTTCTTTCTTTATTTGTGTTCACCTCCTTGCAGAGCCCCCCAAGGGCAACACTTGACGAGCTGAGACTGCCGCACCTCGTGTGCTCGGAGTTATGTTAGTGGCTGATCACTGGGTGATTGTGAGACTGCATCCTGAGGTTTTGAAGTGCTCAGTGGACATGCAGCTGGAGATGCCCAGTTGTCCTTGAAAAATAAGGGGTCAGAAAGGCAGGAAAATGATTGAGTCAAGCACATGAGTTTGTCCTTCAGTGATGTCTCCACTCTGACTTCAGCAGCCAGGGCTGTCACCTTCAGAAACTGAAACCCTGGGAGCTCTTCAGTAACCCTGGCTCTTTGGGATCCTGGATTTGTCTTTTTCCTTGTTGTTTTATGGTTTTTTAATCTGGATCCACTAAGATAGCCCTCATCTGAAATGAGAGGTTTCACACCTCACACCATCTTGAGTACTGCCTTCAGTTTTGGAGTCCCCAGTTTAAGGCAGATACCTGCTGGAGACACATCAGCAGAGAGCCATGAAGGTGACTGGGGGACTGGGACTGGAGCACTGCCTGATGAGGAGAGGCTGAGGGACCTGGGGCTGGTTAGTCTGGAGAAGAGAAGACTGAGAGGGGATCTCATCAATGTCTATAAATATCTGAGGGCTGGGGGTCAGGAGAGAGGGGACAGGCTCTGCTCACTTGGGATAGGACAAGGAGCAATGGGTGTAAGCTGCAAGACAGAAGGTTCCAGCTCAACACAAGGAGGAACTTCTTTGCTGTAAGGGTCCCAGGGCACTGGAACAGGCTCCCCAGAGAGGTTGTGGAGTCTCCTTCTCTGGAGACTTTTGAGGCTCCTCTGGATGTGTTCCTGTGTGACTTAAGCTAGATTGTGTGGTCCTGCTCTGGCAGGGGGGTTTGACTTGATGATCTCTTTGGATCCCTTCCAACCCCTGACATGCTGTGAGCCTGTGATCCTGTGTTCTGCAGCATGCTGGCTCTTCTGCTTGTGACCACTTTGCTGAAGGACCAAGTTCTCAAATCAAGGCATGTGACAATGTTTCTGCCTTTCTGCCCTCCCTTTTCTGTCTTTTTCATAGAATCATACAATGAATGAGTTTGGAAGGGATGTGTAAAGGTCATCAGACCAACACCCCTCCAGTGAGCAGGGACAACTTAACCTAGATGTCACTTTCCTTTCTACCAGTCCCACTGGGAGTTGGCTGTCAGACAGTTCAGTATGTGCCTGAGTTGTCCCAGGTCAGAAGAAGTCACCAACTCCAATGGTAGCCCAGACATGAGTGGAACAGAGATGAGTCTACCAGGACAGTGAGAGGCTTGGAGGGCATCATTGGAGCAGCAGTTGAGGGAGCTGGAGGGCATCATCGGAGCAGCAGCTGAAGGAGTTGTGGTCATTTATTCTGGAGAAGAGCAGGCTGAGGGCAGACCACATTGCTCTCTACAGCTCACTGAAAGGAGGGTGGAGTGAGGCTGTTGTTGGTCTCTTCCCCCAAGTAATCAGCAACAGGATGAGAGGAAAGGGATTTGAGTTGTGCCAGGTGGAGGTATGAGTTGGATATTTGGAAAAATGTCTTTGCTGCAAGAGTGGTGAGGCCTTGGAACCAGCTTACCCAGGGAGGTGGTGGAGTTCCCATCCCTGGAGGTGTTCAAGAAGCTGCAGATGTGGTGCTCCAGAATATGCTTTAGGGGTCATGGTCGCTGGGTTATGGTGGGGCTTGATGATCTTAAGGGTCTTTTCCAGGCTAGTGATTCTATGAAGGTTGGACTTGAAGGTCTCAGAGGGTGGTGGAACACTGCAACAGGATGCCCAGGGTGGTAGTTGAGGCCCCATCCTTGGACTTTCAGGTGAGGCTGTAAAGGGCTCTGGGCAACCTGGTCTAGTTGAGGATGTCCCTGCTGAGTGCAGAGGGGTTTGGACTGGATGAGCTTTGGAGGTCCCTTCCAACCCAGACCCTGCTGTGATTCTGTCTTTCCCAGTTTCAATGACTGTACAAAATTCCTTCCACTTGGATGCTGCACCAACTCATGTGGGCTTCAGGATTATTTTAGGTAGATATAACAGCAAGTTTATGAGAGGAAAAAACCAAACAACTCAGCAGATAGTGAAGATATTTGTTTTTGGAGGTGTTTTCAGGCAATTCTTAGGGCAGAACTGATTGGTTGCTGGCTTTTGAGTGTGGGTTTTTCCCCCCCTCCTCTTTTTAATTTGTTTTTAAGCCCCATGATCTCTAAATATAGCCCTGTAAACAAGCCCCCCTTCACTCCCCCCTCCTTATTCTGCAAGAGGCAGGACTCTTCTGATGCACGTTGTGGACCACACTGACAGATCCTCTGTAGTTCTGTAGATCCCCCTCTAATTAGGGATCCATGTGCCACGACAAAGGAATCATTTGGAGCTATCTATATGAAAGCAGAAGCTTTCATTTCAAAGCAAGACTCTCTCTTTTTTTTGCTGGCTTTCTATTTTTTTGATGTATTTATTTTCTTCTATTTTTAAGAGCCTTCTCTTTGGGTTTTATATAATGTATGTATCCAACACGGGGCTCTGGCAGAGCCTGATTGGGTGGGAGAGCAGACATTTGTATTTTTAGATGGCTTGATCTAAGCAAACATTGAAAAACCTACAGCAACCCAAAGTTTTCTGTTCTCTTACAGCATTTCTATTCCTGTGCGCTTTAGATAGGTTCTCCCTTTCCTCGCTTGTTGTGAAGTCAACAGACCTCGACGCTTTGACAGCTCAAGGGGGGTTTGTTGTTGAAAGGGACACCAAATGACAAGGGTGCAACACTGAGCAGTACCTTCTGGTGGCTCTCTGTTAACCTCACACGGTGTGCTTTCAATCCATGGCTGGCTGTGCTGAAGGGTTTTGATCTGCTGCATTTCTTCTCAGGGTATTTTAGAAACAGAGTCATCAGAACAGCCCAACCTGTGCAAAACTGCACACAAAAGTCTTGGCTGGTGTGTTAGTTTGAAGCTAGCCAGAATGTTTGGGTGAGAAGGACTAGACCATAGGCAGTAAAAGGAAAACAATGGTGATGTCTACTTCACTCATAGGCTCGCTGAGATGTGTAAGAATAAAAAGCAAAACACAGATGAAGTCACTTCTGCCTCTGGTGAGCTCTGGGCTGCATCTCTCTCTCCTAACCACACCCTCTATTTCCTTGGCTAATCCACTTTGCTTCCTAATCCTCTTGGCCCAACCTCCATTCTTCCCTGGGACTGGGGTAAGGTTGAGAGGGGTAGGGGGAAGGTGAAGGGGTGGTTGAGAGCCCCTCCTGGGGACTCAGGTTTCTGGGAGGGAAGTTGTGTTTCTGTATTATCTTGTATATCTCTGTCTATAAATGTATCCACTGTAACTCTCTGCTTGTATATTGTGCTAGCTGTAAATATAAGCTTCATTCCTATTTCCAGAGCTGCTGAGTCTAGTCTGGGTGATTTCTAAAAGTGGGGGCAGGGGGGGCAGGGAACACCCAAACCACCACAGCTGGGACTAAGAGGAGAGATCCCAGTTGAAGCAGCTACAGTCTTTCCCATTTTGTAGCTCACCTGTTTCATGTGTTTCTGGCCCCATAATCCCTGTCCTAAATTGGAAAAACCTAGGGTGGGACAAGCCTTGCAGGAGTGACTCCCCATAGCAGAATTTTAGCACAGCTGAGGCCACAGCCTGCACCAGTTTTGAGAACTCTGTTTTTGCAATCCAACAACAACCCCACGCAGTGCTACAGGCTGGGGACAGAGTGGCAGGAGAACAGCCAGGCAGAGAAGGACCTGGGGCTACTGCCTGGCAGCTGAACATGAGCCAGCAGTGTGCCAGGTGGCCAAGAAGGCCAATGAAAACCTGGCCTCTGTGAGGAATAGAGTGACCAGCAGGACTCACCTGGCCACACCTTGAGTCCTGTGTCCAGTTCTGGGTCTTCAGTTTAAGAAAGATGTTAAGATACTCGAACGTGTCCAGAGAAGGGCAGCAAGGCTGGTGAGAAGCCTGCAGCACAGCCCTGTTGGGAGAGGCTGAGGGAGCTGGGGGTGTGCAGCCTGGAGAAGAGGAGGCTGAGGGCAGACCTCATTGCTGTCTACAACTACCTGAAGGGAGGCTGTAGCCAGGTGGGGGTTGGGCTTTTCTGCCAGGCAACCAGCAACAGAACAAGGGGACACAGTCTCAAGCTGTGCCAGGGCAGGTTTAGACTGGACATTAGGAGGAAGTTGTTCACAGCAAGACTGATTGGCATTGGAATGGGCTGCCTGGGGAGGTGGTGGAGTCCCCATCCCACCCATCCCCGGAGGTATTTAAAAGGAGTCTGGATGAGGCACTTGGTGTCATGGTTTAGTTAATTAGAAGGTATTAGGTGATAGGTTGGACTCGATGATCCTTGAGCTCTTTTCCAACCTAGTTAATTCTGTGATTATCCAAATACAAAATCCAATCCAATATCCAAATGCTATTTTAAAACCTTTCCACTTGACTATTTGTGTTCACAACTCTCTTGGGGCTGTCAGGGTTCTCAGCAGAGCATATCCCACTTTTTGTGCACAGAGAGATGGAGAGGCAGCAGATCATTTATGTTGTCTATTATTTGCTACCTGCAAGTCCACCATGAACTGCTGAGAGTGAACAAAATTTTTTCTTACTTCCCCAGTAATGTGTGTTTGGTTCTTCTGGCAGTCACAGGCACTGTCATCCTGTTATCCTCTTTCGCACAGTTTATAGAAGAAAAAGGCATGTTCAATCCATTTCATCCCATGTCTGGCACTGCCAGTGTGAACGGCTCAAAGACTTCAGTACAAAGGTATAAGGAAATGCAATAAATGGGTTTCCTTATCTCTGTTCTTTTCTCTTATGAGATTTTCTTCTCAAAGTTCTGTAAAGTTTAGAAAATTCCAGCCAGGCTAGAGCCTCTCCATCCCTAGGGCTGCTGGGGAAGCAGAGAGAGGCTCCAGCAAAGAGAGAGGTGGATCCTTTACTCTGCTCTCCTGAGACCTCGCCTGAAGTACTGTGTACACTTCTGGAGCCCCCAAGACAAGAAGGACATGGGACTGTTGAAGCCAATCCAGATGAGGCCACAAAGATGCTCAGAGGGCTGCAGCAGCTCTGCTATGAGGCCAGGCTACCAGCGTTGGGGCTCTGCGGCCTGGCGAAGGGCAGGCTTCCAGAAGACCTTGGAGTGGCCTTCGAGTATCTGAAGAGGGCCACAGGAAGGGTGGGAAGGGACTATTGACAAGGTCTTGTAATAACAGGATGAGGAGGAATGGTTTTGAACTGGCAGGGGGGAGATTTAAATGCTGTTAGGAAGAAGTTCTTTCTGGTGAGGATGATTAGACACTGGCACAGGTTACCCAAAGAGGTTAGAGATGCTCCCGCCCTAGGGGTGTTCAAGGACAGCCTGGATGAGGCCTTGAGCAACCTGTTCTAGTGGGAAGTGTCCTTGCCTACAGCAGAGGATTGGAACTGGATGATCTCTGAAGTCTCTTCCAACCTAAACCATTCTGTGATCCCAGACTTGCCACCGTAGATACATCTGCAGACAGAGGGGTGGTATGCACAGAACCTGGGGATGTGCTGGCTTGGGAGAGACTCTTAAAGGTGACCTCTAACAGTCCCCCTGCAGTGAGAGGGGACATTTTCAGCTGGAGCAGGTGATTCAGAGCCCTCTGTAACCTGGCTTTGAATGTTTCCTTTTCTTAGTTTCGTTTGCACAGGCAGAGCTTGCATGAGGTAAATAATCTGTGGCTATACTTAACTGACCTGTCTCGTTCCAGCATTCAGCACTTCAAACCCTACCTGCAAACCCTGACAGCTTATGTTTTTAATTCCCTCCAAGTAACCTTTTCCCTAGCAGCAAGAATTGATCAAGTCTTGCTCTCTCCATGAGAAGCTCCCAGTCTAATTACATCTCACAATTACCCACCCCTGCCTCCACCAGCGTGGCTCACCCTCTGGACCTGTTGTTTTGCTGCTGTACAGCCTTGTGCGGTGGATTTCTCTTTAGCTTCCCCAAACAACATTAATCCCATCAAAAGTGTCTCTGATCATGTCATCAGCTATGACACTGCCCCCTGAATTTCTTGCCTGCTCAGTGGTATGATGTTCTCTGAGGTGTAATCCACTTGTGTCAAGAGGATTTTCTTAGAGTGAGTGGGAGAGCCTTTAGGTACCAGACTGCTTAATTTCAGCCTAAGGCTTGCCTGCCACTATTAGATGGATGCTGATTTCCACCTCATTGCTCAATGTGCTGCATCTGGAATACTGTGTCCAGTTCTGGACCACTTAGGACCTCAGGGAACGATTTGAGACAGTCCATCCCAGAGCCACCAAGTTGCTGCAGGCAGTGGAACATCTCCTGTGAGGCCAGGATGAGGGAGCTGGGGCTGGGAGCAGAGAAGCCTGAGGGCTGCCCTCAGTGCTGTGCTAAAGATGTACAAGGCAGTGTCTGGAGGATGCAGCCAGGCTCAGCTCAGGGGTGGCCAAGGGCAGCACAAGGGGCACTGGGGTCAAGCTGGAGCAGAGGAGGTGCCAGGAGAACAGGCTGCCCAGGGATGCTGTGGAGTCTCTTTCTCTGGAGACATTCCCAACCCACTTGGATGTGTTCCTGTGTGCCCTGCCCTGGGTGATCCTGTTCTGACTAAGGGGTTGGACTGGATGATCTTTCGAGGTCCCTTCCAACCCCTAACATTCTGTGATTCTGTGAAATTGAAGATGCCAGTGTCCAGGACAAGAGCCGGGGGCAAGAAGCAGCGACTGAAACCTTCTCAAGGGAACAGAGCTGCCCCACCTGAGGGAGGATTCTGAGAGACCTGAGAATGCTGTCATGCTGTGGCAAGGTTTGGTGCACCATTGAGAGCCTGAGGGAGCTGGGGTTTTTTAGCTTGGCGAGGAGGAGACTAAGTGGTGACCCCATTCGTGTTTATCCATACGTGCAGGGTGAGTGCCAGGAGGCTGGAGCCAGGCTCGGCTCAGTAATGCCCAGTGACAGGACAAGGGGCAATTGGTGGAAGTTAAGGCATAGGAGGTTCCATGTGAACCTGAGGAAGAATTTTTTTCCCTGTGAGGGTGGCAGAACACTGGAACAGACTGCCCGGGAAGACTGTGGAGTCTCCCTCTCTGGAGGTACTCAAGAACCATCTGATGTGTTCCTGTGTGATCTGTTCTGGGTGATCCTGCTTTAGCAGGGGGGCTGGACCAAATGATCTTTCAAGGTCCCTTCCAGCCCCTGACATTCCATGATCCTATGATTGCTATTGACCTGAGCACCTCTCTCCATCCACAACATCCATTATTCTACAGACATGGGAATAAGAGCATTTTGCCTTAGACTTGGCTGTAATGGTCCCACATTTGCTGCTGGTTTATTAATAGGAATAAGCCCAAAACTTCAGTGGGAGAACATCATGCAGTGGGACCAACAGTGTGAGTAAAAGAGCCATAATTTGGTCATCCATTCCTTTTATTATCTTACTAAATTATACTGCATTATTACTGCAGTGCTGAGTGCAGTAACTGCTGGGTCTGGCTGCCTCACTGTCAGCTCAGGATGCAAAGCAAAGCATTCAGTTCAGTCTGTTACCTTCTTCAGATGTTGTGCCTTGTGTAGCTGTCAAGAGAATTAAACATCTTCCACCACACCTTCTTTAGAGGCTGCTGCTAACTCCTCCATCTACTCCAAAGTGTTATACTTTAACAAAATCCTTGCCTTTTATTTTCTGCAGGCAGATATCATTTAAAAGCATCTCAGAAAGGAAATAGGCACTGATGAGGGATTGGATCTGTTTAGACTTCACTGTCCTAATGAAAGCTGTCTTCTGATGGTTGTTAGTTAGATGAGACAGGGTTCATGGGAAGCTCTTCAGTGATGCCTGTCTTGGTCCAGAGGAGGAGAGACAGTTAAGTTCTTTTTAAACACTCCTATGTTGGGAAATGAATGCACAAACAAGGCCAAATATGGAAAGGGAGGCTATTTGTTAAGGGATAAAGTGAATGCAATAGAGGGAGAAAGGGAGAGAGGAACAAATGGAGAAAGGAAGGGGGAGAGTAGGAAAAAATCATAGAATCATAGAATCAACCAGGCTGGAAGAGAAGTCCAAGCTCATCCAGTCCAATCTAGCACCCAGCCCTATCCAGTCAACCAGACCATGGCACTAAGTGCCTCATCCAGGCTTTTCTTGAACACCTCCAGGGACAGTGACTCCACCACCTCCAGGGACAGCGACTCCACCACCTCCCTGGGTAGCTTTGTCTGGGAGGGAGTTTGGATGCTGAGGCTAATGGGAATACTTTAATAAGAGAAATTGGATAATCAGTTGTGAAAAGAAAGTGATGATGATGTCTATATCATTCATTGGTTGCTGAGAGGGACAAAAAAGTCAAAACAGAAGTAAAGTTTGTCCTGGGATATTGCCTTGTTGTTTGGTCTGTGAAGTTCCATCTTATCACTTTCTTTTAACCTGGATCTGCTCTGATATCTCACCTTTAACCTCAGTAACTAACATGTCAGCTTTGTTGGCTGCTGCTGGCTGCTGCTTTGTTTGGTTTGTCCATCTGACATAGAGGTGAGGAGAAAGAAGGAGGTGGCTTTGAGCCCTTCTGGGCAGTTTCCTTTGTCTGGGAGGGAGTTTGGATTGCTGTATTATTTCTAACTTGCATAGAATTGGAAATATTGTGTATATAGAATCATAGAATCAACCAGGTTGGAAGAGACCTCCAAGACCATCCAGCCCAACCTGTCACCCAGCCCTGTCCAATCAACTAGACCATGACACTAAGTGCCTCATCCAGGCTTTCCTTGAACACCTCCACAGGGACAGCGACCCCAGCACTTCCCTGGGTAGCCCATTCCAACGGCAAATCGCTCTCTCATATATGCTTGTAAATGCTGCCATGTTGTAAGTAGAGCTCTATCTTACTTCCAAACCATCTGAGCTGGTCTGGTAAACATCAAAGAGTGAGGGGGAAAGTTCCTAATCCACCACAATCACCTGAGATGTTCCAAATCTACCTGCACTTCTGTGGTTGGCATTTAAAAACAAGGTCCTTTAAACCCAGGGCATCTTCCGTTATTGTTAGTTGCCTCCCACAGAAGTTGAAGTGGGGTTTAGATCCACAGAATACCAGATGGGAAGGGACCTCAAGGATCATTCAGAATCCAGCTGAAATCAGCTGGCCCAGCACCCTGGCAAGATGGGCCTTGGAACAGTCTAATGTAAGGGAAACCACCACCTCTTTTGGGAGTTTATTCCAATGTCTAATGGTGATTTTTTTTCTTTCTGGCACCCAGTCAGAATCTCCCCAGCAGCAGCCTGTCCACATCACCCCTGGTCATCACCATGGGATTCTGTACAAAGGGAGTCTCCCTCCAAATTTGTTTGAATTATAGAAAGAAGGCACAAGAATATCTCAAGTCTTCTGGTATTAAAAAAGAAGAAAGAAAGCTGGACACCTTGCAGCTGTCCATGGAGAGCCCTCACAGCTCTGCACCAGTCATGTAGCCTTGGCTCTCTGCTGTGCTTGCCAGAGGAGGAGCTTGGATTTCAACTGCGAGTGTGGTATTGCTTCATTACCTCAGACACTTCATCATTCTGCCCTTCCCAAAGAATGATGGAAAACAGTCGAGCACTGCCTATTATGCTGATGAATTGGGACAAAAAAACTATTAATGTTCGATGAGAATGTTTCTGCAGCAGACCAAACACAATCCTCTGTAGAGCAAAATGAAATGCGGAGTGGCTGAGCCTGCAGAGGAAATCACAGTCTCACAGTCTCACAGTATCACCAAGGTTGGAAGAGACCTCACAGATCATCAAGTCCAACCCTTCACCACAGAGCTCAAGGCTAGACCATGGCACCAAGTGCCACGTCCAACCTTGCCTTGAACAGCCCCAGGGACGGCGACTCCACCACCTCCCTGGGCAGCCCATTCCAGTGGCCAATGACTCTCTCAGTGAAGAACTTTCTCCTCACCTCGAGCCTAAACTTCCCCTGGCGCAGCCTGAGGCTGTGTCCTCTCGTTCTGGCGCTGGCCACCTGAGAGAAGAGAGCAACCTCCCCCTGGCCACAACCACCCCTCAGGTAGTTGTAGACAGCAATAAGGTCACCCCTGAGCCTCCTCTTCTCCAGGCTAAACAATCCCAGCTCCCTCAGCCTCTCCTCGTAGGGCTGTGCTCGAGGCCTCTCACCAGCCTCGTCGCCCTTCTCTGGACACGCTCAAGCATCTCAATGTCCCTTCTAAACTGGGGGGCCCAGAACTGAACACAGTACTCAAGGTGTGGTCTAACCAGTGCAGAGTACAGGGGCAGAATGACCTCCCTGCTCCTGCTGACCACACCATTCCTGATGCAGGCCAGGATGCCATTGGCTCTCTTGGCCACCTGGGCACACTGCTGGCTCATGTTCAGGCTCAGAGAACTGCAGGATGGTTTTGATTGGGAAAGATCTTGAAGATCATTGAGTCCAGCCATTCTCTTACTCTGCCAAGGCTGGTGCCCTCAGCACCACACCCCATCTGATGGGGATTCAGCCACCTCCTCCAACCCTGATGATACTGTGATACTGTGATACCTCCCTGGGCAGTCTGTGCCAGTGGTTGAGAGCCCTTTCTGTAAAGAAATTTCTTCTGATCTCCAAGCTAAACCTCCTGGGGTGTAACTTGAGGCTGTTTCCTCTCATTCTACCTCTTCCTAGACAGAATAGACCAAGCCCCACCTCTCTCTAACCTCCTTTCAGGGAGCTGAAGAGAGCAGTGAGGTCTCCCCTCAGTCTTCTCTTCTGCAGACTGAACAATTCCAGGTCCCTCAGCTGCTCCTCACCAGCCCTATTCTCCAGATCCTTTCCCAGCTTCAAACTTGGTGTGCAATTGTCTTTGCTTTTAATAATCTGTTAATTCCTGTCCTCTTCATAGGAAATAATGAATGTGGCAAACTTGAGTTCTTCATACCTCATTTTTCTGGATGCCAAGCATGTGACCTGGTGGCCTTTCCCTTACAGTTTCTTGTGACCTTCCCAGCAAAATCATCAAAACTGCTCAGTGCAGCCATGGCCTACAGAGATTACAGGCACAGAAAGAATGTGTTCAGCCTTCCCCAGAGCAAGATGCATTTTATAGCAGTCCTAATGTAGCCATAAGGGTTGGTTATAGCTTGGAACCTGGCACTAAAGTTTCCATTAGTGCATTTTGTTTTCCATTATTGTCTGCAATGGTGCTAAGTTTGTGGAGGGTTCATTTTATGGTGGAGAGAAATAAAAGCATGAAACAGAAAAGCTACCAGGCCAGTGCTCTTATACATAAAAGGTTCAGGTTTTGAGAGCCCTCTTGATACAGGTAAACAATTTGCTGTTGAGTTCCAGGAAAAGAAGTAGCAGAGCACAATGCTTACTTGTAAGACAAAGTTGCACAAATCTACCTCATTTAAAAGTTTGAAGGGGAGAAAGCAAAAAGTGAGAGTGGTAAATAAGAGTTAATTTGGAAAATTCCACATGCAGGCAGCTGTGCAAACACAAGCACAGAACCATTCTGGTTGGAAGACATCTTCAAGATCATCGAGAGCAACATTAATGCTGCACTACCAGGTCCCCACTGAACCATGTCCCTTAACACCACACTTAGCCAGCTTTTATATCCCTCCAGGAATAGGTCTCCATCACTGCCCTGGGCAGCCTCAGCCAGGGCTTGGCAATACTTTTTGAGGGAGGTTTTGGTGTTTTTCTTCATATAATGCCACTGCCCAGGGATGAGAGTCTGAGAGGAACAATCCTTGCTGCCACCCATGCAGTAGCTTCTTGCCTTGAGCAGCTTTCCTGCTCACAAGAAAAAAGTGCTTTTTGCTTGTAAAGATCCTCCTCTCAGACTAAAAAAAATCACACCTCTCTTCAGCCATCAACAAAGACTCAATTTGCCAAGTGCTGGTGGTCTCATGGCAGAAACAAGTCATGCAGCAGAGAGGGAACACCAAGAGTCATCAGAAAATCATAGAATCACAGTTGGCTCGGGTTGGAAGGGACTTCAGAGATCATTAGGACAAGTAGTAATGGATGTAAGCTGCAGCACAGGAGGTTATGCCTCAACACAAAGGGGAACTTCTTTACTGTAAGGGTCCCAGAGCACTGGAACAGGCTCCCCAGGGAGGTTGTGGAGTCTCCTTCTCTGGACACTTTCAAGGCCTGTCTGGATGCATTGAGCTAAATTGTGTGGTCCTGCTCTGGCAGGGGGGTGGACTCAATGATGTCTTTGGGTCCCTTCCAACCCCTGACATCCTGTGAGCTGTGATCCTGTGATCATCTGCTCCAACCTCTACACCATGCCTGGGGACACCTCTCAGCTAGACTCAGCTGCTCAAGGCCTCATCCAGCCTGGCCTGCAACACCCCCAGCAAGGAGGCAGCCACAGCCTCCCTGGGCAGCCTGTGCCAGAGTTAGCACTCTCACACTGCACAACTTCTTCCTCAGCTCCACTCTAACCCTGCTCTACCTCAGCTCCAAACCATACCCCTTTGTCTGGTCTTTAGACACCCTCAGCAAAAGTCCCTCTACAGCCTTTCTGGAGGATCTCTTTAGCTATTGGAAGGCAACTCGAAGGTCCCTTTGGAGTTTTCTCCTCTGCAGACTGCACACCCCCAGCTCCCTCAGGCTGTGCTCACAGCAGAGCTCCTTCAGTGCTTGGATCCTCTTGAAGCAGCACTCTGGTGACAGATTTGTGCATAGAAACTATTCAGTGTGGATAAAATTTCCAATATACTTGTAAAAAAAGTGATTTGTTCCCAGATTTAGTTTCCCCAGAGGGTCACCTCTTCATGTCTTTTCTCTTTATTGCTCAGAAATACGCAGCAGGAGACCACCTTTAATCTACAATGTTATTTAATCTGAGCTGTAGTCATTTCAGTCCAAATTACTGGTGTAAAATTTCTAGATAGAATACCTAAGGCTGTTTCTTGATGGCATAGAGAATGGTCTGAAAGAGGGTTAAAAGAGTAGCAAACTATTTTCCAGGCTTTGTGTCACTTACAGAAGACAGAAACCTTGGCAGCTCTAATAGCGGAGTGATCAAAGAGCTCTCTGTCGAATCATCGCTGATGTCACAGCACTGGGAAATAGACATCACCCTGTGTAGAGGAGAAGCAGCAGGACTGATCACTACCAAAAGCAGTGAGTCAGCATACAAAGCCTGCACAAGATCTCTTCTTCACCCAACCCACCCTTCCTACAGATAGAGCTCCACTCACAGAATCACACATCACAGAACACGTCCTGTCGGCAGAGCCCTCCAAGCTCATCCAGTCCAACCTTTGACCCAGCGTTGCAGGGTCAACACCAAACCATGTCCCTGAGCACCAGTTCCACAGGCTGCTGGAACACCTCTGGGGATGGGGACTTCAGCACTGCCTAAGCAGACCATTCCAGTTTCTGAGAACCCTCTCTGGGAAGAAATATTTCCTAGCATCCAGACTGAGCCTCCCCTGGGGCAGCCTGGAACCACCTCCTTTGCTCCTGTCCCTTGCCACCAAGCAGCAGAAGCTGCCCCCTCCTTGCTCCGACCTCCCTTCAGGTAGATGCAGGGAGCAATGAGCTCTGCCCTCAGCCTCCTCTTCTGCAGCCTGCACACCCCCAGCTCGCTCAGGCCCTCCTCACAGCCCAGCTGCTTCAGGCCCTTCTCCAGCCTTGCTGCCCTGCTCTGGACAGGCTGCAACCCCCCAGTGTCCTTCCTGGAGGGACCCAGAGCTGAACACATCACTCGAGCTGTGGCCTCAGCAGTGCTGAGATCAGGAGGATGATCCCCTGCTCTCCCTGCTGCCCACCCTGCTTCTGACCCAAGCCAGGCTGCCATTGGCTTTCTTGGCCACCTGGACACTACTGACTTAAGTTCAGTCAACTGTCAACCAGAACCCTTAGGTCCCTCTCAGAGTTGCGGCTTTCCAACCACACATCCCTAACACTATAGTTCACCATGGGGTTGACTGGGGCCAGCCATCTCTGGTTGTCTTGTGAGTGCCATCTGATGTCACTCAGCATGCTCTGCTCCATGACCTTTCCTGGCACCGAGCTCAGACTGGCAGTTCTGTAGTTTCCTGGATCACCTTTCTGGACCTTCTTGTAGATAGATGTCACATTTGCCACCCTGAAGTCAGCTGGGACCTCCCTGGTTAATCAGGACTGTGGACAAATAATGGGGAGTGGCTTGATGAGCACTGCTGCCAGCTCCTGAATTACCCTTGGGTGCATCCCATCTGGTGACCACCTGCAAAGCCTTTCTGCTGTAGTTACTGCAGACTGGTGAAGTGCCTCCAGCCCTGCCAGCGACATTTTGTCAATATCTACCTGCACATATCAGAAGTGCCTGAGGACAGCCAGGCTGTGTGATGGATTTTGCTGGAGGGGCTAAGTGCAGGTCCTCACCTGTGTACACACAAGAGACCTGAAGCTGTTCTGCAATAACAGGTGAGAGCTGCTGGGGCTCCTGGTTGTTTGGTGGGTTGATGTGCAGCTTCTCTGCTTGCTTTCAGTGGTCACTGCTGTTTGCAGATATTTAATAGCTCTGTGGAAGTTATTTGGAAGAATGAGAAAGGGCTGGAGGCAGCTGTCTGGCCAGTGCTCAGGGACAGCAGAGGAATGATTTTTCCCTCCTCCTCTGCCAGTGGAAAACACTGTCAAACTAGAAGTGGGAAATTCCTGGAAGAGAGAAAAGAAAGTTGTCTGGGACGGGCCGATGGATAGAGAGGGATATGTCATACCCATCTAGGGAAGCTAAACCAACTTGAACATGGTTTTAATTCACTCCTGTGGAAAGCTTCATCTCTGCTCTTCACTGAGACCATCATTTGGTTGTGGATGGTTTTACTGTCAGGCTGCCAGGTGAGCCAAGTGCCATGCTGAAACCTGCTGAAACCTGCTCTGATTGCTTGCTCTGCTTCACTCTTTTCAGTCACTTTTTAACAGCCATAAATGGAGAAGAGAAGGTAGTAAAAACATTGATACAAAAACGTTGTTAGAGGCGTGGGAGTCAGTAGCTTGCTATCTGCTGCCTGCTCTGAGGAAGACTCTGATACACATTCTCCATGATTCCTCCATCCCCTGCAAGCCCATGACACTGGTTTCTGCTAAGACAACCTCAGACAAACTTCTCTTTAGTCTCTACTCATCAGTTAATCTATTCACCAAACCCTTGCTCACTGCAGGGGGGTGGACTAGGTGACCTTTAAAGGTCTATTCCAAATCATTCTATGATTCTGTGATTTACATACCCTCATTTGGGATGTCAGCCTCTACAGGGAAATAATATTGTGGTAAAGCAGCTGGAAAACAGATGAGAAATGGGCCCCTCACTGTGAGGGCATTGGGATTCTGGAGCCTGTCCAGAGGCTGGAGAAAGGTCTGGAGCATCTGGTCTAGGAGGGGCTGAGGGAGCTGGGGGTGTGCAGGCTGGAGAAGAGAAGGCTGAGGGCAGACCTCATTGTCTCTATAGCTCCCTGGAGGGAGCTTGGAGCAGGGAGGGGACAGACTCTGCTCCTTGGCTGCAAGGGACAGGAGCAGAGGGAATGGTTCCAAGCTGCCCCAGGGGAGGTTCAGGCTGGATGCTAGGAAATATTTCTTCTCAGAGAGGGTTCTCAGCCACTGGAATTGTTTGGCCAGGGCAGTGCTGAAGTCAGCATCCCTGGAAGGGTTCAAAAAGCCTGTGGAGCTGGTGCTTAGAGACATGAGTTAGGAATGACCTTAAACTGGGTCAAAGGTTGGACTGGAGGATCTTTGAGATCTCTTCTAACTGGATGTTTTCTGTGATTCTGTGGTTTTCTGTCTCGGACTTCTCTCTGATCAAAGGCACTCCCAGTTTCAGGCAGCGGTTTCTGCTTCCAAGCTTTATTTGGTGAGCAGGTCACCACTAACCTATCTAAACACACATGAAGGTTGAGGGAAGGTTCCCCAGATGTACCAGATGCTGCAGTATCATTGTGAAAGTCAGTGCTGAATCCTCCTGCCTAGAGGGGTTTAAAAGCTGCACAGCTGTGATGCTGAGGGCCATGATTTAGCACCAGCCTTGGTAGAGTTAGAGAATGGTTGGACACAGTGATCTTAAAGGGCTTTTCCAAGCAAAACAATTCCCTGATTCTAAACAGAGCAGGTGCTCTTCATTTTCAGTGCTAAATTAGTGCTATCTAAACAAGGAACAAGTCTAAGATACAATTGTTGACATCACAGTTACAATTTCATCCAATCTTAGAAATGAGCTGTGAACAGTTCAGATTTTGCCTATTCTTCCTGCAAATCAGACAAAGGTTTAGTTAAAAATAGCAGCTCCTGTAAATCAGCAGCTCAGCAGCAGGAGACTATCCACGGAGGACATCACAGGCAATGCAACAAACCCAACAAAACCCTAGGGGCTTTGTTTGTTTGGAGACAGCTGCGGGCAAATGAAAAGGAATTCTGCTGTTTGCTTCTTGAAGTATTAGTGGTAACATCCTTGGAGGTACATCTGGGCTCTTGAGGTAGTGTCACTGCTGCAGCTGAGGTTGCTAGAAAGGTGAGAGGCAGAAATATGGAGCATGCTTTTGCCTCTCGCTCCTTTCCCTGTGCTTGTACCTGCTGCAGTAGGGGTCTGAGAACCAGGCTGTTTGTGACACTGATTGGAGGAGTGAATTTGTTCTGATGCTGAATGCTCTAAAATCTGCACATTTGACTTTTGGTCATCAAGTTGTTCGGCCGTGTTCAAAGCTGAACTGTGTTCTTCCCTGAACTTTTTAAAGGGTTCTCATCCCTTTCTTTTCTTCCTTTTCCTTTCTGCCTTGCAGTATGTGATGGTTTGGGTGTCCCCTGCCCCCCCACACTTTTAGAAATCACCCAGACTAGACTCAGTCGGCTCTGGAAATTTGAATGAAGCTTATATTTACAGCTGGCACAGTTTACAAGCAGATAGTTACAGTGTATACAGATATAGACAGAAATAGACAAGGGAAAAAAGGTAATACAAACACAATTCCCCTCCCAGAAACCTGAGTCCCCAGGAGGGGCTCTCAACCACCCCTNCTTTATCTGTTTCACTAGCAGTGCAACTCTGTGCTGGGCTGCAGCAAGAGCAGCACGGCCATCAGGGCAAGGGAGGGGATTCTCCCCCTTTACTCTGCTCCCCTTAAACCCCACTTGGAGTACTGTGTGCAGTTCTGGAGCCCCCAACACAAGAAGGACATGGAACTGTTTGAGCCAGTCCAGAGGAGGCCACAAAGATGCTCAGAGGGCTGCAGCAGCTCTGCTATGAGGACAGGCTGAGAGTTGGGGCTCTGCAGCCTGGAGAAGAGAAGGCTTCAAGGAGACCTTGGAGTGGCCTTCCAGTATCTAAACTGGGCTGCAGGAGGGCTGGGAAGGAACTATTGACAAGGGCCTGTAAGGATAGGATGAGGAGCAATGGGTTTAAACTGGCAGAGATTTCAACTGGATGTTAGGAAGAAGTTCTTTACAGTGAAGGTGGTGAGACACTGGCACAGGTTGCCCAGGGAGGCTGTGGCTGGTCCCTCCCTGGGGGTGTTCAAGGCCAGGTTGGATGAGACTTTGAGCAACCTGATCTAGCAGGAGGTGTCCCTGCCTATGGCAGGGGTTCGGAGCTGGATGAGCTCTGAGGTCTCTTCCAACCTAAACCATTCTATGATTCTAGTAAGTTCCAGAGGTTTTCCATTTTCCCTAACTCCTTAATTTTATCTTTAAAAACAGATGCAGTGGGAGGACTTCCCAAGCTTGTAGATCTTCCTGTGGTAGAAGTGCTAACAGTCATTGTATTGGCAGGAGCTTGTAACAGCCACAATGCACAAATAGTGATTTGGGATAGATTTACATTTAACATGAACTCTTCAAATCAGAAGCACTCTGTTCCCTCCCACTGCTGGATGGCAGTTTTGAGGCTGATTCACAGAATCTCAGAAACATTCAGGCTGGCAAAGCCCCTCAGGATCACAATGCCCAGCCTTTAACCCTACTCTACAACATTCACCTTAAACCATATCCCTAAACACCACATCCAAATGATCCTTAAACACATGCAGGGTGAGTGACTCCACCACCTCCCTGGGTAGCTCNCAAATAGTGTTTGGGATAGATTATAGTGATCTATAGTTTGGGATAGAAATAGTGATTTGGGATAGATTTACATTTGAATGAATTGAACTCTTCAAATCAGAAGCACTCTGTTCCCTCCCACTGCTGGATGGCAGTTTTGAGGCTGATTCACAGAATCTCAGAAACATTCAGGCTGGCAAAGCCCCTCAGGATCACAATGCCCAGCCTTTAACCCTACTCTACAACATTCACCTTAAACCATATCCCTAAACACCACATCCAAATGATCCTTAAACACATGCAGGGTGAGTGACTCCACCACCTCCCTGGGTAGCTCATTCCAGTCCCTGACTACTCTCTCCATGAAAACTTTTTCCTAATGTCCAACCTAAACCTATCCAGGTGCAGTTTGAGGCCATCTCCCCTTGTTCTGTCTCCAACTACCTATGAGCAGAGCCCAGCAGCAGACTTTCCACAATGTCCCTTCAGGTAGTTGTAGACAGCTCCACATTTCCACAGGACTGCCAGATGGAGAAGCAGTTTGGTGGACCTTGGTTGGGTCTGCAAACCTTGGCATCAAAGGCTGGGTCTCTGGCTTTCCCTCCAAGCACAACTGATGCTCTGAATCCAGAGCTACTTGAGCGGTTCAAGTGCCGCCCTTGACTCTCCCAGCTTCCCATCTGAAAGCTCTTTCCAACTGTAACTCCAACAATTCTGCTAAGCTGTTGAATAACAAAGAAGCCTCAGAGCACTAAAAATACTTAACTGCCTTTTCAGCTTCCTTCTCTGCTGTCTAAGAGGCCTTCAAAGGCTCCTTCATTGCTTCTGCACACACATTGTGCTGCAAGCCCTCGCAGATCCCTTCTGCTCCACAACTCATCTCCGAGCCCTACCCGAGATCAAAATGAGTCCTAATGTCAAGCTAATAAACAGGCTGCACTTGCTGACAGCCTGTAGTCACCAGAGGAATGCCATGGCGTGTTTCCTTTCGTGGCTCTGCTTCCCAAGTTGTCAATTAGCAGGAGAGAAAGTGTCACTCTCCCTGCCGTCTTCATTCCTGTGGCCGGATCTCTTCTGCTGTGTCGTTTGTCACAGTGTCACTCCTGGAAGCTGGCTGTGCCTCAAAATATTCTGAAGAGATGTTCTTTCATTATCTAGTGTACATTGAAACCAAATGCTTTTGAAATGATGTTGTTAAGCTTTGGAAACTTCTGAAGCTGACAACAAAAAGGACAGCTGGGAAGCCGAAACTCTTTGGTTTCAGCAATCAAGCTCTGTGGGTTTTTTCCCTACTGTTAAAATCTCTGGCTTGGAATTCTTTCTCTCTCTCTCCCTTTTTTTTTTAGTTAAGAACAAAAGGTTTTCCTTGTTTTCCCATCCTGTTTGCAGCTCATTTGTTGAGGCCATAGGAATGGGCTGTCCTAGCAATATTCCCCCTGGGAGCCATGGGCACATCGGGATGCAGGGTGCCTATGAGACGTCAGAAGGCTGCACTTGGGCTGAGCCTCCACATCTCCCTATTTTACCGTGCTTTATGCTACTACATCAGGGTGCAAACAAGCACCTTAAATGCATCTAGGTTGGGCCAATTCCAGGTACAAATCCATACTGGTTGCAGAGTAGGTTGAGAGTGGCTCTGAAGAAGGGAACTTGGGGTTGTTGGTTGCTGAGCAGCTCCCCATGAGCCAGCAGTGCCCTCAGGCAGCTGTGTGCTGGGCTGTAGCTAAAGGATTAGAGGCAGAAGGGTGAGAGAACTGGACCAGAACTGGAAGCAGAATTGGAGGTGAGATCTAAGCAGAGCAGAGTCAAAGGACAGAATCCCCTTTCTTGCTCTGCTGGCCGTGCTCCTCCTGATGCAGCCTTATGAGGAGTAACAACACTGATTTATTTCTCTGCCAGCACGGGATATATGTGTGTGCTTCTCTCTAGATACATATATGCATAATATCTTAAATTACTTACAAATTAGGCTTTTAATGGAACCATCAGAGCAAAATAAAATGTGCTGAGACTTCAATTGTCTCATTAGTTTGAACCAGCAGATGTTTGTTTTCTCTCATGGAGATAATATCCAGTGCTATAAATTCTTCTAATCTGTTGAATGTCTCTGTGCTGTAGTCTGTGTTGGGGTTGTTCTCTGTGGTCAAAGGACCTACAGCAGAATTATCCACGGCTTTACTGGCTTGGCTGCCTTGGATGGAAGTGTAGGTCATGGTCTGCAGTCATCTCCCAAAGCAGACTGCTGTCAGGATACCTCCAGCTTCTGCAATGCCTGCCAAACGCAGCTGGAGTAGGTGACCCAGCACATCATCCCTCCCATACCTCCTGGGCCAGTGGTACCAGCACAGGGTTGTGATACAAATGTACAGTATTGGTGTGCTTTTATGTCCTATTCCTGGGGCAACACCTCCATCCCCAGGATGTTTTTCCCAGAGGTGGTACCAGCACAAGGTTGTCATACAAATGACCAGGAGATCTTTACTGGTGTGCTTTTATGTCCCATTCCTGGGACATCACTTCCATCTCCAGGATTTTTTTCACAGAGATGGCACCAGCACAGGGTTGTGATAAAAATAGAATAGAATCAACTAGGTTGGAAAAGAGACCTCCAAGATCATCCAGTCCAAACTAGCACCCAGCCCTATCCAGGTCAACTAGACCATGGCACTAAGTGCCTCATCCAGGCTTTTCCTGAACACCTCCAGGGACGGTGACTCCACCACCTCCCTGGGCAGCCCATTCCAATGCAAATCACTCTCTCTGCCAAGACCTTCCTCCTAACATCCAGCCTGTACTTCCCCCAGCACAACTTGAGGCTGTGTCCCCTTGTTCTGTTGCTGGTTGTCTGGGAGAAGAGACCAACCCCACCTGGCTACAGCCTCCCTTCAGGTAGTTATTGATGTGCTTTTATGTCCCGTTCCTGGGGATGGAGTTGGTCTTTTTTATGGTCCTTATGGTCTTTTTTTATGTCCTATTCCTGGGGCACCACCTCCATCCCCAGGACTTTTTTACAGAGATGGTTTCAGTCACTTTGTCCTTTTTTGAGTTTGGGGTTTTTTTTTGAGCACAACCAGCAGAGAGATCTGGGATATAACACCCACACCACGCTGCAGTCCTGCCAGCATTAAAACTAGCAGTGCTGGCTGGAGCAAAGTATGTTGGGGCTTGGAGTTCAAATTGCAGATGGTCATTGCTTCTGTGAAATAATAATGCCCCAGAAGAATTGAGGTCTGGGTTGCAGGGTGAGGTTACACAAGAGTCACAGGAGAAATGGGACAAGGATAAGGGGGGCCAGTTAGTCAAGAGTTCAAAGGTAGGCAGCTGATCAAAAGTTAGAGACAAGAAAAGGAACGAGTCTCTTCAAGATAAAGGCAGCACTTTGTAACCTAAATAGATGCTTTGCTTCAATTAAAACTCTTGGAAAAGGCTTTTGTGCTGCGGGGAAGTTCTCAAAGTCAGGCAAACTTTCTTTTGTTATTTTGATTTTTGCATTGCTTGAAACACGATTTGGGAAGAGAGTGAGAGCAAGGCTGTGACTGAGGGATGGGACAGCTCAATTTCCCTTTCAAAACGCTTCTGGTTATGAAAGGAAGAGGGCAGAACCGATTAGATCCATTTAAAGCTGCAGTGTGTAGAGGCGCCATGAAAATATTTCACTTTCTAAAGGTGGAGATGGAATAGGTAGAAGCTGTAACAGCCTTTTTTGTGCAGGCTGATAGCAGCAGAGAGTGCTGAACAGAAGGCACAGGCGGGCAGGGAAAATGAGAAAAGGAGTAGCTGAGGCAGAGATTAGCTCGATTGTAAGAGGGATTGCAGTAAAGGCCTCGGATGGGAACTTGTAGAGGAAGCAAGAGCTGCCTGCTATGAGAAATAAAACATGCTGCCTGCTGCAAAGGAAAAGGAATGCAGAGTGTTGGGGAGCAACAAATGAACCTGGGCTCTTTATATGCAGTGCAGGGAGATCTCCTGGCGTCCCATTCCCTATGTAATTGTGCTGCTTTGAGGCTAACTGGAATATTTTAATGAGAGAAATTAGACCATTGGCTGTGAAAAGAGGATAATAGTGATGTCTATGTCACTCATTTGTTCTGCTGAGAGATATAAACCCAAGAAATGTAAACAAAGTCAGTCAGTCTCTGTCTGGCTGCCGCCTGCTTCGCTAATTCCTCCGCCTGAACTTGGATAACTTCAACTAATCAATCTTCTTCTAACTCCTTATCTGGCATCTCACCCCTCCATGTAAGACTTCACAGTATCACCAAGGTTGGAAGAGACCTCACAGATCATCAAGTCCAACCAGACTTCTGATATAAGGGTGAAGAAAGAAAGAGGAGAGTTGGTTTGAAAGCCCTCCTGGGCAGTTTCTGCTGTTTGGGAGGGGTTTTGTATTTCTGTATTCCTTTTACCTTGTATATAGTTGTATATAGCTGTAAATACCTGTGTAGATTGGGTATATATGCTTGTAATTTGTGCCACACTCTAAATATAGCTTCAATCCTTAACTTCCAGCCAGCTGAGTTAGCCTGGCGAATTCTTGGGGATGTGGGAAACTCCCAAACTAGCACAGTAATGCAAAGACAAATGCATGATTTGGACTCCTCAGAAGAACCTTGGACTGACCCTCTGCTATTAGAAAGCATTTAGGTCTGGTTTCACCTTTGTGTTTGGCTTTAGCTAAGCCAGTGGTTTAGCCAGCTTTGGTGCAAGCTTTAGACTTTAGCTTGGACTTCAGCCTTTGACCAGGGCTTCTGCCAACCCAAGGACAGGGCTGCCCAACCAGATGTACACAGAAGAGGAATGTTTTCTCTGTTACACATCAGGTCCTCCAGCTCAGCTCTTCCCATTGACAGCAAAGAAGGTCGCAGACCTCTGCAGTGGTGAAACCAACCCTGGAATACTATGTCCAGTTTCAGGCTCCCCAGTTCAAGACAGACAGGGATCTGCTGGTGAGAGTTCAAGAGTCCACAAGGATGATGAGGGACTTGAACATCTCTGCTATGAAAAAAGACTGAAAGACTTGAAGCTGGAGAAGAGAAGGCTGTGAGGAGTGGGTGTCAGTGCCAGGCTCTTTTGGTGGTGCCCATTGATAGGACAGGGAACAATGGGTACAGAACACAGAAGGTTCCACCTCAACAGGAGAAGACATTTCTGTATGCTGAGTGTGACAGAGCCCTGGAGCAGGCTGCCCAGACAGGCTGTGGAGTCTCCTTCTCTAGAGACTTTCTAAACCCACCTGGATGTCTTCCTGTGTACCCTGCTCTGGGTGATTCTGCTCTGGCAGTGAGGTTGGACTGGATGACCTCTGGAGGTCCCTTCCAGCTCCTAACATTC
The DNA here is from genome assembly GCA_013400475.1 of Tricholaema leucomelas. NCBI lineage: Eukaryota > Metazoa > Chordata > Aves > Piciformes > Lybiidae > Tricholaema lacrymosa > Tricholaema leucomelas. Next base: position 28,277 of record WAAF01000053.1, read on the forward strand.
TGTGTCCAGCCCAGTCTGTGACCTGGGACTTATCTAGACCAGACCCTTTGCTCCCCCCCATCCCTATGGTACATTTAAGAGGCAGTTTATGGCAAATAATATTTTTAAGCAAATACCTTTCGGCCCTCCTGCCTGAATGTCACTTTTATTTGCCTTTCCTGCACTGAGGGCTCAATGCAAATGGCTTCAGTTGTTAAAAATAGCTGGAATACATCAGTATGGCCTGACCTCGAGGATGGCTTTGTGTCAGTAGGAGTAAATGGTGCTCTCTAGCTGCCTGAAAGGCCTCCTGAGATTATGAAAAGGGAACCACTGGTCAGGAAGCATTTCTAAATTGCTTATTACATAATTACCATGATGTGCATAATGCCTCATCTGCATTAAACATTCAGCTCCAATGGCTCTGCATCAGAGAACAACCATGTAATAAGTAAAAAATCCCTTATTCTACATAATAGAAATTAAAGTCTTAATAATTTAAAGTCTACATACAGTCTGTGTAAGTTCATACAGTTATGCATACACTTATCTGCAGCATTTACTAACTATGCACTTAAACACTTAACCTTTCCACAGGATAATTTCTAGTGTTTTTATCCCACTGGATTAGTTTTTAATGTTTCAGTTCCAATTCATCAGCATTAAAAACTTCATAGAATTACAAAGTCGTTTGGGCAGGTAAAGTCCTTTAAGCTCATCCAGTCCAACCATTCTCTAATTCTGCCAAGGTTGGTGCTAAGTCATGTCCCTTAGCACCACATCTCTGCCTCTTTGAAACACCTCCAGGGATGGGCATTCAACCACCTCCCTGGGCAGCCTTGGGCCACTGTTTGAGAACCACTTCAGTGAAGGAGTTTCTTCAAATGTCCAACCTAAACCTCACCTGGAGTGACTTCAGGCCATTTTCTCTCATCCTTATCACTGGTTACTCAGGAGAAGAGCCTCCATCAGGCAGCTGCAGAGAACCTGAATATTGCAATATAGCAGTGAAATATCATCAAGCTGGAGTTCACAGAATCTTAGGGGTTGGAAGAGACCTCCAGAGACCATTGAGTCAAGCCCCTTGTCAGAGGAGGATCACCTAAGGCAGGTCACATAGGAAGGCATCCAGATGGGTTTGCAAAGTCTCCAGAGGAGACTTCACAACCTCCCTGGACAGTCTACTCTTCATCTTCAGAAAAACATGTGCTTGGTATGTTCAGTAAATGCCAAGAGGAACCTACAAACTCTTCAGTACTGCTGGAGCTGCAACCAAAATTTCCTGGTTTTGCTAAAGATAGCCCAAAAGGTACATCAGTACCAACACCTCAACCCTTCTGTTTTTCATAACACAGAATTCACACACAGAGCTTGGTGCCTGTCACTGGAGCTGGAAGAAGCTTTCACACGTAGACCATGCTTGTCTGCACACTACTCAGAGATAGAATGTGAGGAAGAACTGCCTTAATGGCTTTGGTGGTCCAAGGTTGGTGGTTAGACTCAACAGTCTTAGAGGTCTCTTCCAACTGAAACAATTCTATGAGCCTGTGTTTCTGTAATTGTATTCAGCCCACAGAGGAGGTGGAAATGAGCTCTGTGTGCCAGGGGGAAGACAGCTCCCTGTGCCACCCCCAACAGTGAAATACCAACAGTGGTATTTGTGCAAGCCAGACCATGCCTGCCTTGTGCTGCCAGATGTTACCATCCAGCTGCTGTTCCCAGGCTTCAAGGCAAAATCCAATTAACTCTGTGTGTGTGGCAGCTTCATTAGAAGGAGCACAGTGAAGTGTGACATGGTGTTGTCGTTCACAGCAGTGGAGCAGTCATTTCAGGGTCAGCAATGTGCACAATTCTGTCTGCTCCCATTCGACAGAGATTCACGCCCTCACACACACTGCGTGAGAGAGAAGTCCTTCAGAGTCACTAAGTGCATCACTGGAGATCCTCTGGAGCCATGCTGCAGGCAAATGGGAGATAGGTCTCTCATTTCCACACCAGACAGCAGTGGGTTTCCTGTTAGCTGCTCTAAGTGGGCAACTCTCAGCACTGCTTTTGTAGGTAGTGGCTTCATGTCAGAATATCACAGAATCACAGAAACATCCTGTGGAAGAGACCTCCAGGTTCATTCAGTCCAACCTTTGACCCAGCACTGCAGGGTCAACACCAAACCATGTCCCTAAGCACAGGTCCATAGGCTGCTGGCACACGTCCAGGGATGTGGACTCCAGCACTGCCCCTGGCAGACCATTCCAGCGTCTGAGAACCCTGTCTGGGAAGAAATATTTCCTAGCATTCAGCTTGAACCTCCCCTGGGGCAGCCTGGAACCATCTCCTCTGCTCCTGTCCCTTGCCACCAAGGAGCAGAGGCTGCCTCCTCCTCACTCCAATCTCCCTGCAGGGAGCTGTAGAGCAATGAGGTCTTCTCTCAGCCTTCTCTTCTGCAGCCTGCACACCCTCAGCTCCTTCAGCTCTCCTCACAGTCCAGCTGCTCCAGGCCCTTCTCCAGCCTCTCTGCCCTGCTCTGGACAGGCTGCAGCCTCTAAATGTCCTTCCTGGAGTGAGAGATCCAGAGTTGAACACAGCACTCGAGGTGTGGCCTCAGCAGTGCTGAGCGCAGGAGGATAATCCCCTGGGCAATCTGTTGCAGTGTTCCAGCACTCTCATGGTGCAGAACGTGTTCCTAACATCCAATCCAAGTCTGGTCTGCTCTAGTTTGAAGCCATTACCCTCATCTGTCCCTGCAGGCCTTTGCAAACAGTCTCTCTGGAGCCTTCTTTTAGCCCCTTCAGGTGCTGGAAGGTTGCTACTTAGTCATCCCCTGATCATTTTTGTGGCCCTCCTCTGGACCCACTCCATCAGATCCATGTCCTGCCTGTCTTGACACAGCACATCAGTGCTGGGAAAGAAAAGTGTAGGAGAGAGGGAGGACAATGGAGACGCCACCGCTGGATGTGTTAAAGAGGAGGCTGGATGAGGCACTTAATGCCGCGGCTTAGCTAATCAGAAAGGTTAGGTGATAGGTTGGACTCGATGATCTTAGAGGTCTTTTCCAACCTGGTTACTTCTGTGACAGAGCAAAGTGGCAGAATCCTCTCTCTCCATCTAGTTGTAACGTGTCCATAATACAACCATAATAACCATCAAAGCAACCTAGCCAAGTCCACCACAAACCACATCTCCTTGGCAGCAGGCTGCTGTGTGTCGTGCTGCAAACCCCAATGTTACACTGGCAGTTAGCCTGCCCTGTCCAAAGCTGCACCAGCAGGTCTTTGCCAAGCAGGGCTGCATCCAGCTCAGCTACACAAGATGATACGTTCCAAAGGTAAAAGTTTCAGTTGACCCCTAAAGCCTTTACATCACAGCACAGAAAAATCTCCTCCTGAATTGCTTCTGCTCTCCAGGAAATCCTGGATCTATTACAGGCTGCTTTGACCGTAGGTGACAGCAGCTGAGCCAGAGGAGCCAGTCAGGTGAGATGGCAGCTTCTGATTAGAATTACAGAATCACTCGATGCTGCTGTGAGTTAGAAGGGACCTTTAAAGGTCACCCAGTCCAATCTGCCTGTAGTGAGCAGGGACATCTTTAGACCTAATGAAGTGATTTTTGATGACTGCTCTTCCTGTTAACCAATCCTGACTCATTTTCTGTGTAAGATTCTGCAGCTAAACCTGCTTTGTCCTTCTCTGTTCCAGCATTCTTTATAAGAGACTTTATCTGTGTTATTAAGAGCACTAAAAAAACTCACTGGAAGGACTTCCCATTAAAGATCTAATTTCACATTTTGAATTGCCCCTAACTCTGGTCATGTCATTACAGAGGAATGGAGGACTTTTGGATCAGTTAAGCAGAAGTTGCACTGCTGAATGAAGAATGTGGAGCTTTTTTCTTAGGAAGAAATTCTCTCCTGGGAGGGTCAGGAGGCTCTGGAGCACGTCAGGAATGCATCAGGAATGGCGTGGTCAGCAGGAGCAGGGAGGTCATTCTGCCCCTGTACTCTGCACTGGTTAGACCACACCTTGAGTACTGTGTTCAGTTCTGGGCCCCCCAGTTTAAGAGAGACATTGAGATGCTTGAACGTGTCCAGAGAAGGGCAACGAGGCTGGTGAGAGGCCTCGAGCACAGCCCTACGAGGAGAGGCTGAGGGAGCTGGGATTGTTTAGCCTGGAGAAGAGGAGGCTCAGGGGTGACCTTATTGCTGTCTACAACTACCTGAGGGGTGGTTGTGGCCAGGAGGAGGTTGCTCTCTTCTCTCAGGTGGCCAGCACCAGAACGAGAGGACACAGCCTCAGGCTGCGCCAGGGGAAGTTTAGGCTCGAGGTGAGGAGAAAGTTCTTCACTGAGAGAGTCATTGGACACTGGAATGGGCTGCCCAGGGAGGTGGTGGAGTCGCCGTCCCTGGAGCTGTTCAAGGCAGGATTGGA
>WAAF01000053.1:32799-235626 GCA_013400475.1 Tricholaema leucomelas
AAAGGAGGGCGAGGTTAGAAAGCAAGATGGAGTCCAGCCAGCAGCCTCAGCTTCTCCCCAGCAGGCAAAGAGAAGAGGACAGCCCAGCATGAAGTGCAGAGCAGAAGTGACCTTATCTTTTGTTTTGCCTTTCTTTTGTATACATCTCAGCAAGACTGTGAGGGAAGTAGACCTCCTCATTGTTTTCATTTCTCAGCCTATCATCTAGTTCTCCTCACCAAAACATGCTAGCTAGGCTCAAACTAGCACATGAGCCTAGAATTTTCCAAGGCCAGGTTGGATGAGGCTGAGAGTTGTGGGGGCTCTGAGCATGGAAGTTTCCAAGGCCAGGTTGGATGAGGCCTTCAGTGAGCTTATCTCCTAGGAGGTGTCTCTGTACATGGCAGGAGAGATAGAACTGGGTGCTCTTTAGGGTCACTTCCAACCCAAACCATTCTGTGATTTTATGACTGTGAAAGGGAGAGGGAGCAATCACACCTCACCACCAGTTACAGAGGGCACAAGACTCCACTTGGAGTACTGTGTCCAGCTCTGGAGCCCAAACACAAGGAGGATGTGGAACTGTTAAGAGTGGCTCCAGAGGAGGCCATGAAGATGAGCAGAAGGCTGGAGAACCTCTCCTGTGAAGTGAGGTTGGGAGAGTTGTTCATCTTGGAGGAAAGAAGGCACCAGTGAGAGCTTAGAGCAGCCTTGCAGTGTTTGAACAGGGCTACAGGAGAGCTGGAGAGGGACTTTTGCCAAAGGCATGGAGTGACAGGAAGAGCGGTAATGGTTTCAAACTGGGAGAAGCTGGATTTGGATTAGATATTAGGAAGAAATTCTTCCCCAGGAGAGTGGCAAAGCATGGAAACAGGTTTGGGGAAGAAAAAGTGCAGAGGTTCTAAGCCTGGATGTGTCCAAAGGCAGGTTGAATGGGGCCTCGAGCAAGCTGGTGTATTAGAAGGTGTCCCTGCCATGGCAGGGATTTAGAACTAAATGATCTCTGAGGTCCTTTCCCAAACCATTCTGTGATTTCATGATTGTGAAAGAGGGGAAGGGTTCCCACCTCACCACCAGTCTTAGCACATCTTGACACAAAATGTGTTCCTTTTCAAGGAGTTCCTCTCCAGGACTCACAGCAGCAGGCTCTGAGTGTGTAGACACTCTGCACTCAAAGACACATGGCTTGGGCACCTTAAATCAGAAAGAGAAGTTTAACTCAAGTGACTCCAGCCTTTCACAAGTGCTTCAAAACACACCAGTTGCAGCAGGGGCTGAGGAGCAGTGGCAGGCCCCCTGGGAGCTGCTCATCCATCTCCCAGGTCGCTCTGTCCACCACACATCTGCAGGTGCACAGAATAACGATCAGCCACTGGCTGCTGACCTTTTCCACAATATTCCCTCTTCAGGGCATCCTTGTCAGTGATTGAATCTACTGTCCCTAATATCTGCTGTTGTCTCACCTTTGTTCTGGGATTAATAATTCATGAATCAGTGAATGCTTGCCAGGAATACTTGAAGAGCCTCACATGAAAATCATCAGAGAAGCCCAAATTGCTTCATTTTGCTCCTTCTTTGTATTCACTTTCCAGTCGACTTGGATCCCAAAGCTCAGCAGGTCTGTTGTGCTTGGCTGGTAGCAGCAATAATATGATTAGGTAGTGGACAGACTAGGAACCACTTTCTCATTTCTGCCACTTTTTTCTTAGCCAGTTGCTTCAAAACAACTGAAGTCAACACGAGCAAAGAACTTAATGCAGGCAATACAGGATAGAATAGAATAGAATCAACCAGGTTGGAAGAGACCTCCAAGATCATCCAGTCCAACCTAGCACCCAGCCAGCTAGATACTAGACCACACCTAACTCCACAACAGGATTTAGAGCCTTTGGAGCTATGTCCTCATCTGAGAAGGACAGAAAAAAGTCTCTGTGTTTAACAATAGATTTATTTTCTTCTTAATTCTGCTATAGATGCTGGGACATGCACCAAAAAAAACAACAACCACATTTTGCCTTACAAAACTCCCATGATTTGTGGTAGAATTCCTTCTCTTATGCTTAAAAGACTTTTTTTGGTCCAGCTCTTTCTGCAGTATTTAGGATTCTCTGAGTCAATAATTGTTGTGGAAGGCTAATAGGCCTAAAACATGTCCTGGCTTGCCCCACACTTCTGCTGATGGGGGAAGCAAGGGCAGAAGGAAAACAAAGGCTTGGGCCATTATGTGCCCTCCCAAAGTGATAAACAGGGGTTTAGGTACTTGTTAGTGCCTTGCAAGGGTGAGCAAGCCTTGGGGTCACCTAATATGGTCAGTTTGGTAAATGCCATTCTGATTGATGAATCTCTGTGGCCAAAGGAGCCACTGCACTTAGGCAAATAATATAAATGGAGCTAAGCTGCAAGCAGTTGAGCTGCTCTGCCTCAGTGCTCTGCCTCAGTGTGTGCTGCTCTGCTCTATGTTCTGCTCAGCTCAGACAACATATTTCTGCCTCACTGCTCTCAGCTTGGACAACGTGTTCTGCTCTACCTTGTGCTTCAGACCAGCTTAGCCCTGATGGTTTGGGTTTAAACTACATGGAACCTTAAGTGCCTCAAGTTTACCAGGAGAAGGCATCAAAGTGGTGAGAAGTACCACTGACATGGTGCTCTCTGCACATCTGCAAGAGATCCTGCCCACACCTCTGCAAACCTCCATGCCAAGAGGAACCAGGATCAGATCAGAGATCGTCTGCCTCTTTCCCAGCACCCTGCTAGAGCCTGGGAAGATCTAAAAGCCTCTCAGCATCTATCAAGATGCCAAGCAGTTCCAACACTGCCACAAAGGAGCCAGAGACTACTTCTAAATTCTACTCCACTATCATGAGTAGCACAGACTTTCCTTAGGGCTCCAGGCTGCTTATTTATAAGTGGGCAGAGCCATTTTGTGGCTAAACCTCTCCAATTATCTGATTCTCCTAAAGTACTAAATTGCCCATAAGCTCCCTTGTGAAGATTTTTCCCAACCAAATTAGAACCCAAATGCAAGTGGTTTGTGTATAGTTTATGGGCAGGGCCCTTAGGAAATAATAGTAAAAAATATAAATAAATAAAATAGAAATATTTTATTTATCATTCCTGCCTCATTAATTGCCCCAACTAATTCATACATATGCCCAGTATGGTGCTTCTTGCCCCTAAAGATGTTAAAGGTGAACTTTACCATTTAAATATTGCCTCTAAAGAGCAAAATGTTCATATCTTGCACATGAAAAATGGAGAAGTAGTACAGTTCAAGTGAGACTTGATCTAGAAAGCTCAGATTCTTGTGTTTCCTTTTATTTTTAAAATAGAAATTACAGTAGCTAAGAGAAAACTTTATAGTCAGGAGGACACAACTAGAGTTGTCCCTCAAGGATCAGTGCTGGGCTCCATCCTCTTTAACATCTTCATTGATGATCTGGATAAGGGCATTGAGTCAGTCATCAGCAAGTTTGCAGATGACACCAAGCTGGGGGCTGATGTGACTGGGTTGGAAGGCAGAAGGGCTCTGCAGCGGGACCTTGACCGCCTGGACAGATGGGCAGAGTCCAAGGGGATGGCATTCAATGGCTCCAAGTGCAGGGTGCTGCACTTTGGCCACAACAACCCCATGCAGAGATACAGGCTGGGGTCGGAGTGGCTGGAGAGCAGCCAGACAGAGAGGGATCTGGGGGTGCTGATTGATACCCGCCTGAACATGAGCCAGCAGTGTGCCCAGGTGGCCAAGAGAGCCAATGGCATCCTGGCCTGCATCAGGAATGGTGTGGCCAGCAGGAGCAGGGAGGTCATTCTGCCCCTGTACTCTGCACTGGTTAGACCACACCTTGAGTACTGTGTCCAGTTCTGGGCCCCCCAGTTTAAGAGGGACATTGAGATGCTTGAACGTGTCCAGAGAAGGGCAACGAGGCTGGTGAGAGGCCTCGAGCACAGCCCTACGAGGAGAGGCTGAGGGAGCTGGGATTGTTTAGCCTGGAGAAGAGGAGGCTCAGGGCAGACCTTATTGCTGTCTACAACTACCTGAGGGGTGGTTGTAGCCAGGAGGAGGTTGCTCTCTTCTCTCAGGCAGCCAGCACCAGAACAAGAGGACACAGCCTCAGGCTGCGCTGGGGGAAGTTTAGGCTTAAGGTGAGGAGAAAGTTCTTCACTGAGAGAGTCATTGGCCACTGGAATGGGCTGCCCAGGGAGGTGGTGGAGTTGCCGTCCCTGGAGCTGTTCAAGGCAGGATTGGACGTGGCACTTGGTGCCATGGTCTAGCCTTGAGCTCTGTGGTAACAGGTTGGACTTGATGATCTGTGAGGTCTCTTCCAACCCTGATGATACTGTGAGACTGTGATACTGTGAGAATTTCCAGTGGAAATTCCTGGTAGGGAGTGTGCTAGGGCAGGTCTAGGATGGATGTTAGGAGGAAGTTCTTGCCAGAGACAGTGATTGGTATTAGAATGGGCTGCCCAGGGAGGTGGTGGAGTTGCCATCCCTGGAGGTGTTCAAGAAAAGCCTGGATGAGGCACTTAGTGCCATGGTCTGGTTGATTAGACAGGGCTGGGTGATAGGTTGGAATGGATGAGCTTGAAGGTCTCTTCCAACTTGGATGATTCTACGAGTCTATGAAAAGGAGTTCCACTTCCTCGTGGAGTATGGGGAGGACCAGAGTGCTACCACAGACATGACGCACTGTTGTGTAGAGAGGGAGGAACAGAGGGCAGCTGACACCCAACACATTCCTAGAAACAGGATCTTGCTTCTGAAGGAGACAAATCTGTGGTTCCTCAGGCTGGACTGTTCCCTGTAGCAAAGCTGAAAATGAATCAACATAACAAGGCAAAGCCCTAAGGGAATTCCTCTGCCAAACCAGAGCACCTCCATGCAGTTATTCTGCAATGAAGGAGTAAGTGCTGCTGAACCCAGCAGGTATCAGTCAGATCAGAGAGGGGAACCAAAATGAAGAAAGGGGAGAAAAATCTGGGGTGAGTACTGCCAAAAATGTTTAGTGCAAAGTGTCCCAAAGGGGTGACACATCCCAGAGCACAGAATTTCAGATGCCTCTCTCCTGCAGGGCAGCACTCAGCACCTGCAAGAAGAGAGCAAGGTACTAGTGACTGCTGCCAGGGAGCATTCCCAGTCTCTATGGAATGTGCTGAACAAGGCCCTGGCAAATTGACAAGAAGCTGCAGGTAAACCCTGGGGCTGCATTTTAAAAGGCTTCCAAAGCCCCTGGCAAGGTGTGGGGCTGACAGGTCTGGGGAGGGAGACTCTCAGTCATGCACACAGCTCTCCTCTGCTGGAGCTGCAGCTTTAGCTGCAGTAGAAGGGCTGCTTTCCTTTGCTTTATTTCCCCAGTTATCTATTTTACAGCTTCTTCCAATTCAGTCCTTAGCCAGCCCAGACCTGCCCTTAGGCAATAATTATCCTTTACTCTTAAGAGAAATACAATATCTGACCGTGGCAAATGTGCAAAGCAGAGAAACTGCCAAGGGTCACTCCAGAGTCTCCTTACCCTGCTCCATTTTCTCACCTGTTGGATAGTTAGGGACAATTAGGGCTGAAAGCACTGGGGACAGGTTCCCTCTTGCAAGTGTCACATAATCACAGAGTTATTGAGGGTGAAACAGACCTCTGAGATCATCAAGTCCAGCCTATGACCTAACACCACCACATCAACTACACCGTGGCACTAAGTGGCACATTCAATATTTTCCTCAACACCTAGAGGGACTCCTCTGGTCCTGCTGCTGAGGTGCCTTTGAATCACAGTGGCACAGACTGGGGGAGCCTGGTCCAGTCCAAGCCAACTCTGAACATGTCTCCTTCAAGTGACATGAATTGCAGAGCAGCCACTCAGTGGGCATAGGACCATAGGACACCTCACCCACCCCACCCCACCAGCTTTTACGATTAGTTTCCTTAAACAAAGCTTTGGCTATTGGCACAAAGCCTTTCAAAGGCAATCAAAAGAATGTGTTAGGGGCATTTGTAATTCCTAGTTGCCTTGACAGGTATATCAGCACCTTCCTCAGCAGCAGTTGTCTTCGGTCTGTGTTCTGTGGCTGGCACAGTTCACAGCATCACAGGATGTTAGGGGTGGGAAGGGATCTCTGAAGATCTTCCAGTCCAACCTCCGTGCCAGAGCAGGGCCAGAGAATCTAGCACAGGTCACATAGGAACACATCCAGATAGAGCTGGAAAGGCTCCAGAGAAGGAGACTCCATAACCTCTCTGGGCAGCCTGCACCAGGACTCTGGGACTCTTAAATGTTAAGGTGCAATTTCCTGTGCTGCAGTTTCCATCCTTTTCTCTTGCCCTGTGCCAGGGCACAAGTGAGCAGAGGCTGTCCTTGTCCCTTTCTTCCTGACCCCCAGCCCTCAGATATTTATAGACATTGCTCAGATCCCCTCTCAGCCTTCTCCTCCCCAGACTAAGCATCTTCAAGGCTCTCAGCCTCTCCTCATCAGGCAGTGCTGCAGTCCTTCAGCATCCTTGTAGCCCTCCCTTGGACTCTCTCCAGCAGATCCCTGTCCCTCACGAACTGGGAAGCCCAGAACTGGATGCAATATTCCAGGTGCCTCACTAGGGCAGAGTAGAGAGGGTGGAGAACCTCCCTCCATCTGCTGGTGATGCTCATATTAATGCCCCCCAGGACCCCATTGGACTTCTTGGCTATCAGGGCTCATTGCTATGCCATGTAGAATTTGCTGTTCACAGGACTCCCAAGTCCTTCTCCATGGGACTGATCTCCAACAGATCACCTCCTAACCTGCATTGGTGACACATTTCTGCTCCTGCTTCCTAGAACAGCTTCTTGCACCCATGCACAGGCACTGTGAGGTAGACCAGCAGGATGCTAACTTGCAGTGTGACTTGGAAAGCTGCACTGATTCCATCCCCTACTCTCCAGGGCTAGCTCCACAAGACTTGCCTGAGCATCTCCTCACTAAGGCAACTTTGATTTGTTTTCCTAGAGCATTTTCAACTTTAGTGGCAGCATCACTGCAGCAAGAACAGCCCAGACACCTGAATCATACAGGGATTAAACTACACCAAGAGGATTTCTTCCAAGACAATAAGCAATTTCCCCAGGATCTTTTGTTTCTTGTAACAGACACGGGAACATTTTCAGCCTCTGCTTGGTCTGCTTCTGCTCAGCAAAGCTTTGGAAAAGGCAGTTAGAGTTTGGCATGCAGCCAGTGCATGGCTTCCATAGAGCTGCTCAAGGCTGAGCACAGCTCCAGTGCTTTGCTGACTCAAGGTGCAGCTCTGCTCTAGGAGGGAGCCAAAGCTGTGCCCACGAGAAGCAGCTGCTGGTGTCACACAGCTCAGCTCCACCTCCACACAGTTCCTGTGCCATCAGAGAGAGTTCTGGGTTTCAAGTTGTGCTAGTTGGAGCCTAGCTAGCATGTTTTGGTGAGAACTAGATGATAGGCTGTAAAATGAAAACAATGGTGAGGTCTACTTCCCTCACAGTCTTGCTGGGATGTGTAAAGAAGAAAGGCAAAACAAAGATTAGGTCACTTGCTTCTTCTCTTCGCTGGGGAGCTTTGCCTGCTGGGGAGCTGGTGGCTGCTGGCTGGACTCCATCTTGCTGTCTAACCTCACCCTCCCTTTGCTTGGCTGCTTCACCTTGCTTTTTAACCCTCTTGGCTGAACCTCCATTCTTCCTTAGGACTGGGGTAAGGTTGAGAGGGGTAGGGGAAGGTGAGGGGTGGTTGAGAGCCCCTCCTGGGGACTCAGGTTTCTGGGAGGGGAATTGTGTTTGTATTACCTTTTTTACCTTGTCTATTTCTGTCTATATCTGTATCTACTGTAACTATCTGCTTGTAAACTGTGCCAGCTGTAAATATAAGCTTCATTCAAATTTCCAGAGCCGACTGAGTCTAGTCTGGGTGATTTCTAAAGTGTGTGGGGGGCGGGGGACACCCAAACCATCACACAAGTCTGGGCAGAAGCCTCACAAGCAAACAAATTCAGATGAAGCCAATACCCAGAAGCTCTCCGAGGGGTGGAGAACTACAATGGCATTAAGCTAGAGGAAAAATGCATGTTTGGGTTTCACTCACAGGCTTCTGTGAGTTTAGTGTGCAGGTCATCCTCCTGCTTGCATGGCTTAGGGTGAAACACATTTTGGATAACTCTTTTTTCCTACACATTCCAAGTGGCTCAGCTCAGCTGTGCTGTTTGTCATGGTCCTTTCTGCTGTGGTACCTCTCCAAACAGAGGGAAATGCTTCCACTGCATTTCAGCTCAGACTTGATGCACAGAGAAAATGCTGATGTTCCTTAGAGTTAACTTGTGCTCTACTCACAGAGCACAGACCCCACCAGGCCTGGCTGGCAGCAGAGGCATCAGGCATCCCCCTCTGTCCTGTCAGTACTTCCCCTCCTGCCCAGCAGAGCATCCAGCCAGGCAAGAACTCAACCAGCCCTGATATTTGCTCTCTTTATGGAACACCAAAGGCTCTAAGGTCATTAAGACCTATGAAGAAATTCAGCCCCTTGCCTCCATGTTGAATTGGAAATGCAAGAGCACAGCTCCCTTATCTCCAGATCAGACCTTATCTAAGGCAGGCTGGGTGCTGCTCAGAAAGGAGCAGATAAAGACACCTGCCTTGGACCTGAGAAAATCAGTTCCTAAAAGTAAAGCTTTGTGCACCCAGTTTGCATTTCAAAAGTCACTCCTTGCCCTCCTCACTACTCCTGCATTTGTTTAAGCAGTGGATATAATGAAGCCCAACACAGAGCATTCTGGTTTTATGATTCTCTCATTGTGCCTCCCAGAGAATTGGGAACCTCACAACCAATGGCCCTTGGAATGTTCTGTGCTTAGTGCTCCAACATGTTGTAGAGGACTCTCCCCATGTGCCACACATGATCATAGAATCCACTGGGAAAACACATTCATGATCATAGAATCCACTGGGAAAAGACATTCATGACCATAGAATCATAGACTCATAGAATGAGTTAGGTTGGAAGGGACCTCAAAGCTCGTCCAGTTCCAACCCCCTGCCATAGGCAGGGACAACTGCCACTACAGCAGATCATTTAAGGCCTCAACCAACCTTGCCTTGAACACTTCAGGGAGGGAGCAGCCACAACCTCCCTGGGCAACCTGTGCCAGTGTCTCACCACCCTCACCACAAAGAACTTCTTCCTAACATCCAGTTTCAATCTCCCCTCTGCCAGTTTAAACCCATTATTCATCGTCCTGTCATTACAAGACCTTGTCAGTAGTCTCTCCCCAGCCTTCCTGAAGGCCCTCTTCAGATACTGGAAGGCCCCTCCAAGGTCCCCTCAAAGCCTTCTCTTCTCCAGGCTGCAGAACCCCAACTCTCTCAGCCTGTCCTCATAGCAGAGCTGCTCCAGCCCTCTGAGCATCTTTGTGGCCTAGTCTGGCCTCACTCCAACAGTTCCATGTCCTTGTGCTGGGAGCTCCAGAACTGCACACAGTACTCCAGGTAGGGTCTCAGGAGAGCAGAGTGAAGGGGCAGAATCCCCTCCCTTGCCTTGCTGGCCACACTGCTCTTGTTGCAGCTCAGGACACGGTTGCTCTTCCTGCAGCCCATCATCGAATGATCATTGAGTCCAAACATCAAGCTGACACCACCATGGACATTAAACCATGACCCACAGTGCCATGTCAACATGTTCTCTGAACACTTCCAGGGATGGTGACTCCACCACCTAGTTCCCTGGGCAGCCTATTCCCATGGCTGACCACCCTTGCAGTAAAGACATTGCTCCTAACAGCCAATCTAATCCTCCCCAAAGTGACATAGAAGAAAAACAAGATTGCTATGAGAAACCCCAGGGTATTTCTCATAATCAGGACATTTCTGAGAGTTGTGTTGAGTTCTGGTCCCTCCAGTTCAAGAGGGACACGGAGTTCTTTGAGAGAGTCCAGCACAGAGCCACAAAGATGATGAAGGGAATGGAACACCTCTGTTATGAGGAGAGCTTGAGGGAGCTGGGGCTGTGCTGCTTGGAGAAGAGGAAACTGAGAGGTGACCTCAGCAATGTTTATGAAGATGTAAAGGTGAGTGCCAGGAGGCTGGAGCCAGCTCTGCTGGGTGATGCCCAATGACAGGACAAGGGGCACTGGGTGGAAGTTGAGGCATAGGAAGTTTCATGGAAACATGAGGAGGAATGTTTTTTTCCCTGTGGGGGTGATGGAACCCTGGAACAGTCTGTCTCGGGGAGTTGTGGAGTCTTGCTCTCTGGAGATATGTGCTCCTGTGTGATCTGGTCTAGGTGACCCTGCTCTGCAGGGGGTTGGACTGGATGAGCTTTGGAAGTTCCCTCCAGCCCCTGACATTCTGTGATTCTGTGACACCTTCCCCATCCTCCCCCAGTCAGTGCTCTTATATCATGCAGCGGTGAAATCATCTCTGCTGGAGCAGCATTTGGCAGGCAGAGTCATTGCATGGCAAGGACCCAAATGCCAGCCATAACCTATAGAGCACAAGAAAATGAGTTGGCTTGAGATGAGCTGACAAAACCAAGTGACACAAAATGGCTCTGGATTGTGTGACTGCTCCCATCTTTGGAGCCCAAATGTTTTTAACTGAATTGACACTTCATAGAGCTATTTGCTTGTCTGTGCTTGATGGGGAGCTCTTGAGTTTTAGTGCTGCTGGAGCCTCATATCTTCTGTTTTGATAATCATGAAGCTGAGAAGCCAAAACCAACTCATTTCAATGAAAGAGTTGTTTGAGGTCTTACCTATAGCAACAGGAATTGGATAGAAAGTTGTTGAAAATGCTTCATCTTTTATTTCAATTCATCTTCTTCAATTACTTCACAGTATTTGGGTTTGGGGAAAACCAACCAAAAACTCACAAACAAACAAAACCCCCAAAGCAAATAAAAAAATCCCAGGGCAACAAAGAATAAAACTAAAAAAAAACAACCAGCAAAACCCCCAAACATCCAAGCAAATACAACCAAAACCAGCCAAAAAGAATCACAAACCCAAAGGGTCTCTTTAGGATGGGGAAGGGCTTCTCTAATTATTTATGTGAATTTCAAGTCTGTGTTCATATTTAAAACACAGGGGGCTAGATGTGTGTGGTAAGTATCTCTCTGGTTCATCATTTATCCCAATTTGAGAGAGCCCTTTGGCAGCCTTCAGCACTCTGGGTACTGACAGGGTTAGTTTTTGATGCCTGACCACTTGAAGCCCTCACGTTTATTTCAGTGTTACTATATGCACAGAAATGAATCCTAGAGTGGCTCAGCTTGGAAGGGACCTCAGGGATTAGCTACTCCAACCATGTATACAACATACTTGTGTTCCTCTGTGATCTCTGTTAGATAGTATTGTCCTGCTCTGGCATGGGGATTGGACTCCATGATCTCCTTGGCTCCCTTCCAACCCCTCACATCCTGTGATCCTGTGATCCTTCAGAACTGTGTTTTAGCTGCCTTTTGGAGCTTTTGGGGGAATAAGAAAATGCTGACATGTGTCTGTGACAGGGCAGATAATCTCTACTTGGCTGTGATCTCATCAGCTACCGACACAGAAGCATCCATATTCACTTTCCCTGATATAAAAATGCCAGTTCCTACTCAATTCATTACCTGATATGAGATTAAGAGTCCAAACAGTGGAGCTGAACCATGACTGCCGTCATAGAATCACAGAATAGCTCTGGTTGGAAGGCACCTCAGAAAGCATCTGTACCAACCTCCCTGCCATGTCCAGGGACACCTCTCAGCTAGACTCAGCTGCTCAAGGCCTCATCCAGCCTCTACTGCAACACCCTCAGCAAGGAAGCAGCCACAGCCTCCCTGGGCAGCCTGGGACAGACTCTCAGCACCCTCACACTCAACAACTTATTCCTCAGCTCCACTCTAACCCTGCTCTGCCTTAGCTCCAAACCGTCCCCCCTTGGCCTGTGTCAGACACCCTCAGCAGAAGTCCCTTCCTGTAGGATCCTGTCAGGCACTGGCAGGCAGCTCTGAGGTCCCCCTAGAGTCTTCTTTCCAGGCTGCACACCCCCAGCTCCCTCTGGTCCAGACAATAGTGTGTTGAAAAGAGGTTGGATGATTATGGTAAAAATACTCCACACTCCCAAGTAAATTTATTTCTGCATTATTAAACCATCTTCATTCCCAGAGTTTCTGGCTTAACACCACACCCATGCCCTGACAGGAGGCTTTGGATTCACATCACTGCATTGTGAAACTGAGTACAAAGTCCCAGGACAAAAACAGAGAACAAAAAGATACAAGCTAAGGGCAAGAGAACTGATTGGTTATTCACACCAATTATCCTTGAAACACTCCCTGAGAATTCCATCTATTTAGTTAAGGGCTCCTGACAGCAAGTTCAAAGTCACTTTCAGGCTCCTGTGATGGCTGAGCAGGGACACTCAGACTGGCTGCTGGGAGGTTCCATGAGCTGACACAGGTTCATGCAGCAGCCTCCACCTCTGCAGACACCACCAGTCCTGCCCAGCTCTTCAGCTGGAGCTGTGCCTGCTCCATATCACTCACTGCTAAGGAAGGTTTATCACCTGGCAGCACCAGACCCAAAGCACCTCTTAGCCAGAGTGAGAGCTCAAAGCACACCCAGTCCACAGCAGGAGCAGGGTTTGGAGCCACAGGAAAAGTCATTTCCAAAGGCCTAGAGTTACCTAAACCATTCCTAGTAGTGCAGCAAACTCAGGACAGTCCAGCAGCCACTTCAGCTGGTGTTGCTTCAGGAGCAGCTGGCAAAGAATTATGATCCTCACACCTAGGATATAGACCAGAGTTTAGACTTGGAGGAGCATGGAGTTGTTGAGATGGTGGGACCCTCTGAAGTTCAACCCTGCCAGGAGATGCTGCTCTCATAAGTTAACAGCCAGAGGATGAAACTCCGTGATGAAGAACGGCACATCAGAGAGTGAGATCTGGAAATCCCTCCTCAACATAGCCAGAAGCAATCAAGTTCTCAACTGAAGCACAGTCTGCAGGGCAGTCAAGGATTTTCCCTTGCACCGAAACCCAGAGAAATTGCTTTGATTTCAGATGTGCTTTAAAGACTCTGAGGGTTAGGGGCAGGGGGGTAGCCTTGCAGGCCTTGGTGCCATGTAGCAGAAAAACCTCTACCAGTCTCTCCAAAAATGCCACCTTTTCCCTCTCTTCCTGCTATACTTGGGAAGAGCTTACACAGTTGCCAGCTCACACAGCTGCCAGCTCACACAGTTGCCAGCTACCTTGGTTTCAGGGAAGTAAATAAAATCTGTTAGTCCAAGCCAGCTGATGTCTGTGCCCTCATTCCATTTGCCTATGGCACCTCTGCTGGGCTGCTTTCCCCTCTGTAACTACTCTAAAGAGATATCTCTCATTATGGAAGCATTTCTGGCTCATTGGTTTAGAGGAATAATTGTTGCTAATTTCCAGGACACAGCCACTTTGTTCACATTTTCCTTCTGTTGGATCAGAATTGGGATAAAAAGTTCTGCTCTGAGCTGCACCAGCACCAGTTCTGCTCAGGGCTGGCACTGCCCAGCTCAGGCTCTGCTCACTCAGCCACTTGCTGAAGCTCAGGGCAGTTTGCACAGCCAGGGGCTGCTGCTAGCAGGGAAAAGCTGATGGCACAGCTCCTGCCAAGGGCTGGAGGGCACAAAGGTTTTGCCTGAGACTTGCTCCTCTGCACACCAAGGGCACTGCCACAGCTGTGCCACACCTTGTGGCCAGGAAGGCAAAGATGGCACCTGTGGGGAGGAGCAAGCAAGTCAAGTGAGCCTCAAGCGCCCAACAAGAGATTGCAGCCACTGGATGACATCTTCAGAGGCAAGTTGAGGGATTCCCAGGGTCAAGTTCTTCCTTCTCTTCAATGACCAGCATCCCAGGAGGACTCTGTCGATTCTGGCCTTGATATATGAGTTCCTGAGCTTAGTTCCAAAATCTAGCTCCTCAGTCTGCTTCCTGTCTACCACTGAGTCCAGTCTGGGACTTGCCCCGTGCCTGCTCCCAGCATCAGCGGTGCCAGTGATGCTGTCCTTGTCATCAGGGCTTGGGTTCTACATAGATTTGTGTCTGTGTGTCTCTATTTAATTTTATTGTTATAATTTTTATTAAACTTGGTTCATTTTCTTTTTCTAACCCATCAGCCTCCCTCCCTTATTCCCTTTCTCTTCCATCAGGAAGGCAGAGAGCCTCTGGCAGTCATCTAGTGTCTGGCCACGGTCACTCATTGAGTCCATTGCACTGTGTAAGATTTTCCCAGTTCAAGCTGAAATCCTGTTATGTGTACAACCTATAAATATTAAAGAAGAGTTATTAAATCCCAGATCACATCCTTCAGCCAGCAGAGATCCCTGTCCTCAGGACCATTTTGCTGTGTGACAACTAGAATCATAGAATCAACCATGTTGGAAGAGACCTCCAAGATCATCCAGTCCAACCTAGCACCCAGCCCTATCCAGTCAACCAGACCATGGCACTAAGTGCCTCATCCAGGCTTTGCTTGAACACCTCCAGGGACGGTGACTCCACCACCTCCCTGGGCAGCCCATTCCAATGTCAATCACTCTCTCTGTGCAGAACTTCCTCCTAACATCCAGTCTTCATTTTGTTTTAAAAAGCAAAGCATAACATTTGTCACCCTCCTCCCATATCAAACACAACCACAAAGCAATAGCTCCTCTTACAAATGCAACAGGAGTATCTGCACAGCTAAAACTTGTGTGGCACTCTGAGTCTGAAAGCCAAACTGGGATGCAGGTTCCATGCAGCTGGGGTGAGTGCAGCTCTGCTTCTGCTCTGTAGGACAGGGTCTGCTGTATTTTCATAGAATCATCCTAGAATGGCTCAGTTTGGAAGGAAAGTCAGGGATCATCTACTCAGCTTCCCCACCATGCTCAGGCACACCTCTCAGCTAGACTCAGCTGCTCAAGGCCTCATCCAGCCTGGCCTGCAACACCCTCAGCAAGGAGGCAGCCACAGCCTCCCTGGGCAGCCTGGGACAGACTCTCACCACCCTCACACTCAACAACTTCCTCAGCTCCACTCTAACCCTGCTCTGCCTCAGCTCCAAACCATTCCCCCTTGGCCTGTCTCCAGACACCCTCAGCAAAAGTCTCTCTGCAGCCTTCCTGCAGGATCCCTTCAGGCACTGGCAGGCAGCTCTGGGGTCCCTCTGGAGCCTTCTCCTCTGCAGGCTGCACACCCCCAGCTCCAGCAGCCTGTGCTCACAGCAGAGCTGCTCCAGCCCTTGGATCCTCTTTGTGGCCTCCTCTGGCCTCACTCCAGCAGCTCTGTGTCCTTCTTCTGCTGGGGATAGCAGAGCTGGAGGCAGGATTCGAGGTGAGGTCTGAGAAGAGCAGAATCAAGGGGCAGAATCCCCTCTCTTGCTGCCCACACTCCTCTGGCTGCAGCCCAGCACAGAGCTGCCTACTGGACTGACCCAGCTGCAGGACCTTACTCCGACACACCGAACCTCACGCAGCTGGCACTGGGCCACTACTCAGTACCGAGCACTGCCCTTTGCAATGTACATAATGAAGGTGACGCAGACTCAAAGCTGTTTCCTCCCCACATTGCTGTTACTGTTTTACCTTCTGCACGGAGTCATAGCTGATGCTCACTGGGGGATTCTCCACAACGTTGTTCTGAGTTACAGTAACTGCTGTTATGCCTTGCTGCACTCCCAAGATCTTGATCTCTTCAAACTTCAGATTGTTTGGATCAGAATAGCCACTGGTTTTTGCAGTTATCTGTAGAGTGTTCTGAAAAATAACAGCCATGGTGTGGTTACAAAAAAAGGATCTGCCAAAATTCCTACTGATTTAACCACCTGTATTTTTTAATTAGGTCTTCACAATGCAGCACGAAGCATCCCAGCTCTTTTTCTTCCTAACACATCAGTGATTGCTTTTCTTGCTGTCCTCACAATGATGTTTTTCTGCCATGTACACAATATGCCTCATCATTGTGTTTTAGCTGCCTGTTGGTGCTTGTTTTGGGAGTAAGACAATGCTGACATGTGTCTGTAACAGGACAGATAATCTCTAATTGGCTGTGATCTCATCAGCTACCAACACAGGAGAATCCATATTCACTTTCCCTGACATAAAAATGCCAGTTCCTACCTAATTCATTACTTACTATTAGATTAAGGATCCTAACAGTGGAGCTGAACCACAAGTGTTATCACAGAATCACAGAATAGCTCAGGTTGGAAGGCATCTCAGAAATCATCTGCTCCAACCTCCCCACCATGCCCAGGGACACCTCTCAACTAGACTCCGCTGCTCAAGGCCTCATCCAACCTGGCCTTCCACACCTCCAGCAAGAAGGCAGCCACAGCCTTCCTGGGCAGCCTGTGCCAGCCTCTCACAACTCTCACTCTGCAGAACTTCTTCCTCAGCTCCACTCTAACCCTGCACTGCCTCAGCTCTCTAGAACTCTCAGCAAAAGCTCCTCTGCAGCCTTTCTTATTGCTCCCTACGTATAAATGTATCTTCATTTTTATTTCAACATCATCATCACGGATAATTTGGCTACAAGAGTTTCAAACTCCAAAAGGAATTGAAGATTTTATCTGCAAATGATTATGTGATTTGACACAAGAAAAGGAAATAACTAATGCATGTGCTGCCCCTTTTTGTTCCTTTCCTTCCACTCCTACTTTCCTGTGCAGTCTCTCTCATTGCTGCCCTCCTGTTTCACCAGGGAAAGGAAAAGAAAAACTTTAGGAGATCTTTTTAATAGAAAAAAGCAATAATCATATTGGAATCCTTCTTATATTGTATCTCTGGTCAACATGGTTGCCTCCTGCCTGAGGGTGTTCAGGACCAAGTTAGATGACACCTTGAGCAGCTGAGTTCAGTTGAGAGGTGTCCCTGCCCATGGCAGAGGGGTTGGAGTAGATGATCTCTCATGTGTCTTCCAACTTGAGTCACTCTATGATTCTATACTGAGCAGAAACACTCTGGACTGCACTCTGACAGGAATTAACCCTTCCAAGGCAGCTTCAGTTTAGGTAAAATAATATATTCAAGTCAAACTTGAAGTAGATAGGTTGGACTGGATGATCTCAGAGGTCTTTTCCAACCTAAGTCAAGCTTGAAGTAGATAGGTTGGACTGGATGATCTCAGAGGTCTTTTCCAACCTGGTTAATTCTGTGATTCTGTGATTCCATGGGTGCAGACAAGGCCTCCTTGCAAACACCCAGCTGTATTTTCACAGTGTGCAAAGATTCACTTTCAAATTTCCGATATGCTGAGAGTCACAAATGCTGCATTCAGCTCCCTTCTGACTCTTCTAACTGCCATTGATGCTTTGTGGTTCTCCCATTCAATAAACATTGCTGCTGCCTTTGGTATGCAAAAGGAAACAGGAGCTCTTCAGATACTCTTATTAAGGAGGAGAAGGCAAACAGCACATTTTTGTCCCAGTTAAATTACAGTAATTTGAACGTGAATCCACTTGGAGTTTGTCAAGTATTTTGCTTCTTAGTAAAGCTAATAGCAGAACACGTCAGGAGAGAAGAATGCCCTTTGCAGGCACTATTGATAACAGCAAAGTTCAAAAGAAGGCCATTTCCAATCAAATACTTACACTGGAGACTGTAAACTCGTAGTAAGTGTAGGCTTCCCTCTCCACTGTACCTGAAAGGGCAAGAGAAAAGTTAGACTTGCAGCACAGGAAGGACAGGCATTAAGAACGGGACTGTGCCACTGCTGCAGATCAACACATTCTAATTCTTAGCACCACTCCAGCTCAAGGCTGCACTGAGCAGCTCAGATATTTACTACTATTTCCCTGAGGAACTGAAACTTTCTCTTTTCCTTAGGCCAGACTCCCAGGAGGTGGAATTTTTCAACTTCCCCAAATGCACTGAAAGCAGTTTTTCTACAAGACACATTTTTTTTTTAGACTTATTTCTTCTCACCCTATCTTAAATGTAGATGTGTGGCTTAAAGTGAATCTTTCCCTACAACTTAAAGAATCTCTCTTTGTGCAGAAATGACAATAACATTAATGTTCTCTCACCCATGGAAGCATGAGGGAGGGAAGAACACAGTACTGGGAAAAGGCAAGACAAAAACAGAGTCAATTTGGCACAGTTTTGTCCTCTGTATGAAGAGAAAATCGCTGTCATTGCAGCAAATTGGAAAGAGCTGCTCTGAAAAGTTGCAACCTATGAGCTTTGGGCAGGAAATAAAAATCAGAAGGGGTTTTATTGGTTTGTTTCTCCAGAGCAGTGAGCACAATAATAGCTTCGTTATTTTAAGCCCTGACAAAGGAGGACATAGACCTGTCACCCATACATCCAGCAACCACCCAAGGTCTTCCTATTTATGGCAGCAATAATCAGCTGCATCACAGCTTTATTTCTTAAGAGCAGCCCTAACTTCCACTAACATTTGAAAAATGAAGGCTTGAACATTTTGCTGAAGATGTGATGAATGGACTTAAAATAACAAAAGGGAAATCTACAGGTTGGATGGATGATGTAGAGGCTAAGGCAGAAAAGCAGATGCAGCTCTGCTGTGAGCACAGGATGAGGGAGCTGGGGGTGTGCAGCCTGCAGAGAAGAAGGCTCCAGGAGAACCTCAGAGTTGCCTGCCAGTGCCTGAAGGGATCCTGAAGGAAGACTGCAGAGAGACTTTTGCTGAGGGTGTCTAGAGATAGGCCAAGTAGGACTGGTTTGGAGCTGAGGCAGAGCAGGGTTAGAGTGGAGCTGAGAAAGAAGTTGTTCAGTGTGAGGGTGCTGAGAGTCTGTCCCAGGCTGCCCAGGGAGGCTGTGGCTGCCTCTTTCCTGGGGGTGTTGCAGGCCAGGCTGGATGAGGCCTTGAGCAGCAGAGCCTAGTTGAGAGGTGTCCCTGAGCATGGCGGGGAGGTTGGAGCAGGTGATCTCCGTTGTCCTCTCCAGCCTAAGCCATTCTAGTATTCTATGAGAAGTGCCCACCTGTAGACTCTCCATCATCCCAGAACAAGTCCCCAGAAGCTGTGTTTTTGTCATCCATGGCAATTATAAGTCCCATTGGATTCAGGCGGCTGTGGAAAGAGTGACTTGTGTCTTACAAGTGCAACAAACATCTCACCAGTGTCAGCACAATTCTTCCATGTCCCTGCTGGGGATGTGACACTCAGCAGGGCTGCAGTACTCAGAGGATCACCTCAGAGTAGTCCTCGTTGTCTTTTTCACATAACCAGAGTAAAAAACAAAATGCTGAACAAATAAACCTGTCCTTAATCACAGAATCACAGAATTAAACAGGTTGAAAGAGACCCTCAGGATCATCCAGTCCAACCTATCACCTAACCCTTCTAATTAACTAATCCGTGGCACTAAGTGCCTCCTCCAGCCTCCATTTAAATACCTCCAGAGATGGTGACTCCACCACCTTCACAGGCAGCTCATTCCAATGTCAATCACTCTTTCCATGAAGAATTTCTTCCTAATGTCCAGTCTTAACCTGCCCTGGCACAACTTGAGACTGTGTCCTCTTGTTCTGTCCCTGGGTGCCTGGGAGAAGAAACCAACCCCTGCATGGCTACAACCTCCTTTCAGGTAGCTGTAGACAGCAATGAGGTCTGCCCTGAGCCTCCTCTTCTGCAGGCTGCACACTCCCAGCTCCCTCAGCCTCTCTTCACAGGGCTGTGCTCCAGCCTCCTCACCAGCCCTGCTGCCCTTCTCTGGGCACATTTGAGTACCTCAACATATTTTTTATATTGAGGGGCCCAGAACTGGACACAGTACTCAAGGTGTGGCCTGACCAGTGCTGAGCTTGTGCTGGAAGCAGCCCTGGATGTGAGCTGTGGCTCACAGATAGGCCCCATTTCAAGGAGAAGGTGCTAAATAGAATCATAGAATCATGAAGTCTGGAAAAGTCCTTTGAGATCTTTGAGTCCAACCATTCTCTAACTCTACCAAGGTTGGTGCTAAGCTACGTCCCTCAGCACCACACCTCTGCCTCTTTGAAACACCTCCAGGGATAAGGACTCAACCACCTCCCTGGGCAGCCTGGGCCAGGCTTTGAGAACTTTGAGTCTTTGAGAAGAATTTCCTTCTAATACCTAACCCAAACCTCCCCTGGTGCAACCTGAGGCCATTTCCTCTGGGCTTATCATTCATTGCTACGCAGAACAGACCAACTCACACAGCACTCCAGCCTTCTCTCAGGGAGCTGTAGAGGGCAATGAGGTCTCCCCTCATCCTCCTTTTCTCCAGCCTAAACAACCCCAGTTTTCTCAGTCACTCCTTACCAGAGCAGTTCTCCAGACCCTTTCCCAGATTTATTGCCCTTCTCTGACTTCACTCCAGCCCCTCAATGTATTCTATAAATCTAGGAACATCCTTTGTGGAGTGAGGAGCCCAAAACTGAACCTAGGATGGTTCAGTGCTGAGTACAGGGGGAAAACACAACAGACTGCTACTGCTCTGTAACCAGAGAGTCCTCAGCTCAGTCTTGGAAATAAACCCATGAAAGCCATGAAGTTTGAAGCAGACCTGGCAGTTGTTGTTTGAGCTGGCTGTTGAATAGGGTAAACATAGCCTCCCCTCAGGTGGAGTCCCATTTTGTCTCTTGGCAGGAACATACTGGTCCATTGTTTTCTTGCTGAGATTTTTGCCCCCTTTTTGACAGGGATGGAAAACAGAACCAGTTACATTGCTTTGAATGCATTCAAGCCCTGAGTTTCTTAATGCTGTATTTTAGAGAGTGTTTGAGTTGTGTAAATATCTCAGTGCCAGTGGGCACCTAAAGTTAAATCGGCGCTGCACATCAGTGTCATCTAATGTCATAAATCAGCATCTCATGAATCATCCAGGTTTGGCTCAGTCAATGCAAACAAGTCCTGTTGGGACTCTGATGTGAACAGAATCATAGAATCACACAATCATCGAATGGTCTGGGTTGGAAGAGACCTCCAAAGGTCATCCAATCCAACCCTCACACACATACCCTGCAGTCAGCAGGGACATCCTCAACAAAATCAGGTTGCCCAAAGCCCTGCCAAGCCTCACCTGGAGTATCTCCAGGGGACTCTGATGTAAACAGTTTCCTTTTTTTTTACACACATAATGCCCTTTTATTACCCAGCAGAAGGCTCAGCACACCAGCAGGAAACTTAGAATCACAGAATTATTAGGGCTAGAAAAGCCCTCTAGGGCCATCAAGTCCAGCTTCTTTGCAGAAGTCAGATTAGTAAATTCTAAGTGCAGACTCTTGTGTCTTACAGTTATGTGTCTCGGGCTGAGTTGGATCTGCTGCTGATAATCTACGGCTGCTGTCATGCCAGCTACAAAACCCAAGTGCTGGCTGCAGCAAAGCATCCTGGAGCTTGCAGGTGAGATTGTTAACAGTGTATTGCATTTTGTTCAGACACAGCCTTTGCTCAGGTTTCCACTCAATGTGCTTGCCCATATCCTGTGCTCTCTTCCATATCTCCTTGTCCTTCCCTGAGGTGTTGACTCAAGCACTTACCCCACACCCTCCATTGTCTCATCATTACCCTCCTGCAGGTTTGTCTTCAGGTCACCCAACCGGGGCTGACAGCCTGATTTCATCACCCAGCCACTTAGAAACTCTCCCCATAGTACCCTCTGCACTTACTCACCGTTTCATATTCATACCACACTGCATCAGGAATGTAGGCTTGGATTGTGTCCACACCCTGCAAGCAGAACAAAGAAACAGCTTTCAGAGTTGAAGACTTCATCCAGTGCCCTACATTTTCCAGTTAAAACTCAGGTGCACATGGAGAAAACCAGTGATACTTCTCCTCACTAATATCTTTAGTGGGTTTTATGATGCTGTCCAGATGGAAGAGAGCAATTCAAGTACAACTTCTGCAAAGCTACTGGCAGACGGGAGAGATTCTGAGAGGAGAGGTTCAGAGAGGAGAGGAGAGGTTCAGAAAGGAGAGGTTTGGGGAGGAGAGCTTTTGAGAGGTTCGGAGGCGAGGAGACGGGAGCGGAACGGAGTGGAGAGGAGAGGAGGAGAGAGGAGAGGTTCGGAGAGGAGAGGTTCATGGAATGAAGGAGAGGTTCGGGGAGGAGAGGCTTGAAGAGGGGAGGAGAGGGGAGGAGAGGAGAGGAGAGGAGAGGAGAGGAGAGGAGAGGAGAGGAGAGGAGAGGAGAGGAGAGGAGAGGGGAAAATGAAAAAAAAAAAAAAAGGAAAAAAAGGAAAAGGAAAAAAAAGAAAAAGGAAAAAAGAAAAGAAGCAAACTCCAGGCTTGTTAGGAATCCATCCAGGGCCATAAGTAGTGTGATGTAGCCATGGCAAGATAAATGCAATCTAAGGATGAGCAGATCCCCATGTTTGCACTGAGACAGAGCTGTGCTAATGCTAACAAATAAGGCTTGTGCCATCACTTTGCCAACAGTGTTTACAGGTCTGGTCAAGACAGAAGAGTTCAGAGTGGAACAGGACCAGAGCAAATTTGCTGGCATCCTGAGGGAGATGTCAGAGGCTTCCGTTGCAGTTCAGCTTACTCAGAAGAGCAGAGGCAGTGTGATTTCAGCAGGAAGCACACAGCAGGGGAGCTCGGAGCTCTGGGCTGGCTAACAGGATGGTAATAAGTCTGCACAACTGGAAGGTGGTTTCTAACCCAGGCAATGAAGGAGTGACAGGAACAGTGTAACTTGGGCATTTTACATCAGAAAGAAGAGCTCAGGCTGATGACTCAACCTGACCCCAACAACATCAAAACAGCCAAACCTACCGGGTCAAGCACAGGGGAAATAAGAAGCCCAGGACCCCACAGGAACTGTCTGTCAATCGCCCATGTATTTTCATCAGAGTAGAACCTGGGTGGGTGGGAAAGACAGGGGAAGACACAGCATCTTCTTACAGCATGTGTTTTTACAGCTGGTTTTAACAAACTAGAACAGCAGCAGCCAGCCAAACAGTCAGGGCACTGACTATCCACAACCATGACTGAAGAGTGGCATGGCAAAACTACTCTTGTACAGTGCTTCATGCTTGGAGTCAGCCCGAAGAAGGTCACTTTGATTAGTTTAGTTAGGGTTTACATCCATCAAAGTGTAAGGAGCTGTGTCCTTCACACAGCTCCTTCAAGAGCTTCCAGGCAAGCAAAGATGCATTTTAATATCTGTGTGGTGGTGGAGAATAATTTGATTAGCTGACAATAACATCTCGTAGCAAATTCTAAACTAACCGTGTCCTGGCATGCATCAAGAGCAGTGTGGCCAGCAGGACAAGGGAGGGGATTCTGCCCCTTTATTCTGCTCTCCTGAGACCCCACCTGGAGTACCACATACAGTTCTGGAGCCCCCAACACAAGAAGGACATGGAACTGTTGCAGTGAGTCCAGAGGAGGCCACGAAACTGCTCAGGGGACTGCAGCAGCTCTGTTATGATGACAGGCTATGAGAGTTGGGGGTCTGCAGCCTGAAGCAGAGAAAGAGTCAAGGACATCCTGGAGTGGCCTTCCAGTATCTGAAGTGGGCTACAGGAAGGCTGGAGAGGGACTATTGACAAGGTCTTGTAATGACAGGATGAGGAATAATGAGTTTAAACTGTCAGAGGAGAGATTTAGACTGGATGTTAGGAAGAAGTTCTTTACAGTGAGGGTGGTGACACACTGGCACAGGTTGCCCGTGGATGTTGTGGCTGCTCCTTGCCTGAAGGGTTCAAAGCCAGGTTGGATGAGGCCTTGACCAACCTGTTCTAGTGGGAGGTGTCCCTGCCTATGATGGAGGGGTTGGAACTTGTTGATCTCTGAAGTCTTTTCCAACCTAAACCATTCTGCAATTCTATGACTGACAATAATCTACGCAGAAATTACAGCTGGTTTCTGATTACTCTTCTGATCACTCCAAAATGGTATTTCATGACTAGAGAAGTGCCCATATATACTCCAGCCTACATTTGTGTTTAGAAAGTCCCTCACAACATTGCCTGGGTTTTTCATTTCCTCATCAAGCTGTGCCAAAGGCTGAAGGGTAAACTTACTCATGCAGAACTGGCCGTACAACAGTGTCTCCTCGCGTGTGGGCTTTGTAGAAGAGGGTGTACAGGTAGGGCAGCAAGGTGTAGCGGATGTTCAAGTAATGCTTGGAGCTATTCACCAAGAGGGAATTGTCTCCAAACACAGCTGGGTCCTGAGACTGAAAACAAATACCAGATAATTAGTATTTTTTTTTTCCCTGGGTTCGTAGAATGGTTTAGGTTGGAAGGGATCTTAATGATCATCCAGTTCCAACCCCCTGCCATGGGCAGGGATGCCTCCCACTAGCCCACGTTGCTCAAGGCTTCATTCAGCCTGGTCTTGAACAGCTTCAGGGAAGGGGCATCCACAGCCTCCCCAGGCAACCTGTTCCACAGTCTCACCACCCTCACTGGAAAGAACTTCTTTGTCTGGACCTCCCTGCCTCAAGCTTCAATCCACTCCCTCTCATTCTACCAGTACAAGCCCTTGTAAAAAGCCCCTTCCCAGCTTTCTTGAAGGCCTCTTTCTTCTAGGCCTCCTTTGCCAGGCAGAACACATCTGCAGAACATGTGAGAAGTGGCTGCTGCTTCAGAGGGGCTGAAACTCAATGGTGAACAACCGCATGGTGTTCCCCTTTTCAGTGGTGTGGCCTGAGGTCCTGCTCCTCGGTACTCCCTGTGTTTCCTGCTGCATGTCCCTCATTACCCATCTGCAAGGACACCTCAGGGCTAGCCCAAGGTTCATCCTGATGTGCAGTCAGGTGCACGCTCAAGAGCTCCCAGGAGTCACACACAAGTGGGTGCTTGCCCTTGGTTGTGGGCACAACCAGGGCTGTGGAAAACACTACCAAACGAGTCTAAGTGTCAAATATCCCTTTTGAAGCCAGACCTTTCAGGTCTAGGCTTTCATAAAACAGTTCTGCTGTTTCCAAACTGATCAACTAAGTGTTTACCAGTGGCAGCAGTGGTCAGCAGTGACACTTTCAAAGGGGCTATGCAGTGTAACACCAGGCAGTTTGCAAGAGGAATCACACTTACCATAAACCCTTCAGCATTGTGGTTCCTGGAGAAGGGGTAAAAAGCTCCTACTTGCATCCAGCGTCTGCAAAGTTCTTCTGTGGTGTTGTCAGAGAAACCACAAATGTCTGCTCCAATCTTTAAACAAAAACAGAGTGTGTTGGCTCTACAGAATGGGCACCTCCAGTACCTACAAACTTCTCATTTCACCTTGACTGCTAGCCAGGCCCACCAAGCTACTCAATGCATCTGCTCCTCTCTTCTTTCAAGGTCGAAGAATCATGGAATGGTTTAGTTTGAAAGCCACCTTTAAAGGTCATCTAGTCAAACATCCCTGCAGTCAGCAGGGACATCTTCAGCTAGGTCAGTTTGCTGAAAGCCCTGTCCACTCTGACATGGAATGGGGCCATAGTTCTGCTTTTTCCAAACCTTCACCTTTCAGTTTGATGCTCATATGCTCACATGATGACAAAGCTTAAAAGTCACACAAATGTAAACCCTGGGAAAGTCTGTGGCTGTTTCCCTCACAAGTGGGTGCCTCCATTTCACTGGAAACTATAAGATGAACAGAAAAGTGTTTCACATTGATCACCAGTGCTTAAAACTTACTGGAAGTAATAGGTAGCTTGAAACTACAGAGTAGTTTGGGTGGGAAGGGACCTTTAAGATCAATCAGCCTCAACCCCCCTGCCACAGGAACAACACCTCCCACTAGAACAGGTCACTCAAGGCTTCATCCAACCTGGGCTTGAACATCTCCAGGGAGGGAGCAGCCACAGCCTCCCTGGGCAACTTCTGTCAGTGTTTCACCTCCCTCACTGTAAAGAACTTCTTCCTCATCTCCAGTTTCAACCTCCCCTCTCTCAGCTCAAAGCCATTGTCTCTCATCCTGTCTCTACAAGCCCTTATCAAAAGTCCCTCCTCAGCTCTCCTGGAGCCCCTTCAGGTACTGGAAGACTACTCTAAGTTCTCCCTGAAGCCTTCTCCTCTCCAGGCTGAACAATCCCAACTCTTCCAGTCTGTCCCTAGAGAGAAGGTTCTCCCACCTCTGATCATCTCTGTGGCCTCCTCTGGACCCTCCCCAGAAGCTCCAAGTCCTTCTTATGCTGGGGGCCCAAGAAATGGAGGCAATGCTGCAGGTGGGGTCTCAGCAGAGCAGAGGGCCAGAATCCCCTCCCTGTGCTGCTGCTTACCCTGCTCTGGATGTAGCCAGCACACAGTTGCCTGCTGGGCTACCAGTGCCCAGTGTTGGCTCCTGGGGAGTTCGTCACCAACTGACAACCCCCAAGGCCTTTTCCTCAGCACTGCTCTTGAGCCAGGTGCAGGTGTATGTAAGATAATATGTTTGTTAGCTACATTTATCTCACCCTACACACACATCCACAGCACTCCAAGTAGGTGACCTAACCCAAAAAGCAGTAACTGGAAAGAAAAGTTAAAACTAGATTCCTAAGCAGGATTAATTTTGGAGCTGAAAACGTAGGATGTTTATCTAGAGGATAATCAAATGCCCTCTAGATAACTCTCCTATGTTTTCAGCTGCTATCACAGAGGTGGAGCTACTGCTTATCCACATGTTTTGAGTGCCATACATAAGGGAATCCAAAGAGGTTAAATTCCAGCATCCCAGGTATGGCCCATCTTAAGTGTTCCCAGGTTGCTGCATTGTCTCCCAGCCAGTGCGATGTGTAATTTCCTGATCCAATAAAAGTAGACCTCGAAATAAGGAAGCTTCTTTTTCCAGGAAACACAGTTTCAATGGCTCTGCAAAGGAAATGAGACTGGAATTATGCAAAGGAATGCAGGCAGCTCAGACATGAGCAGTTTTATGGAAGACAGATTTACACTGCTTGCTTCACAGCAATTCTTCACCCCAGAGATGTGGATTGTTTTCCAGGTAACCAGGTGTATTTTAGTGACATTCAAGACATCTAAACAACCCTTCCAGAAAGCTTTGACAATGAGGGCAACTTTGCAGTTAGTGGGTTTTGCCTTAGCTGCACTGGTTTAAATGAAATACAGCATTGGCCAGGAACTGGGTTCTGGGAAGTGAGAGACTGCAGGGACAGAACGAGGGCAGTGGCTTCAAACTAGAGCAGAGTAGATTTAGATTGGATGTGAGGAACTAATTCTGTACCAAGAGGGTAGTGGAACACTGGAACAGTTGCCCAGAGAGGTGGTTGAGCCCCCATCCCTGGAGATATTCAAGGTGAAGCTGGAGAGGGCTTTGGGCAAGCTGATCTGGTGGAGGATGTCCCTACTGACTGCAGAAGGGGTTAGACTAGATGATCTTCGGAGGTCCCATCCAGCCCAGCCCATTCTATGATTCTGTGAAGTGAATTTTTTTGCTGTTTTGGAAAATGCAGGGTCTGTGCCATCCTGAGAGCTTGCTGTAAAGATTTCAGGATGCATTACTTACTTCCGTGTTGCCATGGCCATGGAATGCCCATAAAGACTGTGAACATCATAGTGCTGCCCCCACTTTTGCACTGCATCCATACAGATTGTCTTAGAATACATGAGTTTGTCCAGAATATCTACAATAAAGGCATAAAAAAACAGTGCTTTTGAAGGACATTTTTATTAGGGATATTCCCAATAATATCTTTCATGCCTATTCATGGCATTCAAGCCTTTTTACCTCTTTAATGCTTACACTAAGGCCAGTATGGAGCCAGGCTCTGCTCAGTGATGCCCAATAATAGGACAATGGGCAACAGGGACAAGTTGGAGCAGAGGAAAAAGCTTCTTCACTGTGAGCAGGCTGCCCAGAGAGGTTGTGGAATTTCCTTCTCTGGAGAATTTCAAAACCTGCCTGAATGGTTCCTGTGTGACCTGCTCTAGGTGATTCTGCTGTGGCAGAGGGGTTGGGGTCAATCTCTGGAGGTCCCTTCCAGCCTCCACCACTCTGTGGTTACTACTACAGAACCCAAAATGGTTCTTTTTGACTATTTTTGATTCATCTTTGCTCTGTAACCGTTTTTGCTCTTGAGTTTTGCAGCCATGCAAGGAACAGCTGAGAAACACACGGGAAATTTTATATTCAGCATCTGACAATGGTCTGGCAACTGTTACCTGAACCTACTCCTTAACACAAACTACAACCTTCATTTTAGTTCTGCATACATCTCAAGATCTACTGATAGTGAAAGAAGCTCATTATTTTATCAGACATAATTAAGGGAATGGCAATGTTCAGTAATAATGAGAGAAAAAAAGCAGTTACATAAACCAGGCCTTCTGTGAGAGGCAGAGTGTACTGATACTTTCAATAGCAACTATACTACAGGCTCACAGGATGTCGGGGTTGGAAGGGACCCAAAGAGATCATTGAGTCCAATTGCCCTGCCAGAGCAGGACCATACAATCTAGTTCAGGTCACACAGGAACACATTCAGACAGGCCTTGAAAGTCTCCAGAGAAGGAGACTCTACAACCTCTCTGGGGAGCCTGTCCCAGTGCTCTGGGACCCATACAGCAAAGAAGTTCCCCCTTCTGTTGAGGTGGAACCTCCTGTGCTGCAGCTTCCATCCATTGCTCCTTGTCCTACCCCAGGGAGCAAGTGAGCAGAGCCTGTCCCTCCACTCTTGACCCCCAGCCCTCAGATATTGATAAACATTGATTAAATCCCCTCTCAGTCTTCTCTTCTCCAGACTAACCAGCCTCAGGTCCCTCAGCCTCTCCTCATCAGGCAGTGCTCCAGTCCCCTAATCATCCTCATACCCCTCTGCTAGACTCTTCCAGCAGATCCCTGCCTCTCCTCAACAGGGAAGCCCCAAACCAAATGCAGTACCCAAGATGAAGTCACTAACTGAACTCTGCATCCTCGTGGCCAGTGGCACAGTAATTCAACATCTTTCTGATCTTTTGCTGTCTGGCTAACAAAGATAGACTTACTGGGAGTGTAAGGAGGATAGTTCAAGTCATTCGCAAGACAACCTTTATTCGAGCCTTGAACAAAGTTGGATACTTCATTCATGTCCTGCAATGGTAAGATGCCAAATGCTATAAAGTTCCCTAAAGTACATCTTCCTAATAAAGCCTTGTGTTCTATTCTCTCATCCTTTAAGGAATAATTCATTGGAATCAGTATCATACAATGGAGCAAGAAAACCGTGGCTCAGATACTGACATAGTCCATTTCTCTAGCAATTAGTGCAGGTCTCAGTGCTGGACAGACTTCTACATGCAGATGAGCATCATGTCACAAGAGTTACATCTCATCCCTTCATGGAAAGCAATTGCAAGAGGTGCTCAGGCACACATTGTCCCTACATATGGCCATCGCCATGTATCTCCCAACAAAGTATCTTTGGGATGGAGCCCGTGTGGAGAGAAAAACAGGACCAGCAAAGGCACGTTGTTAAGCCTGGTCAGAACACACCTCCTGCACTGACTCCAGCAGCTCAGTAAGCAGCCCTTTCAGATTCAGTGCAGACTGTATTTAACCAACACCTGTCCTGGACTGTTTTTGTAAGGAGCAATACAAATGAAAGCTTGAAGAGCTTACGATCCAGATCCCATCGTACGGCACAGCATCGTGGAACAGTTTGCACTCTTCCACCCACCAGCTTTCACAGTCTGGGTTGCCGAAGTCTGGGAACACAGCTTCCCCAGGCCACACCTGCAGTGTTCAAAGGGAAACAACTAACTAAGCTTTAATGATAGCAAAACTAGGTTCACAGAATCACAGAACAAGACAGGTTAGAAGGGACCGTGTAAGGTCATCTGGTCCCACCTTTCCTGGGGAATAGAATCTAGATGAGATCATCTAGCACTCTGTCCAACTACAGCCTGAAAAATTCTGCTGGTGGGGGTTCTACCATGTCCCTGAGAGATTGTTCCAGTGACTGTTCTCATTTTAAAAGCTGTCCAGTGCAACCTGTACCCATTTCCCTTTGTATTCTTCACAGGGCTCCTTTGAAGAGAGAACCTCCATCCTCTTTTTAGCCCCTCTTTAGGGACTGGAATATTGCAGTGAAGTCTCCCCTGAGGCTTTTCTTCTCCAGAAATACTTAACTTCTTCAGTCCTGCCTAGCAGAGCAACTCCTGCATCCCCTTCATCATCTTTATGGCCCTCCTTTGGATCCTCTCTCATCTATCTGTATCTCTTTTGCATTGTGGGGATCAGAAATGAACACAGTACTCCAGCTGTAGCCTGACAAGAGTTGAGTGAGATGATCCCAACTGCATCTGCAAGTAATGCCTCTGTAGGTGAGGCCCAGGATCTGGTTTGCCTTTGCTGCAGTGGTGGCAAGCTGCTGACTCATGCTTAGCTTGCTGTCTACCAGGTCCTTCATGGTTACCCACCAAAGACAATGCTAATAGGTAGCCATCAAAGACAACGCTAATAGGTAGCCACCAAAGACAATGCTAATAGGTAGCCATCAAAGACAACACTAATAGGTAGCCACCAAAGACAATGCTAATATGATGAAGCCTTTAGAACAGCAAACTGCTGGTGACAAAGCAAACTGCAACAGCAAACTGCTGGTGACAGAAGGGAGGCAGAAAGAGCACCAGTTTCTTAACTGGAGTTTCCAGTTCCTTTTATGTTACACAAGGAACAGGGCACATCACAGAACTGTGTCAAGAGAAGTTGAAAGTCTAAGTTAAAAAGATAATGTGTGAGCTTACTCTTAAGTCACCACTGAAAACAAACAGTAATTAGCTGATGAATTGTCCCCTGGGTCATCAAGCCACCTTGGTTTTCCTTTTTCATTTCATATACAAAATTGTAAAAAATAAATAATCAAGAAAGGCAGAGACCTTTGGCTGTTAATTAATTACCTTTGGCTGCTAATTAAGAAGAATATATGTTCCCAAAATCGTCTACAGGGCAACCAAGAGAAGTATCATACCTTAAATGAGACTTTAAAACTCAGTTCTCATTGGCAGCTAATTTTACTGAAAGAAGCAGCTTAGAGAATGGGAGTTTAGAAGGAGCCTGCTGCCCTAAATGAACCCCCCTCAGTGCCACCAGAACAAGCTCAAGTTCCACAATTACCTCCCCAATTAACGTCGTTTCTCTATCCGCTTCTGTTACCCAGACTTTTTTGCTCTCTCCCCTGACGTAGCTCCCATAGGGACTGCCATCAACTAGGCTTTGTGTGCTGATAGCAGGGTCCTAAAAAAAGAAATAAATGCAGACAACAGAAAAATAAGAGCAGTTCAGGTACACTACATCAATGCCTACTGGAAAGTTGGGCAACGCATGCAATAGCTGCACAGAATGTGCAAAGCAGACTAAGAAATAATTGCAACGTTAATATTTCCCAAGGGAAAAGGAATCTCAGAATCATTGAGGCTGGAACAGATCTCTGAGATTATCAAGTCCAGCCTATAACCTAACACCATCACATCAGCTAACTCATGCCATCAAGTGCCACATTCAATCTTCTCTTAAAGACCTCCAGGGATGGTGACTCCACCACCTGCCTGGGCACTCCACTCCAGTGCCTAATCACCTTTCTGAGAACAAGTGCTTCGTGCTGCTTCTTAATATCCAGCCTAACCTGGAGGAAGTGCTTCCTAACATCTAAACTAACCCTCCCCTGGCACAGCTTAAGGCCATGCCCTCTCACCCTGTCACAAGTTGCTTGGGAGCAGAGCCTGACCCCCACCTGACTACAGCTTCCCTTCAGGAAGCTGAAAAAAGTGCTAAGGTCCCCTTGAGTCTCCTCTTCTCCAAGCTGAACACCCCCAGCTCCCTCAGCCTGTCCTCAGCAGCCTTCCCTTCCAGCTCCCTCCCCACTCTCATTGCTCTCCTCTGGCCCCACTCCAGCCCCTCAAGATCTTTCTTGCAGTGAGGACCCACAGCTGCACACAGAGCTCCAGGTGAGGCCTCTCTAGTGCCAGCACAAGGCTGAATGACAGCCCTGGTGCTGCTGCCCACACTGTATCAGACAGAAGCCAAGACGCCCTTGGCCTTCTGTGCCAGCTGCATGGGGTTGTTGTGGTCAAGGTGTAGGACCCTGCTTTTGGTCCTGTTGAATCTCATAGAATTGGCCTTGATCTATGGGCTCAGCCTGGCCAGGTCCCTCTGCAGCATCTCCCTACCCTCCAGCAGATGGACTCCCTCCCAACTTAGTGTCATCCACAATTTACTGATGGCAGACTCGATCCCCTCATCCACGTCATTGATAAAGATGTCGAACAGACCTGGGCCCAGAACAAGTATCTGGGGACACTGCTGGGCACAGGACACCAACTGGATGTGAGACCATTCACAGCCACTCTCTGTGCCCACTCATCCAGCCAGTGTTTAACCCAGCAAAAGGTGCACCTGTCCAAGCCGTGGGCTGCCAGCTTTGCAGGAGGATGCTGTGGGAGACTATGTCAAAGGCTTTGCTGAAATCTAGGTAGAGCACATCCACAGCCTTTCCCTCATCTACCAGGTGGGTCACCCAGTTATAGAATGCTCACCAAGATGATGATGTACTTCTGGCCATAGG
Organism: Tricholaema leucomelas; assembly: GCA_013400475.1. NCBI lineage: Eukaryota > Metazoa > Chordata > Aves > Piciformes > Lybiidae > Tricholaema lacrymosa > Tricholaema leucomelas. The sequence goes on from WAAF01000053.1 coordinate 65,156, forward strand.
CATGCATGTAAGCTGCAAAATTAGGGAGATCTTGGAACTTCTCTTTGTCGTAAGTAAAATCTTTCTTTTCCTCCATGTAGTCGATATCAGTGACCTGAGCATCCTGAAAGAGAAGGGAGTCCAGCCCTAACATGAGGAAAGGCTTTGGATCTCAGCCCAACACACCTTCTGCCAGCTCCCCTCTGCCCTACAGTGAATCTGCCAGTGGGACTTCACCGGAGCCTGGCACAGAGTGCTCTTTTAGAAGCTCTTGCAAACAAAGTGCATCTCATCTCATACTTCCAGCCCTAATTAATGGGACTGACACATCTTTTGCGCCTCCAAAGAGCCTCGTTCAACAGCAACAGAATCCAAATGACTGTGTACATTGGCACCCTCTCAGATAGCCCCTGGCCCTCTGCTTATTTCATTGCAGTTGCCTGACTTCAAGAGCTGTCCCCTTAAATCCAAACACTCTTTCCTCAAAGCTTAGCTTAACATTAGGGCATTTTTATTCTACTTAAGCCATCAAGCTAATGTAATCTGAAATTCGATTTTAAAAGTTAATTGTACTTTACCTTTGGCTGTTAATTAAGAACTAATATACAGTTCTGTAATTGTCCACAGGACAATTAAAAACATATTGTCATGGATTAGGTAACATGAGAAGTGGATCTAGCTGGAAAGTGTCCCTGAATAAAGGTTGCCAACCCAGTGCTCAAATAAAACCTACTGCCACTGAGCCCCACCATGGCCCACATTCTGATCATGGTTCTGCCATCAGAATGCACAAACCCCTTTGCCACCATGAGTCTGTATATTAAAAGCTACTCATTTAAACTGGTGTCACAGCAAGCAGATGCAAAACACCACAGTAAGACCCTCTGGGTCATTTCTCCTCTCACAGGATGCTCAAGGCCCCTACTTACATAAGGGAGTCCAATCGCCCTGTTCCTCTCCACAACTGTCTTCACCTCATCCAGGGAGCCGTAATTCCAGCGGCTGAGCTGGAAGCCCAGGTTCCAGTAAGAGGGAAAACATGGCAGCCCCACGAACTGAAAGGTGAGAGCAGGAAGAGCAGGCACCATCAGTGGATACTGCACCTGTTGCCTCAGTCTCCATTTCCCTGCCCATGCTCTCTAATGAATAGCGTACAGTAAGCTGGAGTGTGTGGAACGAGCAGCCCACTCCCACATGCGATGCTTTGTTGAATTTAAGAGATATAAATATGCCCACATGCAGGAGTTTTTCTGTGATCTTTTTGAGCTTAGGGGATGCAAGTATCCCCAAATGCAGGAGTTTTCTGTGATTTGTTAAATTAAAGAGATATAAATATCCCAAAATGCAGTCATTTTCTATGATTTTTTACAGTTAAGAGATATAAATATTCCAAAATGCAGTCATTTTCTATGATATTTAAAATTAAGAGGTACAAATATTCCCCAAATGCAGGAGTTTCCTATGATTTTTTACATTTAAGAGATATAAATATCCCAAAATGCAGTTGTTTTCTATGATTTTTTACATTTAAAGGATAAAAATATCCCCAAATGCAGTAGTTTTCTATGATTTTTTTACATTTAAGAGATATAAATATTCCAAAATGCAGTCATTTTCTATGATTTTTTTACATTTAAAGGATAAAAATATCCCCAAATGCAGTAGTTTTCTATGATTTTTTACATTTAAGAGATAGAAATACCCCCAAATGTAGTTGTTTTCTATGATCTGTTTTAAGTTTAAGAGGTATCAATATTCTGGGACAATGTCCAATCTTTAAAGTGCTGCTGAAACCTAAGCAGATCTCAAAGAGAGCAAAAGATACCAGTGATGCCTTATGACCATAACACTATGACATACCTGCAAGCATATTTTGTACCCTGTACTAACGCCACAGAAACAGGCATTTGTCCTTCTGACAAGAGGGAGCCCCATCAAGGAGGCTTCCCCATCAAGGGATCACAGAATGACAGAAACATGCATGTTGGCAAAACCCCTCAGGATCACCAAGTCCAACCTAGAACCCTGCTCTACAAGATTCACCCTAAACCATAGCCCTAAGCACAACATCCAAACCACCCTTAAACACTTCCAGGGTGGGTGACTCTATCGCCTCCCTGGGCAGCTCATTCCAGTCCTGTTCACTCTCTCCAAGGAAAACTTGTTCCTAATGTCCAATCTAAACCTCCCCAGCCTTGTCTTGAGGCCATTCCCCGTTTTCCTGTCTCCAGACACCTGTGAGAACAGACCAGCACCAGCCTCTCCACAACATCCCTTNATTTAAAATTAAGAGGTACAAATATTCCCCAAATGCAGGAGTTTCCTATGATTTTTTACAGTTAAGAGGTATAAATATTCCAAAATGCAGTAGTTCTCTATGATTTTTTACATTTAAGAGATACAAATACCCCCAAATGCAGTACTTTTCTATGATTTTTTTACATTTAAGAGATATAAATATCCCAAAATGCAGTTGTTTTCTATGATTTTTTACATTTAAAGGATAAAAATATCCCCAAATGCAGTAGTTTTCTATGATTTTTTACATTTAAGAGATATAAATATCCCAAAATGCAGTTGTTTTCTATGATTTTTTACATTTAAAGGATAAAAATATCCCCAAATGCAGTAGTTTTCTATGATTTTTTTACATTTAAGAGATATAAATATTCCAAAATGCAGTCATTTTCTATGATTTTTTTACATTTAAAGGATAAAAATATCCCCAAATGCAGTAGTTTTCTATGATTTTTTACATTTAAGAGATAGAAATACCCCCAAATGTAGTTGTTTTCTATGATCTTTTTTAAGTTTAAGAGGTATCAATATTCTGGGACAATGTCCAATCTTTAAAGTGCTGCTGAAACCTAAGCAGATCTCAAAGAGAGCAAAAGATACCAGTGATGCCTTATGACCATAACACTATGACATACCTGCAAGCATATTTTGTACCCTGTACTAACGCCACAGAAACAGGCATTTGTCCTTCTGACAAGAGGGAGCCCCATCAAGGAGGCTTCCCCATCAAGGGATCACAGAATGACAGAAACATGCATGTTGGCAAAACCCCTCAGGATCACCAAGTCCAACCTAGAACCCTGCTCTACAAGATTCACCCTAAACCATAGCCCTAAGCACAACATCCAAACCACCCTTAAACACTTCCAGGGTGGGTGACTCTATCGCCTCCCTGGGCAGCTCATTCCAGTCCTGTTCACTCTCTCCAAGGAAAACTTGTTCCTAATGTCCAATCTAAACCTCCCCAGCCTTGTCTTGAGGCCATTCCCCGTTTTCCTGTCTCCAGACACCTGTGAGAACAGACCAGCACCAGCCTCTCCACAACATCCCTTCAGGTAGTTGTAGACAGAGAAGCTTAAATTGTTCCTTCTCTAGGCTGAAGAATTGAGCAGCTGCAAGTTTCTTAAGCCTCAAGCTGCTGCATGGTTGCTGCTCCAGTATCTCCAGTAGAAGTACAGCTTAAGTTGCAGCTGGCTGTAAGAGGTCAGCTAAACATTGCTCCAGCTCATCTTGACTGCACCTAGATGTTACTGAGGGCAGCAGTTACACCAAGGATGTGCTAACAGTTATAGAGAACTCATTTAGTATTTGCAGTTAGTAAAGGTGGTGCAGACACAGAGTCCTATGAAGGAGGGGGGGGAAAGAACAACCCATCACAAAAACCCAAGCATTTTGTTTTGCTCTCTTTAGTGCATAATTCCTCTAGCTCAAGGCACCTGTAGGTACTCCTGGACCACTTCCTCCGGCGTGTTTCCCAAGAAGATGTAGAAATCAAGGATCCCACCAATGGTTCTGTAGGTCACTGCTGGAGCAGGCTGCACCACAAACTCTGCCAGACAGGAGTGTCAAAAAACAGTTCTGAGTGCCAGCTAACTGTAAAATAACTTTGTAATGCTCTAACTGATTATTAGAAAATTGATTTCAGGAACATCCACAAAGTATAACCAAGCAAAGAACTCAAACCCATTAACTGAACTTGCAATGAAGGGGAAATGCATTCAAGTAACTCTTCTACATGTCCATTTTTTCATCCCTCTACACCCTACAGAGGTAACAAGGGGAACAAATTCAATGGCTCAAACTTTTATCCTTGCATTTCAGCACAACTTTCCAGTCTGCATTGCTGTGAGTAGCTCTGTACAGTAGACTCATCTGCATGATCATCGAAAGAGGCTAAAGGGCATCTACTTGTAGGTGTTGCTCACACCAAACTAAGGCCCTGGTCTCAGTCTCCTGCACATCTGCACAGGCTTTGGATGAGGTTCTGACCATTAGGTTTCCAGCAGAACCTTCATGTTCCCTGTGTGCTGCTTGTTGCTTATATTGTGTATACACAGCACTGTGTTTTTAATCCCAGGCCAACAGGTGACTTCAAAAGATAGCTAACTGCAATGTTCAGAGCTAGAGAGAAAGATTTCTTACCCATAGCATTGCTGTTCATTAGGAAAACACCAAAGGAGGCTCCAGAGCTGTCCTCCAAACACAGGAAGAAAGTTTGAACTCCATATAAATTATGCATTGCCTTGAAGAAAAAAAACAAACAAACAGTAAGAGGAGTAAAGTCTGGTAACAGGAATGGTTCTGGAATACTACCACAGGTAGAACTTCAAAGCTCAGAAAATACAGCAAACAAGAAAACCAGAAATCCTGACACCTTCCCTAGCTCTTTTTTTTTCCTTTCCTGGCATCCTTCTCCTTGAAGAGAACCTTTTCCATTATACCCAAAGTCTCCTCACACACACAGAGGTCACAGAAGCAAGCAGATGTGATGGACCTCTAGGCAAGACTGCATTTGCTGCAGCTCTGCTTCTGGGTGATACAGAAGCACATCAAGTGAACAGCAGAGCTTAAAAGGTGCTTTCATCACCTTTCAGCACAGCTTAGATTTTCCATCTGATCTATGTTTCTGAGTCCTGCAGGGTGATGGTTGTAATGTCTAATGTATAGAAACAAGAGAAACTTCTTTTTTTTTTTGTTGTTGTTGCCTTTCTAATGCTTTTAATCCACTGTTATCAGCAGCAAAAAGCCTTAGAGATGTTAGAATCATAGAATGGTTTAGGTTGGAAGGGACCTCAAAGTTCATCCAGTTCCAACCCCCCACTGTAGGCAGGGACACCCACTAAAACAGATCCCACTAAAACAGGTCACTCAAGTCTTCATCCAGCCTGGTCTTGAACACCTCCAGGGAGGGAGCAACCACAACCTCCCTGGGCAACCTGTGCCAGTGTCTCACCATCCCTCACTGCAAAGAATGTCTTCCTAACACGTAGTTGAAATCTCCCCTCTGCCAGTTTAAACCCATTACTCCTCGTCCTGTCATTACAAGACCTTGTAAATAGCTCCTCCCCAGCCCTCCTGTAGCAATGTTAATAAATTTAAGAGTTGTGCTTCTTCCTCAGCAAAAGAAAACTCAGAACAAATTAACCAGAAGGAGAAGCTGAGCAACCTGAAAATAGCCTAACTTGGTTCTGCTTTAGTCTTGATTAGTTTAATTTAAAAAGTCTACACTCAACAGAGCCATTCAGGTAAGAACTGCCTTTAAAATAGAAAAAGATAGTGAGAAAGTGGCCCAAAGAAAGGGGGACACATTCCAAATGATTGATTGATTATATAGAAAGTGGCCCAAGGTAAGAGGGAGACATCCCAAATAGTTAATTGATTACATAGAGTGGTCTCACTCTCTACTTTCCCTTAGTAGAGCTCCTGTTTCAGCCCAACACTGAAGTGGTCTCTCTCAGGAAAAGCAAAGCATTGCTGCTTTGAGAGGCTGAGGTAACAGGAACAAATTGTTTCACAATTACCAAAAAATGGGTGCCTCAGAAATTGTTTCCTAAAGAGGCAGTGACTGTAGAGACAAATAACTCCTGCAAGACACAGTTTGGCCTGCGAAGAGACAGCTGCTGAGGAGAACTCCTCAGTCACTTGCTGAAGTAGGAGGATGCGAGCTGGAGGAGCCTTGTGTCCTCTGCACTGACACTGCACACAGCGATGCAGCAGCACAGGTTGATACTGATGTGAGCAGCAGGAACTGAAGGCTCTCAGCTATTAATGCTTATCAACACTTTCTCAACTGCATGTCAACACCAAAATCAAAATATTTGTTAAAAGTGACTCCTGAGGGAACAATCATCAGCTCCATCCAGCTCTCAGCAATAACAGGCAGTGCCTGACAAGCCCCTGGGGGAAATTTCAGTGGCTGTTACTAATGTGCCTGCTGCATAACAGGCTGGGATAATGTGAATCCTCCACAAAAAGGCAGTGTAACCAAGCCAGTCCTTACTGCAGAGGGGCCAATATCCCTGCTGAACATGGGCCAGGTCTTCCAGTTGACATCGTGCCGGTACTGCTTGTGGACGTGCTCCCCCACACCATAGATGTTGTTGCTTGGCACTCTGGCTGACAGCTGTAGAAACTGGTCAGAGTAGAGCAGAGGTCCTATGGTAGTGTCAAACCTGATGGAATCAGGGGAAAAGGAAGAACAAGAATTTTACCAAGGCCTGTTGCAGGAATTGTTCTTGCCCCCTGCAGCTAGAGTTGGGCAGCAGGTTCAGAGAGCTGCAGCTAGGAGGGTGCAGGGCTGAAACACAGTGACCCTGGCACTGAGGATGAGATGGGCAGCATCCATTTAGCCTGTAGAAGCCCTTCTGCTGTCAGGGGTACATCTGCAGTCCCCTCTTCCACCAAAGCTTCCCACCCTGTGTCTGTTGTGCTGTATGCTGAATCCACTTTCTGCGGCCACGCACAGCAGTGGGGCAGATTGGAAACTTCTGTAGGTGAACAGAAACCCCAAAATAACTCAGCTTCATCAGCCTGCAACCCATTGCAGCTTTGGCTTGCCAGGGAAACTGAAGAAGGCTCACTCTAGAGCCCTGCTGCACCTACAGGGGAGGCAGAGTGTGGCTGTGTGCCAGGTCCTCAATAATCCGAGCAGAGATGGGTGCAGATTCAAGTGCTGAAAGGACAAATAAAGGCAGGGTGCAGTGGTGATCCCCAGCACTGCACAAGCAGCAGCAAAACCAGAGTGGGTTGGCCTTGCTACAATTTTTTATCTGTTCATTTACTTTTCCTTCCTTTCTTAAAGTTAAAAATACTAACACTTGAGAGTGGCTAAATTCTTGACTGATAATGTTTCTGTCCAGTTTTAATGATTCCAAGGACTGTCTTGCCCACCTGCTCACAAACTGTACTGAAACCTTTTTTCCTGGGGAGGAGAGTCTGCATTTCCAATGGAACGATGGAGCTTGTCTTGCAGATGGTGAATGTGCAATCAGATCTCTAAGCCTTTGGTGGGGCTCAGGTGTAAGGAATGAAGAAGGGGGGTCACAGGCTTTATAACCACCTGGCCAATGAGGATTTTGCAGGGAGCTGGAATAACATAGCACTCCCCATTCTTCTTTTTTTTTCCAGAGGAAAACACTTAAAGAGTTGGGGGAAAGCAGTCATTTTGCATAGACAAAATTATCAAGGGTTTGTCCTTGGGGGGCTGCCCTTATCCCATGACAACCTCAGCTTTCTGTAAGACACTCAGAGTCAACAGGCACTGCAGGTTTTTTTTGCCTTCAGAGACAGAAAATGAAACCACTGTTATCAAATTAAATGAGAGCCTGAGGAAAAGAGAGAGAAGCTTCCAGAGCACTCTTTTGACAGGCTTCTGCTGCAGTGGGTTTGCCATTCCCCCTCCATACTTGTGTTTAATCAGTCACGCACCTCTGAATACCAACCCACCCTTTGTGTCCTCCATAGTCATTCTAGAGGGTTCTGAGCAAGGAAATATTAATAAGAGCACAAAAGTAATCACTAACTAATTCCCCTTGAAGTGCTGATAATCCAGCTGGCCCAGCACTCTGATGGACAAACATTTCTGGACTGATGTAATAAATGACATCCTTGCACTCCCTCCTCTGAATGGACCTTCAAGCTTTAGAGGTTTGTTTTGTTTATTTGTTTTTAGAACCTTAGAGGGATGAAAGCATTCAAGGTGCAAGTCCATCAAATGTTATGCTTGCATAATGACATAAGAAGCTTATCAGTGGCTTGCACCATCTGTTCTTGTCATAGAACCATAGAATCACAGAATCAACCAGGTTGGAAGAGACCCCCAAGCTCATCCAGTCAAACCTATCACCCAGCCCTGTCCAATCAACTAAACCATGTCACTAAGTGCCTCATCCAGTCTTTTTTTAGTGCACTGTGGGTCTAAAGGGCAACCTGGTTTTGGTGATTCAGGGCTTCAGCATGTTTGTGACAAATAAAAGTTGCAATGAGGAATGCTTCCATGCCATTTGAAGGGATAATAAAAAATCCCAAATGGATGGAGCAGAGTAACTGTAAAGATATCCCTGGTTCTGGGGGAAAGTGAGCAGAGAGTCAGATCTAAACCCCTCCAGTTAGGACACTCCATATCATAGAATTTGTTTCCAAAGGCCTTGCAGAACTTTTGTAGAAGATCCTGCAGGAGAAGCAAATAGCATGTCCAAAACAGCACCTCAGACATGATGACTTGGACACCTATGGCTTGTGTGGCATCACGGGCTTCCAGAACCAAGCAGTGTCACCCCTGGCCTGCAGCAAAAGCACCAACATTACTTACAGCACTCTGTTGTTGCTTGCTCTGCTCACCACGATGCCAAAGGGATCTGACTTCACCTCTACTTTGTAGTTTAAATTGGAGGCCTTGGATCCAGTGAAAGGTTTCACATGTTCGTGTGGGACCTCAAATCTTTGGTTGTTGGGATCAGTGATCTGCAGTTTAAACAACAGAAGTGGTGGACTTTTAAAACCTTCTGTTTCATGCAAACATTTGGGAATTTGAGGTCAAAACCTTGATACATATTTTAGGTTTTCCAGCATTAACACACACCTCAGACTTAGGATATTCCTACCCCAACCCAGTCTCCTTCTCTGCCTTCATTGTTACTCACTTTCAACTTGTATCACCGTTTTTCAGCCATTTCTCTTGTAAGACTTAACCCTGTGTTTCCCTGGTCCAGCACAGGCCTCCCACAGAAGGAAGCTTGCTCAAGCCCAGAACACACCAATATCCCTCATTCACAGCATGAGCTGTTGAGATTTCCACAGAAAGCCTAAACCATTGGAAGATCTAATGTCTGCCACTTTAGTTGGGAAAGACCTCTGAGACTCCAGTCATTGACCTGACACCACCATGGCCACTAAACCATGTCCCCAAGTGACACATGTACATGTTTCTGCAACACCTCCAGGGATGCTGGCTCCACCACCCACCTCCCTGGGCAGCCTGTTCCAATGCGTGACCACTCTTGCAGCAAAGAAATTTTTCCTGATCTCCAACCTAAACCTCCCCTGGCACAATTTTAGGCCATTTCCTCTCATTCTTTCACTTGATACTAGAGACCAACCCACACCTGTCTTCAACTTCCTTTCAGGTAGCTGCGGAGATCAATCATAGAATCATAGAATGGTGTAAGTTGGAAGCAAGCTCAAAGCTCATCCAGTTCCAACACCCTGCTACAGGCAGGGACACCTCCCACTAGAACAGGTCACTCAAGGCCTCATCCAACCTGGTCTTGAACACCTCCAGGGAGGGAGCAGCCACAGCCTCCCTGGGCAACCTGTGCCAGTGTCTCACCACCCTCACTACAAAGAACTTCTTCCTAACATCCAGCTGAAATCTCCCCTCTACCAGTTTAAACCCATTACTCCTTGTCCTGTCATTACAAGACATTGTAAATAGTCCCTCCCCAGCCTTCTTGTAGGGCCCTTTCAGATACTGGAAGGTGAGATGGCTCACCTCAGCCTCTTCTCCAGACTAAACAGATATGTCCATGCCATAAACAAAAAAATAACTAAATAACATTTCCCCCCAATGTGTTCCTATGATGAGGGGGGAAGGCAGATTTAAAAACTGAGGTATCAGCAGTTTTTTTTCAGGCAGTAATCCCACTGTCCTCTAAACATTTATTAACCTGAGCCATCGCAAGAGCAGAGAGGACAAAGCAAAGAGGAGTCCAGCACTTCAGTGGGAGTCACAGCGGGGATTAATCGACGCCTTCTAACCTCACTGCACTGCACCAGTCAGCCTCAAATCCTCCACAGAACATGGATCTTAGAAGAGGGATAGTATAAAGGACTGACCTTGAAGTGGAAGCGGTTGGAGGTCTGGTACTCTGCTGTCAGGAGGACAGTCTCGATATCTTTTCCAAAGAGGGAAGGTGATGACAGCCTTGTTAGAGTGTTCTCAAACCCTTGGGAGAAATCAGAGGTTGCACCTGGTTACTGTGCGCAGTCAGGCATCAGCACCCTGCTGTGCATTGGGAACCTTCCCTCCCCACTATTGGAAATTTCCCAAGCCAGCTCAGATGGTTTGGAAGTAAGACGAAGCTATATTGACAGCATGGAAACATTTGCAAGCATAGGGAATTGTAGAATCAGCCAGGCTGGAAGAGACCTCCAAGATCATCCAGTCCATCCTATCATCCAGCCCTATCCAATCAATCAGACCATGGCACTAAGTGCCTCATCCAGGCTTTTCTTGAACACCTCCAGGGACAGCGACTCCACCACCTCCCTGGTGGTGGTGCCAATCACTCTCTCTGTGAAGAACTTCTTCCTAACATCCAGGCTATACCTCCCCTGGCACAACTTGAGACTGTGTGCCCTTGTTCTGTTGCTGCTTGCCTGGGAGAAGAAACCAACCTCCACCTGGCTACAACTTCCCTTCAGGTAGTTGTAGACAGCAATGAGGTCACCATTGAGCCTCCTCTTCTCCAGGCTGCACATCCCCAGCTCCCTCAGCCTGTATATACACAGTATATGCAAGTATTTACAATTATATACAAGTCAGAAATAATACAGAAATCCAAACTCCCTCCAGGGCAAAGAAAACTGCCCGGAAGGGCTCAAAGTTACCCCCTCTCCATTCCCTACCCCCACTATCTCAGACAGACAAACAAACAAAGCAAAGCTTATGTGTTCATTGCCAAAATTAGAGATATCAAAGCTCATTGGGGTTAAAAAGGAAGTGATTAAATCTAACAGTACAGAACAGGCAGAGGAAGGAACAAGTCAAGGTCCCAGGACAAAGTGAGAGAGCACTGTTTATGTTTTGGCTTTTTATCCCTCTCAGCAAACCAATATAGACCTCATCATCATTTTCTTTTCACAACCAATGATCTAATTTCTCTCAGTGAAATACTCCAATTAGCCTCAAGCCAGCACACATCCACAGCAGTCATGGAGCTCAGCCTGCAGCTTACCTGCCTCGGTAGATCTCGTCGACCCATCCACTTTGTAGCCACAGTTGGAGGGGAAATAACACCAGGGCGCACTGGGATCACTCTGGGGACTCCAGCAGCAGCCACGCAGGGTGCAGAGACTCTGATTCAATGACATGAGCGGCACAAATGAGCTGGTGTCACACAAATCCTCTGCCACAGCAGTGCAAACGCACATGGAGAGACCCCAGGCATCAGAACCTTAACAGCCTTTGCAGCCAGACCCACTGATGCTGAGGGAATTCGGTGGTGTGGGATACAGAACCACAGAATCATATAATGCTGGAGGGTGGAAGGGACTTCTGGAGATCATCCAGTCCAACCCTCCTGCTAGAAGAGGTTCAGCTAGAGCAGGTTGCACAGGACAGCATCCAGGTGGGTTTAGAATGACTCCAGAGATGGAGACTGCACCACCTCTCTGGATAGTCTTCTCCAGTGTTCTGCCACCCTCAAAGCAAAGTTTTTCCTCCTTATGCATGTGAAGTAGAATCAGGGAATGGTTTAGTTTGGAAGGGATCTCAAAGCTCACCCAGTTCCAAATCCCCACCATAGGCAGGGACACCTCTAACTAGAACAGGTCGCTCAAGACCTCATCCAACCTGGTCCTGAACACCTCCAGGGAGGTTGTGGATCACAGAATCACTGAATGTGATTGAAAACCTTATAAATAGTCCCTCCCCAGCCTTCCTGTAGGTCTCCTTCAGATACTGGAAGGCCACTACAAAGTCTCCTCGAAGCCTTCTCTGCTCCAGGATGAAGTAGAAAAGCTATTTTGTGCATTCAGAGTAGAAATGTGCTTATTAGACAGTAAATCTCTCTTAAACACACAAGATCCACGGGCAAAACACATGTTTGAAGAGAACCATTTAAACAATGGAGCTGTGAGAGATGTGGCATAGTCTGACCAAAAGTCACATACTTGGGGGGGGGATGAAAAGTTATGCTTGGCTTAACAGCTGGAAAGCATCTGGTTAAAGATCTGTGCATGCATAATTGATTATTGTCAGCACAATCCACATTTCAATGCCATTTTTTCTGTAGCAAACATGTTCAGGTTGCTTCCACAGAGCCTCGGGTTGGGATGAATCAATTTCTTAACCCTATTTTTAAAAGCATATCTCAGGGTAGTGGCATCAACTTTTACCTCACCTTGCTTAGCTGTTAGAAATTAACTTCCTCACGTGCTGCCTGCCTGAGTTTTATCTCTGCAGATCAGCTTTGGGTACTACACCACTACATTTTTCTCACCTTAAATCCCCAGCTCATTGGGTCAAAGAGCAGCAGTAATGCAAACTTCACTGAGGGCAAAGGTCCCCCAGAAGTGATCTCAGGTGTCTAAATCCAACGTGCAGATCTTCAAGATCTTTCTCTCCACCTATGCACTGGCAGAAATGGTGTCTGCCTTCATCTGATTGTGTTCAGATGGTTTTGGTTTGTCCTATGCTTATTTGCAATGTTCTGCAGCTTGAAACAGGTGGACATGGTCCCAGATCTCTCTTGCTGCTGTCCTGAGTGGCAACTTTTGGGGGGTTATAGAGCCAAATTTGGTCATTGCACAGCAAATGCTTTTCCAATCCTCTGAAGAGAGCAAAGATAAAAGCCAGATCCAGCCCAGAAACCATGGAAGTGCTGAAGAAAAGCACAGAGGGAGCTCACAGAGCCACTGGGGCTTGGGAAGTGTTAGTGCCTTTATTTGGCAGTGATTGCACAGAGCACAGAAATCTCTGCAGAGCCGTCCCAGGTAAAACCCAGATTCAGCACACAGATAAATGTTTGCTTCTCTGCCACATCCACACAAGTCTGTGGTCACTCTGTCAGGTTCCAAGAAATAAATCTGGTTGGAAGAATAAGACAGTGCCTGATTTCTTCTGTCCACATCATTGACAGAGATGTTAAACAGCACTAATCCCACCACTGACCCCTGAAGGATCTGAGCACCCAGGGTAAAAATAAGAGCTTTGTCTGTGTGCTGCTGAACTAAAATGTTCAAAGAAACCTCTGCCAGCAGGATAGTTTGGAAAAAAACTTCAGACATAAACCAAACCAAAGCCACAGCCTTCCCTCCAGCCTTCAGAGGTGTCACTCCAGCAGAGGACTACTCTAGCTCTGCTCACCATGCTTCATTTCTCACTGATGCCTTCCTCTTGTCTAATCAGACTGTATGGCAGTGTTCCACAGCAGGAACTAGTTAATAAAGGTCTGCCTCCTTCCAGCATGTCTGTCTCTGTCACCCCTGTGAGCAGTTAATAACTATCTATCTGCTTTCCAGACTTCCATCCTCTGCAATCCCACTCATTCTCTGGCTTCACCCAGGACATCTTCAGTGTGTGCAGAAATCCAGACAGGCACTAACCTGCTGCATAAGCTTAGGCAAATCATTATTTTCCCAGCTGCTGGCTGTTCTGGAGAGCACTCATGGAAACCACTACAGAATAGTTCTGTTACTGTAAGCAGCTACCTGTAGTTTGACAGCTCTGCTGGAACAGCCTAAGGAAGGATAACCAAAATGCTCCCAGGAGAAAATCCATACAGGAGTGAATGAACATGCTGGGGTGGGGCTCTGGCTGGTGTCAGGTGTGCACCTAGCAGCTGTCACTGGGGCAAAGGGTAAAGGTGGCATTTATCTCTAGATTTCACTGATGGCAGAACATAGCCAGGAATCATTTATTTCTTCCCTAACTCCAGAGCAGGTACCCCCATATGCAAACTTGCATCTGGCCCCTACTTTAATCCAAATAATCTGATTATTTTTCATTCATTCTGTGATCAGTGATGGTAAAACTCAAAGACAGATTTGCAACAGGGCTTACAGCTGCAACCAGAGCAAAAAATGTTTCCCTCACTGTGTGACAAGTGCGGCAGCAATGTGGGGTGAGTGGTTCAAAGGCAGCAAGTCAAGTGTCATGCATGCCTGCTCCTACCGTGGTGTGCTTGCTCCTGGAGGAGTGGAGGAACAGAACAAGCAGAGGAGCAGTTTCTGACGTGAGCATCTCCTAATCTGCTCACCAGCAGCACTTGATTGAACTGTATATCAGTACCAAACCCATGGCAGGACAGAAGGTTTACCAACTGTCAGTTCTGGAATTGGACTGGGAATTTCCTCAGAGACTAAGGCAGATGGTTAATAATTTTTGGTACCTCTGTGAATGACATAAAAATCACACATCATAATATATTAATTTTTTTCCTCCTAATCTGCTCCCCTAAACCAAAGAAAGATGCCAGGCATCTCCCAGTTTGCCATGGAAACTGAGAGCATCCATTGGAAAGATGACAACTAACAATGATAATAAAAGCCACCAGCAGTCTTTCAAGGCCAACACAAGGTTCTGAATGTGAAAGCATTGAAAAATTCAGATGATTTACAGGGATCTGCTGGAGAGAGTCCAACAAAAAGCTATGAGGGGACTTGATCATATCTGCTACGAGGAAAGGCTGAGAGCTCTGGGGCTGTTCAGTCTGGAGGAGAGAAGGCTGAGAGAGGACCTGATCAATGTCTATAAATATCTGAGGAGTGGGTGCCAGGATGAAGGTGCCAGGCTCTGTATGGTGGTGCCCACTGATAGGACAAGGAACAGCAGGTATAAGCTGGAACTCAGGAGGTTCCTCCTCAACATGAGGAGACACTTCTGTATGGTGAGGGTGACAGAGCCCTGGAGCAGGCTGCTCAAAGATGCTGTGGAGTCTCCTTCTCTGGAGACATTCCAAAGCCACCTGGATTGTTCCTGTGTGCCCTGCCCTGGGTGACCCTGATCTGGATGATTTCTGGAGGTCACTTCTAACCCCTAAACTTCTATGATTCTGTGATCCTTTTCCCTGTGAATCTTAACTCACAGCTTCTTAAGCTAAAAAGTAATTTCTAAACTCTGTGTTCTCCCAGATAAGAGATCTCACAACCAACAAAGGAAGAGTCTGAGATCCAAAACTGGTTCTGAAAGGAAACTGTGTCTATGTCTCTTACAAAAGTCTTGTGCACCTGGGTGAAGTGCATCTTCACCTGCTATGTCTGATCTACCTTAAATGCTACTACTTGACCATTAGACAAAAAGAAACTGCTCAGGCAAAGTTGGTAAATGTTAAGAGTGACTCTTTTTACCTGCTGATGTCTGATTAATGTTTCCACCTATCCCAGAACCAACCTGCTGGGGAGTGAACTTTAACTTTTGATAACAAAGTGCTAGAGTGGCTGGAATCTTAGAATGGCTCAGGTTGGAAGGGACAACAGATATCATCCACTCTAACCTCCCTGCCATGGGCAGGGACACCTCTCAACTAGACTCAGATGCTCAGGGCCTCACCCTGACTGGTCTTAAACACCCCAAGGAGGAGGCATCCACAATCTCCCTAGGCAGCCAGTTCCAGAGTCTCAGCACCCTCTTACTGAAGAACTTCCTCCTCAGTTCCACTCTAACCCTGCTCTGCCTCAGCATTCTCCCTTGGCCTGTCTCTAGACAGCCTCAGCAAAAGTCCCTCTGCAGCCTCCCTGCAGGATCCCTTCAGCTATGGGAAGGCAGCTTTGAGGTTCCCCTGGAGTCTTCTCTTCCCCAGGCTGAACAACCCCAGCTGTCTGTGTGTCAGTGGGTTTAAATGGGTTACAGATGGGTTTGCTTTCCTGCAAAGTGTTCAGGCGATCAGAGATGAAGAGAGGCTAAGGACAGGAGAGCCCTAGCAGCGAGCAGTTATTTGCCGTGAGGCAGCAGGAGGCTCTAGCAGCTCAAGCCCTTTTCTAGTTAATTCAGACTGTTACCAGACCTTAGTAGCTATTTGATCCGGGATGCAGTCGATCCTCTCTGCCACTAAAACGTTCGGGCACTGTGCTGTAAACTCTGTCAGAGAAGGAAATGAACAGATTATGAGCAGGGCTTCCAGAAGATAGGAATAACTTAACTACCTATCACCTCAGTAACTGCTTCTGCTGGCTGCTTCTCACCGTCATGAATCTCTAACCATTAAGACAGGTTCAGATGAGTGTGAACTCTAAGATGATTTTACCTTTGGAAAACTGCAGACAGCTATTTTAGATCAAGGTAGGACCAAGTTCACTTTAAAGGTTATGAACAGATGGAAGACACTGCTAGTTTTCTTCCTGAAGGCATTGATCTGGTTTTCAGCAGACCCTGAGGCTCACAAGGCAATGCCCCTTGTGAAAAGGCATCTCAAATGCAAATTGGAAGGACTTTCATTTCTCTTCAGTGATATGGTGTTGCTGCTCCCACGGGTTCTCCTTCTCCTGAAATTCTGTTCTCCCACAGTTGCTGGAATTAAAGCACCAGGGAAAAGCACCTTAAAGCTCCACCAAGAGGCTCCATTAGATCTGAGGTTTGTCAGACCAAATTTGAGGCAACCTCTTGGTAGCTTTAGCTGACAAAAGGGTGCCTGGTGGTGGCTTTCAGTTTCTCAGCTTCTGGAATCATGTATGTTTAGAATGAGAGCTTTGACATGGAGCGATCCTGTCGCAGGCCGGGAGACACAGAAAGCCTTGCCCATTTCGCCTGAACATGAGCCAGCAGTGTGCCCAGGTGGCCAAGAGAGCCAGTGGCATCCTGGCCTGCATCAGGAATGGTGTGGCCAGCAGGAGCAGGGAGGTCATTCTGCCCCTGTACTCTGCACTGGTTAGACCACACCTTGAGTACTGTGTTCAGTTCTGGGCCCCCCAGTTTAGAAGGGACATTGAGATGCTTGAGCGTGTCCAGAGAAGGGCAACGAGGCTGGGGAGAGGCCTCGAGCACAGCCCTATGAGGAGAGGCTGAGGGAGCTGGGATTGTTTAGCCTGGAGAAGAGGAGGCTCAGGGGTGACCTTATTGCTGTCTACAACTACCTGAGGGGTGGTTGTGGCCAGGAGGAGGTTGCTCTCTTTTCTCAGGTGGCCAGCGCCAGAACGAGAGGGCACAGCCTCAGGCTGCGCCAGGGGAAGTTTAGGCTCGAGGGGAGGAGAAAATTCTTCACTGAGAGAGGCATTGGACACTGGAATGGGCTGCCCAGGGAGGTGGTGGAGTCGCCGTCCCTGGGGCTGTTCAAGGCAAGGTTGGACGTGGCACTTGGTGCCATGGTCTAGCCTTGAGCTCTGTGGTAAAGGGTTGGACTTGATGATCTGTGAGGTCTCTTCCAACCTTGGTGATACTGTGAGACTGTGATACTGTGATTTGCATCACCTGCACTGCAGGCACTCATCTTTTTTGCTCAGGTAGGCTCCTGCTCATCTTGAGGCAGAAGCAGGCAGAAAAAGATGCAAGTATTTCCTGCGTGGGCAGCTTTAGTAAAACACCAAAATGTTTGCTGTGCCTTAGTGACTGTTTTTGCTTTACTGCCACTTTCAAGCTCCCAGCTTGTTGTTTCAATGCTCCTGTGTGAAGGGAATTACTCAAACACAGCAGAGCTGTCTGTAAAGCAGGGTGCTCCACACAACAGCCCCGGGAGGCAAGCGGTTTGTAACATACCAACGCGCGAGCAGGAAGCACTACAGGTTGTTGTGGTTATAATGCACGGTTCACACCACTGGGCTGCTCCCACATAGTCTCTCTGATCATTTCCCCTTGGTTGTTGTTTTTTTTTTTTCAGTCTTATATTCTTTACCCTTAACTTTTTTTGGCATCTTGCCAGGTCTATGTCTATAAAAAAGTCCAGTCTTGGGAGCAAGGCATAAAAGGTTGTTTTTTTTTCCATAACAATAAATTCTGAGTCATGCTGTTTGCTATGTTCATCATTGGCAACTGTACAAAGGCTTTGGCGTGACTCTGGGTAGTGATAAGAACTCAACAATGACAATGTCAGGGCATTAGAGTGCTGTGTTTGCTTTTTTAGAGCACTTCTCACCTGAACATCCATGTTCTTGAAAAGTCTCAAATACTGACAGAGGTGATGCCAATGGTTAGCTCCTCAAGCTCTGTGCCACTCAAACTACTCTCAAGCAAGCAGAGCTGGGCGGTTCCCACTCAGGGTTTTCATTCTAGTCCCACATCAGCAATGGTAAGTCCTTACCTGTAGTTTTGATTCCAGATTGTCCTGATGCAAAAAGCCCAATGAGGACACAGGCTATGATCGTCAACAGGCAGACGAAGATGATCAGGGTGACTTCCAGCCCACTGAACTTTCTTTTGGCCATCTAGACCAGAAGAAACACCATTGGTAAAAGGAAAACATACATAACAGCTTTGAAAATTCCATCAGTTATATTACCAATTTCATCAGTTACCAAAATCTAGACATTATTAAGGTTTCAAGCCATGTTCCCTAATGGCAGGGTTTAAGCAATACACTCCTTAATGGCTGTGTGCCAGAAGTTTCCCATTTAGGAAAACACACACAGTGCACATTGTTGCAGTACCACCCTAGTGGGCAATTGCTGAGCAACCTATTTTGCTCCCTGCAAACCACTGTACACATAAAGAAAGAATTTTCTCCTGAGATTAACTATGGATTTCTTCATGGTATTGAAGTTCCTGAAAGACAAAAGAAAAAACAACCAAACCAAACCAAAAACCACCAAAAAGCTTTTATTTGCCTTCTTTTCCTTGCTTTTAAAGTTTTCTTTCCTTCTTTAGAACAAACACAAACTATATCCTGTTTTCTGACAGAGTCATACAAGCATAGAATATTAGGATGGAAGTGAGCTCAAGGATCATCTGTCCCAACTTCCCATTGCAGGTGTGGCTCCCATGAGCGAGCAGATGCTAACATCTGGTATAGATCTCAGCACTGTCTACAAACTTCTGTCTTGGGGGTACTGGAGGATAGTAGGCTGAAGATGCGCCAGCAGTGTGCCCAGGTGGCCAAGAGGGCCAATGGCATCCTGGCCTGTATCAGGAACAGTGTGGCCAGTAGGATGAGGGAGGTTCTTCTTCCCCTGTACTCAACACTGGTCAGGCCACACCTTGAGTATTGTGTCCAGTTCTNGTTAGGAGGAAGTTCTTGCCAGAGAGAGTGATTGGCATTGGAATGGGCTGCCCAGGGAGGTGGTGGAGTCACCATCCCTGGGGGTGTTCAGGAAAAGCCTGGATGAGGCACTTAGTGCCATGGTTTAGTTGACTGGATAGGGCTGGGTGATAGGTTGGACTGGATGATCTTGGAGGTCTCTTCCAACCTGATTGATTGATTCTTAACCAATATAAAGGAAGATGTTGTTAAAAAACATACTTGACAAAAGCATCTAAAGAGCTCTGATAGAGTGGTCCTGTCATGCTCAAAGGCAAGACAGAGGTGGCAGTGCAAATTACTGACTTGTACATCACAGAATGGCTCAGGTTGGAAGTGACCTCAGAGACCATCTGCTCCAACTCCCTGTCATGGGCAAGGACACCTCTCAGCTAGACTCAGTTTCTCCAGGTCTCATCCAATCCAGCCTTGAAGAACCCCAGGCAGGAGGCAGCCATGGCCTTCCTGGGCAGCCTCTTCCAGAGTCTCACCACCCTCCTACTGAAGAACTTCTTAGAGAATCATAGAATGATTTAAGTTGGAAGGGACCCCAAAGATCATTTAGTTCCAATCTGCCACTATAGGCAGGGACACCTCCCACTAGAACAGGTCACTCAAGGCCTCATCCAACCTGGCCTTGAACACCTCCAGGGAGGGAGCAGCCACAACTTCCTTGGGCAACCTGTGCCAGTGTCTCACTACCCTCAATGGAAAGAACTTCTTCCTAACATCCAGTTTAAATCTCCCCTCTGCCAGTTTAAACTTATTACTCCTCATCCTCTCATTACAAGACCTTGTAAATAGTCACTTCCTCAGCTCTAGTCTAACCCTGCTCTCCCTCAGCTTCAAACTATTCTCCCTTGTCCTGTCTCTAGACACTCTCCCGAAAAGCTCCTCTGCAGCCTTCCTGGAGGATCTTTGAAGGCAGCTCTAAGGTCCTCTTGGAGTCTTCCCTTCTCCAAGATGAACAGAACAACCCCAAGTTCCTCAGCGTGTCCTCACAGCAGAGATGCTCCAGCCAGAATCCACCATGTGTAACAGCCCCCGGTATGCTGACAGCTCTTGAAACCATGGCCACAGGGAGGGAGTTTATGTCAGTNCCTCAGCCTCTCCTCATAGGGTTTGTGTTCCAGGCCCCGCACCAGCTTCGTTGCCCTTCTCTGGACACATTCCAGCACCTCAACATCTCTCTTGAATTGAGGGGCCCAGAACTGGACACAGGACTCAAGGTGTGGCCAGTCTAACCCTGCTCTCCCTCAGCTTCAAACTATTCCCCCTTGCCCTGTCTCTAGACACTCTCAGGAAAAGCCCCACTTTGAAGGCAGCTCTAAGGTCCTCTTGGAGTCTTCCCTTCTCCAAGATGAACAGAACAACCCCAAGTTCCTCAGCCTGTCCTCACAGCAGAGATGCTCCAGCCAGAATCCATCATGTGTAACAGCCCCTGGTATGCTGACAGATCCTGAAACCACAGCCACAGGGAGGGAGTTTATGTCAGTGGAGGCAGCACCTTAAAATGCTGTGTGAAAGTTGCTTTTTCCCAGCCTTGCTTTTTGAGGAGCCAGAGTGGAGCAAGTCAGGCTGTGCCCAGGGGCTGTGCTGGCTGCAGAGCCAGCTGCTCAGCCACGTGAAGAGGACAACACGGTGCCATGAACGCTGAACTGCACACCAGCAATAAAACTAATTAAAACTAATCTCCAGCACCCAGACCAATAGGCACTGGCAGCAGCTACTACATGTTGGCTCCAGTTAAGGACATTGAACCTTACAGAGAAATTTGCTCTTTTTAGTTAAAGCAAGAAATTGTGGGAGCACATGTGCATTGTCCTGGCATAGCAAAAGACTTCCACAGGTTTTGGTGATGATCCAGAGGAATAAAAAATACTTTAGGAGCAGCTTTTGTGTGTGTAATAATGTTTTAAAGCTATTTCATATTCTTGCCTCCCATTTCTTCCAAGTACAACCCATCACCTTACCTGCATCTCTGTTCATGCAAGTCCCACAGCCATAATGAATGAAGAGTGAAAGCAGCAGTGGCCTGTTAAGGGTCCCCAGAAGGGCAAAGGTGGTGCTTGGCTAAGTGCTTTGCAGTATGATTAAGAGCCTTTTGTAAATACCTTAGTCCTAGCTCTATCTTCTCCATCCATAGCAACACCTGTAGTCACTTTTAACATGACACTGACCTTTACTCCTCCAGGGAATGCTGAACTTAAAGTCTGCAACCACTCTGCACATGGAAAAGCATCTCAGGGCTTGTTCTTTGTGATGATTCATAGAGTCACAGGATGGTTTACACTGGAAGGGAGCTTAAAGACCATCCAGTTTCACCCTGCCCCTGCCATAGGCAGGGAGAGCTTCCACCAGCTCAGGTTGCTTGAGACCTCATCTAACCTGGACTTGAACATCTCCAGGGAGGGGGCATTCACAGCCTCTCTGAGCAACTTGTGCCAGTGTCAAGAATTTCTTCCTCATCTCCAGTCTCAATTTGCCCTTATCAAGCTTCAATTCATTCCCTCTAATCCTGTCACTCCTAGCTCTTGTCAAAAGTCCCTTTCCAGCTCTCTTGAAGCCCCTGCAGGTACTGGAATGCTGCTCTAAGGTCCCTCTGGAGCTTTCTCTTCTTCAGGATGAACAACCCCAACTCTCCCAGCCTGTACTGATAGGGGAGATTCTCCAGCCTCCTAATCATCTTTGTGGCCTTCTTTGAACCTGCTCCAGCAGTTCCTCATCTGATGTCTCTTTAACATTGCCTAAACATATAGCTAGGAACTCTAAAAGGCATTTTCCTCAAATCCAGAATGTTATTAAAGTTCTTGTCACCAAGCTCTCCCCACCCTCTCCCCCCACCGCCAGCTATAATGGTGCAGTTCGGTTCTTGCCTTCTCACAGCCTCCCCCAAGCCTGAAGCTTTGGAAAGAAGGCTTTATCATGCACAGAGACAAGTTCTGTTGTGTGATGGGTTCTCAGCAGTATGGTAAAGGTGTCCAGAACCAAGGATGCAATAGAAAGAATGACATACCTTAGAGCCTCTCTGCTTCCTTCATCTGCTGCTCCTGGTTGTAAAGCTCAAGATCAACCCCAATGCTTTATCCTTGGCTGTTATCAGCTCATTGCTCTGTTTGCTAAGCCCTCTGCCAATGGCAAGGACATGATTGCAGGGCAGATTGCAGCAACTCTTTGGACTAAACACAGTTGCTGTGCATATTGCAGCCAAGGAATGGCTGATTAATTAACAATATTTTGCTTCAATATGATGCATCAGACTCTGCAAATGAGAGAAAAGCAGCCATAAAATGCCAATCAACTTATTCATGGTGCTTAACTAAACAGTTTTTATTCCATATCTTTGCTAACTGAACCTTCATTGAACCTTCACATTCTTTGTCTATCACTTCTGGTGTAAGCACCACGAGAAGTCATTAAATGTTCCCAGCTAAGGGGAAGAGCTATTAAAATAGTTGCAGGAGATAACTGAATTTATGGTCATTAGAAGTTTTCAGGAATGAATTAAAAAGTATTAATTTTAGCATCAATTTAAACAGAGCTCACAGGATGTTAACAATATAAGTCAAAAGCAGAAGAAAAGGATGGAAGATTAACATGGAGAAGAGTTTCCAGGGGAGAGGCTTCAATCATAACCTTAATAAGAAACCTTTGTACATATGTGGGGTTTTATCTCACGACAGACAGATAGAATCTGTACATTTCCTCCTTATTTCCCAAAAGGAAGCCTTCAATTCATGTCATTCAAGTATTTATAAGCTAGAGAAAGGGCTGAGAATTTCCACCTATACTTTTTGAGCCACTCACAAATTTGCATGGTTTCCTCACCTCAGGCTGTGAAGTGCAGGAAGGAGATTGTGTCTTCTCCCAAGCAAGCAGTGACAAAACAACTGGAAACAGCCTCAGGCTGTGCCAGGGCAGGTTCAGGCTGGAAGTTAGGAAGAAGTTTTGACAGCAAGAGTGATTGGCATTGGAATGGGCTGCCCAGGGAGGTGGTGGAGTCACCATCCCTGAAGATGTTTAAAAGAGGCTGGAAGAGGCACTTAGTGCCATGATTTAGTTAATGAGAAGGTGTTGGGTGATAGGTTGGACTTGATGATCTTGAAGGTCTTTTCTAACCTGGTTAATTCTGTGATTCTGTGATTCTCTGAGCACAAAGGGAATTGCTCCTTTTACCTTGGTCAGCACTTAGAAGGAGAAGAATCAATCATCCAGACAGAACATCGGGGCTCGCCTGGAACCAGCCACCTCTACATGAATCAATGCCACCACTCAGTACCTCTCAGGCTGATACATAGCCTGGTATGTAGCTACCTCACCCCTTCACTTCACTGCACCCTCACTGTGTGCAAGGAACCTCCAGGAACTCGATGCTAACCTCCCTCTCCACATCCCTAGGTAGACTGATCTGCCAGTGTGTATTGGGAAGTAATGTTCCACATGGATTGTGGAGATATCAATGGTCTGGGTGGCCTGGGGGTTTATTTGATGGGTGTTTGCTCTCTAGGCTTTACATCTTCATTTAGCTGTTCCAGAAAAGTGCCCAGGCCAGCAAAGCATATGGCTATGTGTTTGAGTTAAGCAGATCTGCAATCACCCTGCCATCAATACAACCATTTCCTCAAGTGCTCGCCTGCATCCACAGTGCCATAAACGTAAATCATCAATCACCCAGTCAACATTCTCTGTGCCGCTTGAGAGCCTAAAAGCGGGGCACAGAAAGGGCTCCCAGAGGGTTAAGCAGCAGCTTTCCCAGCTGAGTACATTGTCATTATTCTACAAAGGATATCAACAACAGGACTCTCAGCTCAAGAGCTGATATTGAACTCATAGGAGGGGAAATGGGGAAGGCTCTTCAGCGGGGAACAGGGAGAGACCATAAAGACATCCAAGAACTCTATTAACTCAAGAGCTGGAACAGCGTGGGCTCTGCTGCATCCTGCTTTCTTCTGCAGGAATTAAGAGCTGCTTCAATTCTGACAGGTGGCAGAGGCTAGACTGTAAAGAATGGCATAGGAAAGCAAGGCAGGAAAGGTTGTGCTCTTAAAAACAGAGTCACTTAAAAAGAAACATTGATGTCCTCATTTTGAACAGCTCCATTTGTAACCAAACCACATAAATCAGCTAGCTCCCTGGCTGTATTCATTCAGTTTTCAGCTAAGGGACCATGGTAGGAAAAATAAACAGCTCAAGAGTTTTTTTAATCCAGTTTCATGAGATTTGTTTTTTTTCACTGCTTTGGTAAAATAATATTTATTTTAAATTACACTTTGGAGCCCTTAGTTCCTGTAAGCATCAGCTCAGGCGGGAACATAATCATCATCAGGTTATTTGGGGGGGAGTCTTATCAATCCTGAGCAATACTTAAAGGGTAGATGTTAGGAGGATGAGATCAGGCTTTTCTTCATCACTTCCCACTGACAGGACAAGAGAAAATAGGCACAAACTTCAACGTAAGAAGTTCCATCTAAACAGGAGGAGGAACAACCTTACTTTGAGGGTGGCACAGCCCCAGGGCAGGCTGCCCAGAGAGGTTGTAGAGTCTTCCTCTCTGGAGTGATTCAAAACCTACCTGGGTCATAAAACCTGGGTCAGCACAATCCCAAGCACAACTCCAGGTTGGATGGGGAATGGCTGAGAGCAGCTCTGATGAAAAGGACCTGAGGGTCTGGGTTGATGAAAAGCTCAACATGACTCGGCAGTGTGAGTGCAGCCCAGATAGCAACCCTNCTGGCCATCCTGATCTAGTGTGAGGTGTGCCTGCCCACAGGAGGGGGGTTGGAATTGGATGATCCTTGTGGTCCCTTCCAACCCTGACTGATTCTATGATTCTATGTGGTCCACAGAACAGCTTTATCTGCTGCACCAGCCCCTCCGGGACTCTACCAGGTCCTGTGAGCTCAGTAAGGAGCTGAACGGCAAAGAAAACACCTTCAGAAAGTTCATTAATGGCTGTAACAAAGTAAATGCTTCCCACTACAGGCAGCTCAGTCCTCTTTTAAGTTTCAAGAACCAGTGTTCAGAACAGAGCTTTGAAAAGCTTTTTAATAGAAACTAAAAGCTTTTCAATAGAAACTTCTAGACAGAAGCCTTACCAGAGCTCCAAGGGACATCTTTGTTGCAGCTTCCCAACCTGAGTGCGAAGGCACAGCACTCTTCAGCTTTGCAACGTGTTAACAGGCTGCTGAAGTGGACACAGAAGATTTCTGTGTTTAGGGGAAAAAAACTCAACCAAACCCTCAGCTGTGAAACTGAGCAAGAACACATCTCATTAAAGAAAAAAAAGTCTGTAGCTGCCCTTGAGTCTTCTTCAGACACCAAACCCAGCCTAATGCAGATCTGGCCCCAGCAAGATGAAGACCTGGGAATGCTCACAAATACATGGCAAACGTTCTTCCCCCCACCAACCAAAGAGATTGTGGAGAGAATCCATTTAGAATTCTTTCAAAGTTGTCTCCTTTTCCTGAAGTACCTCACAGTTGAAGAGCTGATAGTGCGAGCTTGGTCTTGGCCAGAAGTGGTTTTCATTCCTAGCAGCTGGCAGACAAAAAATGTTGGTTTTGTTCACCAAGCAGGTATAGAAATAAGGTCAGCTGAATAATTTCATTGTCATGGAAAAGCAGAACATGACTGAAGCTCATTTTCAAACTGTGTGTAGTGATTCTTACAAGCAATGCAATTAGCCCAGGGAGGTGGTGGANAGATGATCTCATGAGGTCCCTTCCAACCCCTATCATCCTGTGGTTCTGTGATTGACATTACAGATCCTGCACGCATTGAGTAATAATATGTTTTTCCTGAGGCAACACAAATATCCTCCTTGGGCAGAGGTCAAAGAGTTGGGTCAAATTCATATTTTGGTAAGAGTCTCAGATTCTACTTGATTCAAGTGAGCAGGTTGTTGGCAGGAGACCTAAGCTGTTCCTGTCGCAACTCCACTGCCCAAGCCCCTTCGTGTTGGTGATGAATTTACCCTCAAGAACTTTGGGGCATGCTGGCAAACTAATAAGATAGACAACTGGTCCAAAATTCAGCACAGCTCTTAGAGGGCTCCTGGGAAGCCCCTGATAAAACAAGCAGATCACATGGATGTTATTCCTGCCCTCAGAATCTTCCTCTTTCACACTGAAATCACAGACATTTTGTTCTAGTCTTCAGCTAAAAAAAACAGGTCCCCCAACCTTTCAAAAATAGAAGCACAGCTTCCTCTTCAGACTGGTTTAGAAACTCCATTAGAACCATCCCAGCCCACTGAGAGAGCTCACAGGAAACACAGCTGCACTTTTCCACTTCCTAAGTCTCTTTGGGAGAAGACTGAGTGCTTTCAGGGCTCTTCCTCTGGTTTACATGAACAGTGAATAAAGCACACAGAGCTGAAACAGAGCCTGGAGACCAGGAGTCCTTAACTGGAGAAGAGTGTCTCTGCCTTTCAGCAGAAGTCATTGCGTGTTCTCTCTGGCTTGATTAACATTGAATTATTAAACTACCCTGGCACTGCTAGACAACGGCAAAGGAAGCTTTGTGTTGATCCCTCGTCCCCTTTGTTTTCTTTAGGTTGTACCTAATCACACCTGTAGATGGAAGCCTGCATAAAATCCTTCCTAACAACCAACACCAGTGAGTAATGAGTTTGGTGGGATTCAGTCGGGAGAAGGTTCGGCTCACACCATAATCACTTCTCTAGCACTCCTCAGGACTGCAGAGGACATCTGGAACAAACAATGTGGATGTGCTGGAAGGTGTCCAGAGAAGGGTCATGAAGATGATCAGAGGGCTGGAGCACCTCTCCTGTGAGGACAGACTGAGGGAGTTAGAGCTGTTCAGCCTGGAGAGGAGAAGCTCCAAGGTGACCTTATTGCGGAATTTCAGTATCTGAATGGGGCTACAAGAAAGCTGGGGAGGGACTTTTTAGGCTAGCAAGTAGTGACAGAACTAGGGGGAATGGAACAAAGATAGAAATGGGTAGATTCAGACTGGATGTGAGGAAGAAGTTCTTCACCATGAGAGTGCTGAGAGGCTGGAACAGGTTGTCCAGGGAGGTGGTGGAAGCTCCATCCCTGGAGGTGTTTAAGGCCAGGCGGGATGAAGCTCTGGCCATCCTGATCTAGTGTGAGGTGTGCCTGCCCACAGGAGGGGGGTTGGAATTGGATGATCCTTGTGGTCCCTTCCAACCCTGACTGATTCTATGATTCTATGTGGTCCACAGAACAGCTTTATCTGCTGCACCAGCCCCTCCGGGACTCTACCAGGTCCTGTGAGCTCAGTAAGGAGCTGAACGGCAAAGAAAACACCTTCAGAAAGTTCATTAATGGCTGTAACAAAGTAAATGCTTCCCACTACAGGCAGCTCAGTCCTCTTTTAAGTTTCAAGAACCAGTGTTCAGAACAGAGCTTTGAAAAGCTTTTTAATAGAAACTAAAAGCTTTTCAATAGAAACTTCTAGACAGAAGCCTTACCAGAGCTCCAAGGGACATCTTTGTTGCAGCTTCCCAACCTGAGTGCGAAGGCACAGCACTCTTCAGCTTTGCAACGTGTTAACAGGCTGCTGAAGTGGACACAGAAGATTTCTGTGTTTAGGGGAAAAAAACTCAACCAAACCCTCAGCTGTGAAACTGAGCAAGAACACATCTCATTAAAGAAAAAAAAGTCTGTAGCTGCCCTTGAGTCTTCTTCAGACACCAAACCCAGCCTAATGCAGATCTGGCCCCAGCAAGATGAAGACCTGGGAATGCTCACAAATACATGGCAAACGTTCTTCCCCCCACCAACCAAAGAGATTGTGGAGAGAATCCATTTAGAATTCTTTCAAAGTTGTCTCCTTTTCCTGAAGTACCTCACAGTTGAAGAGCTGATAGTGCGAGCTTGGTCTTGGCCAGAAGTGGTTTTCATTCCTAGCAGCTGGCAGACAAAAAATGTTGGTTTTGTTCACCAAGCAGGTATAGAAATAAGGTCAGCTGAATAATTTCATTGTCATGGAAAAGCAGAACATGACTGAAGCTCATTTTCAAACTGTGTGTAGTGATTCTTACAAGCAATGCAATTAGCCCAGGGAGGTGGTGGAGTCACTGTCCCTGGAGGTGTTCAAGAAAAGACTGGATGGGA
The DNA here is from genome assembly GCA_013400475.1 of Tricholaema leucomelas. Taxonomy (NCBI): domain Eukaryota; kingdom Metazoa; phylum Chordata; class Aves; order Piciformes; family Lybiidae; genus Tricholaema lacrymosa; species Tricholaema leucomelas. Next base: position 93,417 of record WAAF01000053.1, read on the forward strand.
CATTTAGTGCCATGGTCTGGTTGACTGGATAGGGCTGGGTGATAGGCTGGACTGGATGAGCTTGGAAGTCTCTTCCAACCTGGTTGATTCTATGATTCTATGATAGACCTTACGGAAACACCCTCTGAAGGAGTTTCTGCCTGTCAAAACCGTGGGGTTTTCTCCCATTGAGATAACTTTTTTGAGCCAATAAAGTGTGGCAGAGGCAAAGAATGAAGTGGAAAGCTGAATCCCAGACGTAGCTATGATTATTTATTAGGTCAAGCTAAAGACCACAGTGATTACAAAGATAAGAGTTCCTCACAACATCCATTGAACAGAAAGAGGAATTCCTAATGCAAAGGAGGGAACAGCTTGCTGTGAGCTCTGAAATGCAGCAGTGGTGGCTGGGTGTCTCACTGCAGCTAGTGCAGTACTTGTTTCTCAGGGGCTTGTGGGGATTCAGTTGTTAAGTCCTGAAATCAGAAGAAAAATGTTATAACAAAGCTTCTAATGAACCACAGAATCACAGAATCTTGGGAGCTGGATGGGACCTCCAAAGCTCATCTACCCCAGAGCAGGGTCACCCATACCAGATCACACAGGAACACATCCAGGAAGGTCTTGGATATCTCCAGAGAGGGAGACTCTACAACCCCCTATGGCAGCCTGTTCCAGTGCTCTGTCACCCTCAGTGAAAAAATACCTCCTCATGTTTAAATGAAACTTCCTATGCCTCAGCTTCCACCATTGCCCCTTGTGCTGGCATTGAGTATCACCGAGAAGAGTCTGGCTTCATCCTCTGGGCGTCACCTTTACATCTTTATAAACGTGGACAAGGTCACCCCTAAGGCTCCTCTTCTCCAAGCTGCAGGCCTGAGCTCCCACAAGCACTTCTCATGAGGAAGATCTTCCACTGCCTTCATCATTTCTAAGCCCTGTCATTCCTACAGGTAGCAGACACAAGAAGCCGCAGGTGAGAGGACATCTGACACAGAAGGAAAACGTGCACTGTGATTAAACCATAATCATTAGTGGAAATAGTGATTTATGAAACTGCAATTAGATAGCACCAGGGATGGTAAAAAACATAGTGTCCTGCACCAAAGTCATCTGAACCTGTCGCTTGTAGCTGGCAGCGTTAGCTTGAGGATAGACTTCATTGCCCATAAGAAAGGGGCAAAGGAAGGATTAATATTTGCTTCCAGATAATTGCTAGCTCCTGACAGTGCATAAAGTTCCAAAGTATATCACCAGTATCTCCCAGCTACACCCTCACAGTTCTGCTCTGCCACCTTAAGGATGCTCCAAAGACGACAATATTATCGGTGTCCTAAAGGAAGCTTTGGGCTGCTGCAGCACAACTGCACTGAAGCCTCCTGAGGGTGGAAATTGGCAGTGTGGTAAATGTGAATTCTTCAGGAGGTATGTTGGATCTTAGGAAGAAGTTCTTCACTACAAAGGTAGCAAGACTCTGTAATGGATTGTCCAGAGAAGCTGTGGATGCCTCCTACCTGGAGATGTTCAAGGCCAGGTTGGATAGGGCCTTAAGTTGGACCAGTTGAAAGGTGTCCCTGGCTGTGGCGGGGAGGTTGGACTAGAAGTTTTCTTCCAGCCTAAGCTGCTTTATCATTCTATGATTCTATGATTGGTGAACTGATTACAACTGCCTATGTTGGAAACTTCAGCTCTTAATACAAATACTTCATCAAGTACATATTATAAATATCACAGTCTGTGGTAATAAGTGAATGTAGTATCAGAAATCAACAAGCACATCTTCACAGATGCTTCACTTAGCACAGAAACACAGAAGCACAGAACGTTAGGAGTTGGAAAGGACCTCCAGAGATAATCAAGTAAAACTTAAGCACCCCCTCTTTTCTCCCCCAGAACTAAAAATCCAACTATTAGTGAATTGTGTTTAACTGCTCTTACAGACTGGGTTGAGAGCAGCCATGAACAGGAGGACTTGGGGGTGTTGATAGATGAGCAACTCCCCAGGAGCCAGCAGTGCCCTCATGCAGCCCCGCAGGCAGCTGTGTGCTGGCTGCAGCCAGAGGAGTGTGGGCAGCAGGGCAGGAGAGGGGATTCTGTTCCTTGGATCTGCTCTGCTGAGACCTCACCTCCAATTCTGCCTCCAGCTCTGCTGTCCTCAGCAGAAGAAGGACACAGAGCTACTGGAGAGAGTCCAGAGGAGGCCACAAAGATGATGCAAGGGCTGGAGCAGCTCTGCTATGAGGACAGGCTGAGGGAGTTGGGGGTGTGCAGCCTGGAGAGGAGAAGGCTCCAGGGGGGGACCTCAGATCTGCCTGGCAGTGCCTGAAGGGATCTTGCAGAAATGCTGCAGAGGGACTTGCCCTGAGTGTGTCTGGAGACAGGACATTCTAGAATTCCATGATAAATCAACCACAACCAAAAGAGTCCTGGATTTCAGAGCCCAAATCACTGCACTCCACGTTCAGGCTGCCGAAATGCACACGAACATCAGATAAATATTTACACCACTGCCTACTCTACCACTACCTACTGACTACTCACCATATGTGAGCACACATATGCACAGACCACCAGGAAGCCCAAGAACCTGCCAGCTCCTGAAGGTTCTTGAGTCATACATCAGGCAGATCCAAGTCAGCCTTTGATGTATTTTCCACTGCTATTTAAAAAAGCAACAACCACAACTAAGGACTCTCTCACTTTTTGGGCTTCTGAAGTTGCTTAAGAGTATTTTTAGTCTTTCCTCTTTACTCTTTCTTGCCAGAAACTAATTTTCAATGAAGTGACTACTTTTTACGAAGTGACTAATGTTAATGAAGTGTCTCATTTATAATGAAGTGGCTGATTTTCAATGAAGGTCAATATCTCCACTGCATTAGAAGAATGAAAATAAATAGAATCAGAATCATAGAATGTGAGGGGCTGGAAGGGACCTGCATCCAGTTCTGGAGCTCCTATTACAAGAGGGATGTGGAGATGCTGGAGCATGTCTAGAGGAGGACCATGAGGATGCTCAGAGGGCTGGAGTAGCTCTGCTATGAGGACAGACTGAAGGAGTTGGGGCTGTTCAGTCTGCAGAAGAGGAGGCTCTGAGGTGACCTTCTTGTGGCCTTTCAGTATCTGAAGGAGGCCTACAAAAAAGCTGGTCAGGGACTTTTCAGGCTCTCAGGGAGTGACAGGACTAGGGGGAATGGAGCAAAGTTGGGGGTGAGTAGGTTGAGGCTGAACATGAGGAGGAAGTTGTTCAGCATGAGAGTGGTGAGAGGCTGGAATGGGTTGCCCAGGGAGGCGGTTGAGGCCCTGTCCCTAGAGGTGTTTAAGGCCAGGCTGGATGAGGCTGTGGCCAGCCTGCTCTAGGGTAGGGTGTCCCTGCCCATGGCAGGGGTGTTGGAACTGAATGATCCTTGTGGTCCCTTCCAACTCTGACTGATCCTATGATTCTATAACCTTGAAAGATCATCTGGTCCAGCCTCCTTGTCAGAGCAGAATCACCTAGAGCAGATCACACTGGAAAATAACTAAACAGAAGGCAGCAAGTGTTTTAAGGTGGAATTACAGAGCTGCAATTCTGACAATATCCTAAAGGCAATAAAGCACTCCAGATAGCAAATAACAAGTCAAAACTCACCTTATCGAGTGCTAATTTCAGTAGAGACAATTCCTAACCTATTCCACTTTTACTTCTTTTGTTTTCTTTCATGCCATTAATGAACAAAAGCTGAAATGACAGATTGTCTCTCAGCTTTTGGAGTGAGGGAACAGAGAATGCTGAAAGTAGCTGCCTAATGAAATCACTGCTTTGACCCTTTGCAGGTTGTGTCAAAGCTTCTCTGCTGCCTGTTTCTGTGACTTTCCCTGTCCTTGCTGCAGATGGTCCTCCAGCCAACGCCTGTGCCGCTTGCTGCTGCTGAGCAGGAAGCAAAGCAAAGCCCCCATGATTAGACACTGATTCCTTGCCAGCTTTTTACTTATTTAGGTGCTTTATTACAGGGCATTATTCAGCTTTGCCATTGCTTTCCAGTAAAAATAATAGATGCTCACTGTAAGAAAACAAAAGGATTAAAGGCTCAGGAGGTTTTTTGAAGAAAAGGTGAATATTTCATATCCACATATTTGTAACAGTAACTGAAGGGCATGAATGACATCAGTGATAGCAATCTAACGTCCCTGCACCTCCCTTTCTGTATGGTAACTCAGCAGGCACTCAGCAGCAGGCTGCCCTGCACAAGTGACAGGGACAGTCTGGACCAGCTCATACTGAGATCATTCAGGGGATGGAAAATCTCCAAGTCCAAAGACATGTGAACTTAGAATCATGGAATCACAGAATGGTTTGGGTAAGAAGGGACCTCCAAAGCTCATCCAGTTCAACCCCCCTGCAGTCAGCAGGGACATCCTCCACTAGATCAGGCTTCCCACTGCCCTGTCTAGCCTCACCTGGAATATCTCTAGGGCCCAAACCACCTCCCTGGGCAACCTGTTGCAGTGTTCCAGCACCCTCCTGGTGCAAAACTTGTTCCTAACATCCAATCTAAATCTGATCTGCTCTAGTTTGAAGCCATTGCCCTCATCTGTCCCTGCAGGCCTTTGCAAACAGTTTCTCTGCAGCCCCTTCAGGTACTGGAAGGTCACTATTAACCTCACACCTGGTCTGCCCAGGGCAGTGCTGGAGTCCACATCCCTGAAGGTGTTCAAGCAACCTGTGAAGCTGGTGCTTAGAGACATGGTTTAGTCCTGACCCTGCAGCTCTGGGTTGAGGGTTGGACTGGATCAGCTTGGCTGTCTCTTCCATGCAGATGCTTTCTGTGTTATTCTGTGCATGTGTGATCCTTGGGTGAACAAGAAAACTCTGGGGTGATGCTAGAGCCAGGATGAATTGGCAGTAAGCTTCACAGCGAGCAGCACACTAAGGTATAACTCCTAAATTTCCAAAACATTAGCAACAGCTCTGCAGGGTCTCAGTAGTTACCTTTGCATTTAATCTTGATCTGAGCTCTTAAGGAGATGGTGACAAAGGAGCTATTGATAAAGGAGGCATTGATAAAGAAGCAAACTTTTACTAATCCTGCAGACCTAACAGTGCATCACTCACTGAAGGACCACTTTGCTCCATGGAGTAAGCAACCTGACTCTCAGAGTGACCCTGCAAAGCTCACTACAGCTGAGTAAAGAACTGCCTTGCAGTTGATACCACACTTCTGTGAACACATGTAATTATCCCCAATTAATTGTTAAATGAATAAATAAATTGGGAATTTAAAGCAAATTGAGCTGTTACTATAGCAATGCAAAACTTCACACAACAGTCTTGGTTTCTCCTGAAAGGAAGTGTGAGAGCCAATGAATTCACTGCATTGCATTTTTTTCTCTCACAAAGGAGTAACTTTAGCTAATTTTAGCATGAGAAGGCCTTTTTGTAGCTGCTACTGAAATGCTGTTTCCCATAATGAAGGGCCCCACAGCTGGGGAATGTTACCAGCAACATTTTCAGAATTAAGAGTATAGAATCAGTCAGGGTTGAAAGGCACCACAAGAATCATCCTGTTCCAACCCCCCCTGCCACGGGCAGGGACACCTCACACTAAATCAGGCTGTCTAGAACCTCATCCAGCCTGGCCTTAAACACCTCCAGGAATGAGACTCCCAACACCTCCCTGGGCAACCCATTCAAGGGTCTCATCACTCTCGTGGTGCAGAACTTCTTCCTAACACCCAGTCTGAGTCTACCCATTTCTATCTTTGTTCCATTCCCCCCCAGTCTTATCACTACCTGGCAGCCTAAAAAGCTACTGAAAGGTCACAATAAGGTCACCTTGAAGCCTTCTCCTCTCCAAACTCCCTGAACAGCCCCAACTCCCTCAGTCTCTCCTCACAGCAGAGCAGCTCCAGCCCTCTGATTATCCTCGTGGCCCTTCTCTGGACACCTTCCAGCACATCCATAGCCCTCTTGTACCAGGGACTTCAGAACTGGATGCAGTACTCCAGGTAGGGTCTCACCAGTGTGCAGCAGAGGGGGAGGATCACCTCCCTTGCCCTGCTGGCCACACTTCTCTTGCTGCAGCCTAGGCTCTGGTTGGCTCTCTGGGATGCAAGTGCACACTGCTGGCTCATGTTGAGCTTTTCACCCACCAGCACCCCCAAGTCCCTCTCTTCAAGGCTGCTCTCAAGCCAGTCAATTCCCAAGCCTATATTGGTGCTTGGAATTACCTCAACCCAGATGCAGGACCTTGCACTTGGTCTTGTTGAACTTCATCAGGCTGGCTTGGGCACACCTCTCCAGCCTGTCAAGATCCCTCTGGATGGATCCTTCCCTCCAGCTCTCAGCTGCACCACACAGCTTGGTGCCATCGGCAAACTTGCTGAAGGTGCACCCAGTGCCACTGTCCATGGCACCAACAAAGATATTAAACAAGACTGGTCCCAGGACTGATCCCTGAGGAACTCCACTGGGACATGGAGCCATTGACAGGCACTCTTTGGGTGCAGCCATCATACCAGTTCTTTATTCATCTAGTGGTCCACCCATCAAACCCACATCTCACCAGCTTGGAGATCAGGATGTGGTGCGGGACAGTGTCAAAGGCCTTGCTCAGGGCCAGGTAAATGACATCAGTTGCTCGCCCCTCATCAATTAATGTTGTGACCTGTTCATAGAAGGCCACCAGGTTCGTCAGGCAGGATTTGCCCTTGGTGAAACCATGCTGATTGTAGCAAATCACCTCTTCACTATTCTTCTGTCTCAGTAGTGCCTCCAGGAGGATCTGCTCCATGATGGAGCATCGGAGCAAGTGGCCCAGAGAGGTTGTGGAGCCTCCTTCTCTGGAGACTTTCCAAACTTGCCTGGAAGCATTCCTGTGCAAACTACCCTGGGTGATCCTGCCTGGGCAGAGAGCTTGGACTGAATGATCTCCAGAAGTCCCTTCCAACCTCTAAACTTCTGTGATTCCCAGTCTCTGCTGAATGTGTTGAACAAGGCTCTGGCAAATAGGGTGGGACAAGAAGCTGCAGGTTAACCCTGGGACTGCATTTTTAAAAGCTTCCATAGCCCCTGGCAAGGTGTGGGGCTGGCTCTCAGCCATGGACACAGCTCTCCTCTGCTGGAGCTGCAGCTTTAGCTGCAGTAGAAGGGCTGCTTTCCTTTGCTTTATTTCCCCAGTTATCTATTTTACAGCTTCTTCCAATTCAGTCCTTAGCCAGCCCAGACCTGCCCTTAGGCAATAATTATCCTTTACTCTTAAGAGAACAATATCTGGTGGTAATAAATGTGCAAAGCAGAGAAATTGCCAAGGGTCACTCCAGTGTCTCCTTACACTGCTCCATCTTCTCACCTGTTGGACAGTTAGGGACAATTAGGGCTGAAAGCACTGGGGACAGCTTCCCTCCTGCAAGTGTCTCTGCCATGAAAGGCTCTAGTTTGGTCCTGCTGCTGTAGTGCCTTGAAATCACAATGGCACATGGGAAAAAAACAGGTTGGAGAAATTAGATCCAGTCCAAGCCAGCTATGAACGTGTTTCCTTCAAGCAGCACAAATGCCAGAGCAGCCCTTCTGTGGGCATAGAACCTCCCAGGTGAGGGGGAAGCTCACCGCACTTCTTGCACTTAAAGAATAAATGTACTTCCTAAGGAGCCAAACTTGTCCTTATGAAGTGCTTTGTGCTTGGAATGAAATGATCATTTTGGAGGCTGGCCAGCTTGTGTGAGGTCTGCCTGCTCCCTCCAGGTGTGTTGCAAAGACCCAGCCACTGACAACCATCGACCCAGCCTTGTCCCTGTCTGCCTGGGATTCCTCAAAGAGGGATAGCATGCACTCAGCTACATCCAGAGAAGACACAGCAAGCACTGACAGCCTTTGAAGAGGCCACAGATACTGGATCCAGTCTGAAAGTTTAAAGACTCCTCAGGCAGGGGTGTTCAAAGCCAGTGAGGATAAGGCCTTGAGCAGCTGAGCCTAGCTGAGAGGTGTCCTTGCCCGTGGTGGGGAGGTAGGAGATGATCTCTGATGTCCCTTCCAGTTAGAGTTTGGCATGCAGCCAGTGCATGGCTTCCATAGAGCTGCTAAAGGCTGAGCACAGCTCCAGTGCTTTGCTGACTCAAGGTGCAGCTCTGCTCTAGGAGGGAGCCAAAGCTGTGCCCACGAGAAGCAGCTGCTGGTGTCACACAGCTCAGCTCCACCTCCACACAGTTCCTGTGCCATCAGAGAGAGTTCTGGGTTTCAAGTCTGGGCAAAAGCCTCACAAGCAAACAAATTCAGATGAAGCCAATACCCAGAAGCTCTCCGAGGGGTGGAGAACTACAATGGCATTAAGCTAGAGGAAAAATGCATGTTTGGGTTTCACTCACAGGCTTCTGTGAGTTTAGTGTGCAGGTCATCCTCCTGCTTGCATGGCTTAGGGTGAAACACATTTTGGATAACTCTTTTTTCCTACACATTCCAAGTGGCTCAGCTCAGCTGTGCTGTTTGTCATGGTCCTTTCTGCTGTGGTACCTCTCCAAACAGAGGGAAATGCTTCCACTGCATTTCAGCTCAGACTTGATGCACAGAGAAAATGCTGATGTTCCTTAGAGTTAACTTGTGCTCTACTCACAGAGCACAGACCCCACCAGGCCTGGCTGGCAGCAGAGGCATCAGGCATCCCTCCCTGTCCTGTCAGTACTTCCCCTCCTGCCCAGCAGAGCATCCAGCCAGGCAAGAACTCAACCAGCCCTGATATTTGCTCTCTTTATGGAACACCAAAGGCTCTAAGGTCATTAAGACCTATGAAGAAATTCAGCCCCTTGCCTCCATGTTGAATTGGAAATGCAAGAGCACAGCTCCCTTATCTCCAGATCAGACCTTATCTAAGGCAGGCTGGGTGCTGCTCAGAAAGGAGCAGATAAGGACACCTGCCTTGGACCTGAGAAAATCAGTTCCTAAAAGTAAAGCTTTGTGCACCCAGTTTGCATTTCAAAAGTCACTCCTTGCCCTCCTCACTACTCCTGCATTTGTCTTAAGGAGAAGACATAAGAGAAGCCCATCTGAAATGAGCAGTGTTACAGACCTAGAGTCATCTCCCTTCCTGGTTGTATAGTGCAAGGCAAAGCCAACATCAACATAAGAGTAAATCAGGCTGGACCAGCAAAATTAGCAACAAAAATCATTGCAGCAATTATGTGAGACTGCCACTGAGCAATAACTGTTCCCAAGAGCTGATCAGAATCTCTAGACCTGTTTACCACCCTGCCTTGTGAATGAACTCCCAAGGGAGAGGTGTTGTGGAGGCATTGCTCTGGTTTACAATGCAGAGCAGCACCCCAGGGTGGCCATGAGGCAGCCTCATAGGAGAAACTTCTGCTGAGAGGCCATGTACTGGGACAAAGGGATGCTCAGAGGTGAGCAATCACATCCAGATTAAATTGTAGGAGAAACAGCACCGTGCCCACCCTCCCTCAGCACACAGGTCACCAAGGAAGCTTGCATGACAGAGCACTTCCATGGAGGAGCTCCTCAGAACTGCTGTGCAAATAATTGCTCCCCAGTTAGGTGAGCAATAAGTTTCTTTAGTAGCAGCCCTGAGCAAACTGTCTTTAAAACATACCTTGAAATCTGTCTGCTCAGGCTCAGTGAATTTCCAGCTGCTAAACACAAAGCCTTTGCTTGCTTGCCCAGAGACAGGCAGCGATGCAGCTGCACCTGCAGCTTCTGCAGGTGGATTTTTTCCCTTCTGCTGGATCCAAATGCAGCAGGGATTTATTGCAGTGAAACCAGAGATGCTCAGCTGAGAGCTGCACAAACCCACCTCTTTCTTTCCTGCACATCCCTTTCTGCAGCTCACGTTTATACCACCCTGCTTGCTTGCACCAGTGTGCCAGAACAGCTGTCAGAGCTACTGCACTGCTGCTCAAGCTTTGAGCACCACTCTCTACTTCCATCTGAACTGAAGAGTCAAGGAATTAGAATGAAAGGAGATGATCTGGAGAGCAGCCACATGGAGAAGGACTCGAGACTGCTGGTGGACAGCAAGTTCTGCATGGGACAGCAAAGTGCCCTGCTGGCCAAGAAGGCCAAGGGCATCCTGGCTGGCATTAAGAGGAGTGTGGCCAGCAGATGGAGGAGGTTCTCTTCTCCCTCTACTCTGCCCTAGTAAGGCCCCACCTGGAATATTGCATCCAGTTCTGGGCTCCCCCGTTTATGAGGGACAGGGATCTGCTGGAGAGAGTCCAAAGGAGTGCTACATGGATGCTAAAGGCACTACAGCAGTGCCTGATGAGGGGAGGCTGAGAGCCTTGGGGCTGCTTAGTCTGGAGAGGAGAAGACTGAGAGAGGACCTGAGCAATGTCTATAAATATCTGAGGTCTAGACGTCAGGAAGGGACAGGGACAGCCTCTGTCCACTTGTGACCTGAGATAGGACAAGGGGCACTGGATAGAAACTGTAGCACAGGAAGTTCCACCTCAACATGAGGAAGAACATATTGACTGTAAGGGTCCCAGAGCCCTGGCACAGGCTGCCCAGAGAGGTTGTGGAGTCTCCTGCTCTGGAGCCTTTCAGCCCTGTCTGGATGTGTTCCTGTGTGACCTGTGCTGGATTCTCTGGTCCTGCTCTGACAGGGGTTGAACTGGAAGATCTCCAGAGGTTCCTTCCAGCCCCTAACATCCTGTGAAAAGAAAGATTTCTCAGGCACATTAAATGAAGTGACCATAACACTGTAGACACAGAATACTTATTTGCTGCCTGCTGTGAACATACCTAAACTACAGAAGCAGTTTGCTGAGGCAGCAGCCACTGCAAAAATCTGAAATGCTGCCACATCATCCCTGAGAGCAGAAAATTGGGTGAGGGCAGAGGAAAGTCCATGACTGAACATCAACTTCCTGAGACACAGCACATAATAACTTAATACAAGAGTGAGCAACAGGAGTACTTTAATAAGCCATTAATAAATGATTGCTAATTAGTATTACATCAGCACTTAAAAGCAGCCAAGCTAAGAAAGCAAAACGTTGCAATTATTTTACTCTATATATAAATGCTACTGGAAGGATAACCAAATCCACATCTAAATAGCTCATTCAGGCAACATCAAATTCCACGGGCTTCAATCACAGCAATTATCCCTGAAACACCCCCTGAGAAATCTATCTAAGTTAAAGGCTTCTGACAGCAAGTTCAAAGTCACTTTCAGGCTCCTGTGATGGCTGAGCAGGGACGCTCAGACTGGCTGCTGGGAGGTTCCATGAGCTGACACAGGTTCATGCAGCAGCCTCCACCTCTGCAGACACCACCAGTCCTGCCCAGCTCTTTGGCTGGAGCTGTGCCTGCTCCATACCACTCACTGCTAAGGAAGGTTTATCACCTGGCAGCACCAGACCCAAAGCACCTCTTAGCTGGAGTGAGAGCTCAAAGCACACCCAGTCCACAGCAGGAGCAGGGTCTGGAGCCACAGGAGAAGTGATTTCCAAAGGTCTAGAGTTACCTAAACCATTCCTAGTAGTGCAGCAAACTCAGGACAGTCCAGCAGCCACTTCAGCTGGTGCTGCTTCAGGAGCAGCTGACAAAGAATTATGATCCTCACACCTAGGATATAGACCAGGTTGTGAAGTTTAGATTGGCTCTCGTGGCCAGGAGGGACAATGCCATTCTGGGGTGGATGAGAAGGGCTGTGGCTAGTGGGTCGAGAGAGATTCTCCTGCCCCTCTACTCTGCCATGGTGAGGCCACATCTGGAGTACTGTGTCCAATTCTGGGCTCCCCAGTTCAAGAGGAACATAGAACTGCATGAAAGAGTCCAGCACAGAGACACAAAGGTGATGAAGGGAATGGAACATCTCTGTTACGGGGAGAGTCTGAGCAAGCTGGGGCTGTGCTGCTGGAAGAAGAGGAGACAGAGAGGTGACCTCAGCAATGGTTATAAAGATGTAAAGGTGAGTGCCAGGGGGATGGAGCCAGTTCTGCTGGGTGATGCCCAGTGACAACACAAGGGAACTGGGTGGAAGCTGAGGCATAGGAAATTTCATTTAAACATGAGGAGGAATTTTTTTTTCCCTGTGAGGGTGATGTGAGGCTGCTCAGGGGGGCTGTGGATTTTCCCTCTCTGGAGATATTCCAAACCTTCCTGGATGTGTTCCTGTGTGATCCAGTAGAGGTGATCCTGCTCTGGCAGGGGGGTTGGACTGGATGAGCTTTGGAGGTCCCTTCCAGCCCCTGACATTCTGTGATTCTGTGCTGAGTTGGAGTCATTGAGCTGGAGGGAACCTTGACCACATACAGAAGCTGCTCCAAGTAGGTTCTGTACAAAGTGCAAAACATCATAAAATTATACATTTCAGTGAGGGGAAAAAAGAAAACTTCCACTCTTCACATGGTGAAGACTCAAGGTCTTGATGCTTATTTTGCATTCCTTTAAATCCCAGAATTTTACATTCATTCTCTGCATCCCTGTGGTAGGGCATCTCCCATTTCTAACAGAAAACAATTGAAGCTTCCTCTTCTTCACTGGGAATGTGGGAGGTTATTTGTTATTGTCACAGCATTTTACATTTCCACAGATTGACAGAATAGTTTAGGTTGGAGGGGACCTTGGAGATCATCTAGTTCCAACCCCTTTACCATGGGCAGGGAAACCTCTTGAGCGGTTCTTCTCTTCTGATGCAGTGTAGATAACCTGTCCACACGAGACATTTTCTGCACCTGTACCTGTTCTTGCTGCTCTCTTCAGGTTTCTCATTTACCTCAACCTGTGCAGAGGACTGAAGCTTGGAAGCAGATTGGTCTCTCTAAGATAAGGCCCATCAAAGTTAGGAGAAGCAAGAATAGAATAGAATCAACCAGGTTGAAAGAGACCTCCAAGCTCATCCAGTCCAACCTAGCACCCAGCCCTATCCAATCAACCAGACCATGGCACTAAGTGCCTCATCCAGGCTTTGCTTGAACACCCCCAGGGATGGTGACTCCACCACCTCCCTGGGCAGCCCATTCCAATGGCAAATCACTCTCTAAAGCAACTCACTGCTTTCCCACTGTGGCCCTAGGAAGGGATTTTCATGATTTATCCACTGCAGTTCCCATGTGAAAGTGTGAAGATTTGCTCTCAGCATTGTTCTTTGAGCAACAGAGAGTTCTCTGACACTTCTGTGCCAGAAGATCTGAATTTTCCAGAGGCTTCAAAATATTTATTGACATCATCTGCCCTTAAATACACTATTCTTTATTTTTACTGCTTTTCCTCCTTACTGACTTAAATGTAGATGTATGGCTTAAAATGAATCTTTCCCTATGCCCTAAAGAAGCCCTTTTTGCACAAAAATGACAACAACATTAATGCTCTCTCACCCATGGAAGCACGAGGGAGGAAAGAACCCAGCACTGGGAAAAGGCAAGACACAAACAGAGCCAATTTGGCACAGTTTTGTCCTCTGTATGAAGAGAAAATCGCTGTCATTGCAGCAAATTGGAAAGAGCTGCTCTGAAAAGTTGCAACCTATGAGCTTTGGGCAGGAAATAAAAATCAGAAGGGGTTTTATTGGTTTGTTTCTCCAGAGCAGTGAGCACAATAATAGCTTCGTTATTTTAAGCCCTGACAAAGGAGGACATAGACCTGTCACCCATACATCCAGCAACCACCCAAGGTCTTCCTATTTATGGCAGCAATAATCAGCTGCATCACAGCTTTATTTCTTAAGAGCAGCCCTAACTTCCACTAACATTTGAAAAGGTAGTGGCCTGAAAGTTGTGCTGGGAGATATTTTTGGGCTATTTAAAGTAGAGAGTTACTCTGTTAGTGTGGGTTCAGAGAAGGCCATGAAGATGAGCAGAGGGCTGGAAAACCCCTGCTGTGAAGTCAGGTTGGGAGAGTTGTTTAGCTGGGGTAAAGAAGGTACCAGTGAGATTGTTCCTGCCCAGGCAACAGAGAACTTTTGAACTTCTTGTCCTACAAGTGTGCTCTAATGTTCTTGCTTACTCAGCCAGGACCTTCCTCTCTGTGACTCCTCCTTGTCAGCTAAAGGAGAAGGGTAGACAGGTGCCACAAATAGAGGGACAGATCAAGGAGTTACTCCACTTGGAGTACTGTGTCCAGCTCTGGAGCCAAAACACAAGGAGGATGTGGAACTGTTAGAGTGGCTCCAGAGGAGGCCATGAAGATGAGCAGAAGGCTGGAGAACCTCTCCTGTGAAGTGAGGTTGGGAGAGTTGTTCATCTTGGAGGAAAGAAGGCACCAGTGAGAGCTTAGAGCAGCCTTGCAGTGTTTGAACAGGGCTACAGGAGAGCTGGAGAGGGACTTTTGCCAAAGGCATGGAGTGACAGGAAGAATGGCAACGGTTTCAAACTGGGAGAGGTTGGATTTAGATTAGACATTAGGAAGAAATTCTTCCCCAGGTGAGTGGCAAAGCACAGAAACAGGTTGTGAAGAAGGAAAGGTGTGGAGGTTCCAGGCCTGAAAGTGTCCAAAGGCAGGTTGGATGGGGTCTTAAGCAAGCCGGTCCAGTAGAAGGTGTCCCTGCTCACGGCAGGGGGCTGGAATTAAGCAATCTTTAAGGTCCCTTCCTAACCAAACCATTGTGTGATTGTGTAAGAAACCTCCATGGCTGGCTTACAAAAGTGTCTACCTGCATCTTTAACTGTCTAATTAATTTTAACAACCTGTATCTCATAAGAATGTCCAACACTAACATCTCCACCCCCGGTGAGCTCAGGCAGCATTCACCTTGCCACACATCAACCCAAGCTCTTCTCAGAAGGAAAAAGTCCCTGAGAAGGCATCTCAAGGAAAAGGCACAGATTCACTTCTTAATGAATTCCAGAGTGTTCTCTCCCTCCAGTCTCTGTTAGCAGAGCTCCTGCCTTAGCAAAGCTCTGATGTGCTCTCTTGAAGCAAATCAGAAGGGTTGCTGCTGTAGGAAGGCAACAGTGACAAATGGTGTTTATTCAAGGTTCATCATTTGATCATAAATAAGTTTAGGAGCTCCAATGAAAACCCAGCCAGGAATACTCATTTTAACAAATACCCTTTCATTCCTGCTCTCCATTTATTTCTTTCTCCAAAGTGCTCACAAGGTGCTGATCCTCTGCCAGCCGTGTGGGTTTCTCAATGGCTTTTGCACAGCATTAGCTCAAGTGGGCGCTTACAAGCTCAGCAAATACTACCCTAGCCAGAGCAGAAGATCTTCACAAGCATGGCAATAAGATTTGATTGTTCACATCTCCAAAGCACAGAAAAGACTGTGCCTGGGAATATGAAGGAAGAAAACACAACAGGCAGCACCGCTGTTTGAAATCCCACCTCACCTGACTTCAACGCCCACCGGCTCAGTGTAACTCTTAGCAAGTCACTGGCAGAGCAACACCACCTAAATGTGTGCACAACTGCTGGGAGAACTGCTGGCCCAAACGACACATGTCACTGACCTCCTGCCTGGCACCCTCCCTGCTGCTTGCATGAACAGGGCTTAGCCTCTCTTCAGATTTGCTCTTTGCTCTAGGTGAAGATTCAGATGTTTCACCTCTGTTTGCATCAGGAGCTTCCAGGTGTCCAACGGCTCTCCGAAAGCTGCTTTTCACACTCCTAGGGAGCAGCCACACTTTGTAGTATCACACCTGCAGGCACTGCTCTTACTCTGGCGTTGGGTGACCTGGCCCTGAGCGGGTGACATTGATGGATCTTTTCCTTTGCTTTAGCTGTTGCTTTCTCATCCCTTTCTTCTCTCCACAGTAAAAGGAGCAAGTGAAAAATTGGCTTCCTCAGGGTGAGGTGAAAGCAGCACATCAAATTTACTGGTGGCTCTCTCAGATGAAACCCTCCAATGTAAACTGTGCTTGTAGTCCATTCTGCTGGCATGCCTCCTAAAATGCCATGGCTGCTGGGGGAGGTGGGGAGGAACTGCATAATCAAATCAGTTCAAAAGGAAATTACAACATCTGAAAATGTTTGAATACTCAACTTCAGTATTAGTCAATTTCATTTCACTTCATTAAACTAATGAAACAAAGAAAGAATAAAAAAACAAACTCATGATTGCTGTTTTGCAGTAGCCTGACAGGCTGAGATTGGGCATCTAGACATGACAGAAAGCACAACAGAGGGGCCAGATGCTTCAACTATACCTTGGGAAGGCTGGTTTGAAAAGGCTGGAACAGTTCAGGTGCTTCTTTCACCTTCAGCCTGGGTGATCACTGCCAAAAGGCACCAGTTAGCACCAAACCTTGATGCTGCTGGAGGTGCTTGGGCAGGAGGAGGCTCATATACATTTGCTGAATTCACCTTCCACGCACCAGCAGCTGAGGAGGACAATCCCTGGAGCTGTAAGACAAAACCACCTCTTGTTTTTTCTTATGTGAAACGACATCCAGGAGACAGTAGCAAACCTTCTCCTCAGCAACTCCCATCTTAGCTACTTCTCTTTTACATGAGTGTCCCCCTTTGGTAAGCTGCAGCTTGGTCAGCTACTGCTGCAACTGGTGAGGTAGTTCCAGCATCAGGTACCTGGACTGTTCAGGAAAGGATACACAGTTTAGTTGGCAGCAATGCTGGAGATCTGTTTTGCTAATTACCAGAAGTCCTCATTATCTGCTAGGGACATTTGCATCTGCCAGAATGAATAAATCAATTGGTACAAAGTGCATACAGTTGGATCTGGCATTAGCAAATCAACCCAGTCAGCTCCAAAAGGATGAGGTTCTTGCTGCCTCTTCAAAAAGACAATTCATGCATTTTCTGATGTGAAAGGAAAAAGGAGAACTGTACTGAAATGTTTGCAGTGAGAGTCGTGGAGGAATCAATCAGCTATTGTCCACAGCCAGAAAGACTCTGTCATGGCCTTCCCATGCAGCAGATTTGCTTGCAACTAAAGCTGTGTAAAGCCAGGAAGGCCTTTAGATGACAGCAACCCTGACTGAGCCACTGCAGACCAAATTTTTGGAGAATTTCACTGCCTGTCTCAAGTTTTACAGTGCCCTGACCAGATTCAGATCTTTGGCTTGGAACTGTGTCCTGAAAACTATCTAGTCATGGATGTGATGATCTTAGATGTCTTTCCCAATCTTAATCATAGAAGTATGGAATCATAGAATGGCTTAGGTTGGGAGGGATCTCAAAGAGCATTTAGTTCCAAACCACCACCATAGGTAGGGACACCTCCCACTAGAACAGGTTGCTCAAGGCCTCATCCAACCTGGTCTTGAACACCTCCAGGGAGGGAGCAGCCACAACCTCCCTGGGCAACTTGAACCAGTGTCTCACCACCCTCACTGCAAAGAACTTCTTCCTAACATCCAGTCAAAATCTCCCCTCTGCCACTTTAAACCCATTGCTCCTCATCCTGTCATTACAAGACCTTGTCAGTAGTCCCTCCCCAGCCCTCCTGTAGCCCCCTTCAGATACTGGAAGGCCACTTTAAAAGCCTTCTCTTCTCCAGGCTGCAGACCCCGAACTCTCGTAGCCTGTCCTCATAGTAGAGCTGCTGCAGCCCTCTGAGCATCTCCATGGCCTCCTCTGGACTTGCTCCAACAGTTCCACATCCCTCTTGTGTTGGGAACTCCAGAAGCGTACACACTGCTCCATGTGGGGTCTGATGAGAGCAGACTTCATGGTTCTATGAAGTCTTTTAGGCTCAGTGCTTGTTGGTTAACAAAGCAGTTTCCCCTGCAGCAGGGAACATCTCATATCCATCGTGCTTGCACAAGTGCTCTCCCACTGCAGCACTTTACTGACTGCAAGATTTGGTGGTTGTGCTTTAGAAGCTCATTTCCACTCAGTTTGTGCTCACACAAAATTAGTGAAGTTCTCAGGAAAATTCCTGTTGTTCCAGGATGTGATTTTTCAAGCAAGTCACAACAACCCCAAGCAGCACTACAGGCTGGGGACAGAGTGGCTGGAGAGAGGGTAGATAGTAGCTGAACACGAGCCAGCAGTGTGCCCAGGTGGCCAAGAAAGCCAATGTCATCCTGGCCTGTATCAGGAACAGTGTGGCTAGCAAGACAAGGGAGGTTATTCTTCCCCTGTACTCAGCACTGGTCAGGCCACACCTTGAGTTCTGTGTCCCGTCCTGGGCTCCCCAATTCAAGAGAGATGTTGAGGTACTGGAATGTGTCCAGAGAAGGGCAACAAAGCTGGTGAGGGGCCTGGAACACAAACCCTATGAGGAGAGCTGGGGTTGTTTAGCCTGGAGAAGAGGAGGCTCAGGAGGACCTCATTGCTGTCTACAACTACCTGAAGGGAGGCTGTAGCCAGGTGGGGTTGGTCTCTTCTGCCAGGCAAGCAGCAATAGAGCAAGGGGACACAGTCTCAAGTTGTGCCAGGGGAGGTCCAGGCTGGATGTTAGGAGGAAGTTGTTGGCAGAGAGTGATTGGCATTGGAATGGGCTGCCCAGGGATGTGGTGGAGTCACCGTGCCTGGAGGTGTTCAAGCAAAGCCTGGATGAGGCACTTAGTGCCATGGTCTGGTTGATTGGCTAGGGCTGGGTGCTAGGTTGGATTGGATGATCTTGGAGGTCTCTTCCGACCTGGTTGATTCTATGAACTCAAGAGATTCACTACCAGTGCATTGGAATCCATGTGCCCAAACTCCAGGCTGGATCCTTGGCACCTTTCAAGGGTCTGATAAACTCCTTTTTTGTTTTTAATCAAAAGCTGTTTTCTACCATCTCTGTTAAACTCTTTTTTTTTTCCCATTAAAAATCTGCTTTCTACCATATTCTCTGCATGCTGCTCTCAACATGGTAACTGGAGCTTTCAGGCTGTCATTCTCTGAAGACTGGAAAGAGGAAAAAATGTCATCTGAGAATAAAAATACCCAAATAATTAATATCTAAAGACTGGGGGGAAAAGGGCCTCTGGTATTTCATCTGCTCTGCACTTTTGATCCACCAGCTGCAATGGGCGATTCATTCATGTCCTCTGGGACAAATAGAGTGGGAAAATTTCTTGTGTTCCTGACCTTTGCTTCATAATAAAGTAAGCCTCCAAGCTCATATACTTTGGAAAATGTATGAAGTCTCCATTGAATAAAAAAGAATCATCACAGAATCAGAGAATGGCTCAGGTTGGAAGGAAAGTCAGAGCTCATCTGCTCCAACACCCTCACCATGTCCAGGGACACCTCTCAGCTAGACTCTGCTGCTGAAGGCCTCATCCAGTCTGGCCTGCAACATCCCCAGCAAGGAGGCAGCCACAGCCTCCATGGGCAGCCTGGGACAGACTCTCAGCACCCTCACACTGAACAGCTTCTTCCACAGCTCCAGTCCAACCCTGCTCTGCCTCAGCTCCAAACCATTCCCCCTTGGCCTGGCTCCAGACACCCTCAGCAAAAGTCTCTCTGCAGCCCTCCTGCAGGATCCCTTCAGGCACTGCCAGGCAGATCTGAGGTCCCCCTGAAGCCTCCTCCAGGCTGCACACCCCCAGCTCACTCAGCCTGTGCTCACAGCAGAGCTGCTCCAGCCCTTGGAGCATCTTTGTGGCCTCCTCTGACCTCACTCCAGCAGCTCTGTGATCTTCTGCTGGGGACAGCAGAGCTGGAGACAGGATTAGAGGTGAGGTCTCCAGAGTCTGTCAATTAACAACCACAAGGGTCAGCTACTGCTGCTAGTGGAAATTCTCATGTAGCAAGACACAGCTGACTCCCAGACATGGCCTCACCGCAAGGGCTTCCATTCGTCCACCTCCTAATCCCAGTTACAGTTTGAAAGTCAACACCAGGCTGCAACCACTAAGCAGGGCACATTCTCTAGAACACACTCCCCCTGTACTTTCAAATCCTTCCTATTTTGTGCTTCTACTTCCTGGAGGTATTTAGAGAAATAATTAGAAGCAATTAAAACTGGGAAGATACAAAGCTACCACTTTGATTAATAATGCAAGAAATTGTCACATCCAACAACTTGTGCACAGCTACTCAGAGCATCCAAATGCTCTAAAAGTACTCTGTAGACCTTACATGAATATTACTGTCCTGAAAATTTTCATTTTCTGGATTTTCAGGCAATTAATGTCTCTCTAATTATTCCTATACGATCAGATTAAAAAATAACAAATCCATCAGCATCACAGGAATGTGAAATTTTCTCACCTTTGCTATATCTGTGCATTCTGAGGCTCACCTGTCCTGTCTGTTCCTGCCCACAGGTGCCCCCTCTGCCTTCCTGCCCACCAAAGTGGGCACAAGTGGTGCCAGTGCCCTTGGTGTGCAGAGGAGCAAGTGTCAGGCAGAGCCTTTGTGCTCTCCAGCCCCTTGCAGGAGCTGTTCCCATCAGCTTCTCCCTGCTAGCAGCAGCCCCTGGCTGTGCAAAGCTGCCCTGAGCTTCAGCAAGTGCCTGAGTGAGCAGAGCCTGAGCTGAGAAGTCAGATCCCTGTGTTCCTGAGTCCCGATCCAGAATCCAGCTCCTGAATCCAGTTCCCACCTGCTGCTGAGTTCAGGTTGGGACTTGCCCAGTGCCTGCCCCCAGCCATCAGTGGTGCCAGTGGTGCTATCCTTGCCATCAGGGTTGGGTTCCATGTTGGCTTGTGTCTGTGTGTCTCTATCCCATGGAATTGCTCTTCTTTGCATCCCAGCTGGCTTAGTTTCTTTCCTGTCCCATCAGTGTGTCTCCCTTGTTCCCTTTCTCTTCCCTTTGGGAAGGCAGAGAGCTTCACGGAGAGCCTCTGGCCCTCGTCTGGTGGCCAGCCCAGCCCTGACCCTCGGCACTGCTGGGCACAAGCTTTGCACTGCAGGATGTTCTTCATTCCAGTCACTGCCATGCAACCTCCATCATCCTTACTCACTCTGACTGCTGAGCTCCCCTCATTGGAAATTCTTATCACACACAAACCCACATCATCTGCTGAGGTTTTCCAACCCTGCAGATAGGAAATTCTGTTGAATAATAGTACTAAATACTGTTACAAAAGAGACAAAGCCAGCTGAAACTTGACCTTTAGGATTGCAGGCTCTGAAAGCGCAGCTGGTACCTTTGAGCCTTTTTTCTTCTCTTTTTTTTTTTTTTCTCCACCTAACTTTTGTGAGTTTTTAGTTTTTCATCAGCAGTGTGCACAGCCTGGCACAGTGTGATAAAAAATGCTGAGTCCACCAGGAAATCAGCCCAGCGATTTTCCTGAACATTGCAAACTGCTTCACTGGCTCCAGAGCAGCTTCTTTACACTTCTGCTCGCACCCTGCTCCTCTGCATTGCTGAACAGCAGTCAGACCTCAGGCTGCTGGAGCTGTGCATCCACAGGGACATGCCCACACAAAACTACCCCAGGAAGCACCTCCTTAGAATCACAGAATCAGTCAGAGTTGGAAGGGACCACAAGGATCATCTAGTTCCAACCTCCCTGCCATGGTCAGGAACACCCTACCCTAGATCAGGCTGCCCACAGCCTCATCCAGCCTGGCCTTAAACATCTCCTCCAGGGATGAGGCCACAACCACCTCCCTCGGCAACCCATTCCAGGCTCTCACCACTCTCATGATGAACAACTTCCTCCCCATGTCCAGTCTGAACCTACCCATCTCCAGCTTCACTCCATTCCTCCTAGTCCTGTCACTACTTGACAGCCTAATAAGTCCCTCCCCAGCTTTTTCACTACCTGATAGCTTAAAGAGTCCCTCCTCAGCTTTTTTGTAGGCACCCTTCTGTAAGGCCACAAGAAGGTCACCTTGGAGCCTCCTCTTCTCCAGACTGAGCAGCCCCAACTCTTTCAGTGATCTCCATAGAAGGAGACCCCACAAGCTCTCCAGGGAGCCTGTTCCAGCGCTCCGTGACCCTTACAGTAAAGAAGTTCGCCCTTGTGCTCAGGCAGAACCTCTTTTGCTGCAATTACAGTGGGTTATGTTGGAAGGGACCATCAAGATCATTCAGTTTCAACCCCCCTGCCATAGGCACGGACACCTCCCACCAATCCTCATCTAACCTGGCCTTGAACATCTCCAGGGAGGGGGAATGCACAACCTCTATGGGCAACCTGTGCCAGTGTCTCCCCACCCTCACTCGAAAGAATTTCTTCCTAATATCCAGTCTCAATTTGCCCTTTTCAAGCTTCAATCCATTGGCCCTCATCTTGTCACCACAAGCCCTTATCAAAAGTCCCTCTCCAGCCCTCCTGCAGCACACTTCAGGTACTGGAAGGCTGCTCCAGGGTCTGCCCAGAGACTTGAGCACAACACAGTCATTATTTCACACCCCCAAGGACAGCTTAGCAATCAGACCCACAACCTTCTTCCCTTTGGAATTTCACCTCCCCACAGGTGACAACACAGCTCTGAAGGAGACTCCCATCCTCTTTCTCACCACTTCTACCAATGAATGCTTCCCAGCATTTCTGAGGAGCTGCTGTGCCACTGGTCCCCACTTGAGCTTGTCCCTCCTTGCTTCCCATTTCCATACCTCTGCTCTTCAGTGGAGTCAGAGCCACAGTATTTCCATACCAGCTCTTGTGGATCGGTGTGTCCCCTCTAGAGCAGCTGTGACTTATTCCAAGCTTTTCACAGGCCAATTTGTGCATTTGCAAAGAAGTAAGCAGCATTCTAAGGCTGAGGAAAGAGAGACAAGCAAAAGCTACAGGACAGTTCCAAGGGGCTGATGTAGACTGAGACTTCCATCTCCAAAATGCTAGTTCCTCACCCCAGCTCAGACCAAGCTGCTGTCCTCCTGTTTTCCTTTTGGCATGACAACTTTATTCCCATTTGCAGACCTAAACAAAGAGATGAGCTGTTGAGAGCACCAAGCCAGTGGTGGGACAGTGAATAAATCTTACATGTCATCGTGCCACAGCTCTCAGTGCTTTGTGCTGCTTCTTGGGTAATTTATGAAGCTCCACTGCATGTGTTCGGAGTCATAAATGTGATCTGCATCTGGATTTGACACCAGGCAAAGGAGAGCTCCCAGTGACACTGTGAAGTTACAGTAAACAACACTGGATGTGACATGTGTGGTGTCGTCAGAAACATGAGTGTGGGCTGGTGATTACACAGAGGATGCTGAGGCTGCTGGCAGCGAGGTGCACTGCTGAGGAGCTCCATCGAGGGCTGGAGACCAGGGCTCATGGGGTTTTTGCAGGCTTGCAACTGCTTGCTCAAAAGACACTTAAGGTAAATCACTACAATAAAGTTGTTTTGCTACTTCTGCTACAATAAATTCTAAGAGCACTGTCTAGATAAAGTCATAACTGGTCTCCACTCCATTAAAGCTACTCAGAAGCAGCTTCAGCTAATCCAACCTGATTACTCCAATAAAAACATGGATGTATCTCACACACTGGGAAATACAATGTCTGCATCCAGGATCATTTTTCACCAGATTCATAGACTGCTCTCAGCATTCTCTTTAACTGCCTCCTTAAACCCAAGCACAAACACTAAGCAACAGCATGATCTTCTCTTTTAGGGTGTGCTTGTCTAGCAAGATATTGGGATGTCAACCACTGCAGGATCACAGAATCACAGCATTGCTCAGGTTGGAAGGGACCTCAGAGCTCATCTGCTCCAACCTCCACACCATGCCCAGGGACACCTCTCAACTAGACTCTGCTGCTCAAGACCTTATCCAGCCTGGCCTGAAACACCCCCAGCAAGGAGGCAGCCACAGCCTCCATGGGCAGCCTGGGACAGACTCTCACCACCTTCACACTAAACAACTTCCTCAGTTCCACTCTAACCCTGCTCTGCCTCAACTCCAAACCATTCCCCCTTGACCTGTCTCTAGACACCCTCAGCAAAAGTCTTCCACAGCCTTCCTGCAGGATCCCTTCAGGCACTGGCAGGAGGCTCTGAGGTCCCCCTGGAGTATTCTCTTCTCCAGGCTGTGCTCACAGCAGAGCTGCTCCAGCCCTTGGATCATCTTTGTGGCCTCCTTTATCCATAAGGTGTCTTAGGGTGACAAAGAGCCTTGTTTGGTTTCTGAGCATTATTAACCACAGCAATCAATGTTCACTCTTTAGCAGATCTAAACCATTACTTTTTAATTTCAGAAAAAACTAACAAACAAACAAACACAAACTATTGTAGGTCAATTCTGCTTTAAATTCCACCTCAACCTCTAGAAAGTCAAGACCTGACCTTGCAGATTCTGGTTATTTCCTGAGGTCCACTGGGAACCTGCTCCTTACAGAGCTGCGCCAGCACCCAGCAGTGGTACTGTTTATTTCTCACAAGATGTGTTTAAAAGGTCATCTGAGAGTGAATGTACCTGTCTGTGACTTCTCCAGTGCTGCTCATGATATGTATCAGTACCTGATCAAGGCAGTGCTCAGATCTTCCCCAGTTCTAACAGTTCTGCAGCAGCCCAAGAGCAGAGTTTGTGTTTGGGAGTTTCACCGCAAGCAGCCAGCTCGGTCTATAACTTACTATCAATACTTCCCAAGAGGGCCAGCAGCACCGTGCCTTTCTCCATGCCTCCCTGGTACAGAAAGAAGCATTCTACAGAGAGCAAACTACAAAGGCAGTGTTAAAGGACTTCTCCAAACCCACTCAGGGCTGGGTTTTTAGTATCTCCAGAGAGGGAGACTCCACAACCCCGCTGGGTAAACTGTTCCAGGGTTCTGTCACCCTCATAGGGAAAAAAAATCCTCTTCATGTTTAAATGAAACTTCCTATGCTTCAGCTTCCACTCATTGCCCCCTGTCCTGTCATTGGGCAGCACCCAGCAGAGCTGGCTCCAGCCTCCTGGCACTCACCTTTACATATTTATAAACATTGCTGAGGTCACCTCTCAGTCTCCTGCAAGCAGCACAGCCCCAGCTCCCTCAGGCTCTCCTCATAACAAAGATGTTCCACTCCATTCATCGTCTTTGTGGCTCTGCCACATTTCACCCACAGATACATGACCAAGTTCGAGCATCACGGTCAGAACTGACTGCCACGACTTGTGATCAGCTGCTTCATTTCACCAGAGCTTCAGAAGACAGATAAACAGAATTGTGCACCAAGATACCCACCTAAAGCTATATTTAAAAGCTTTGTCTCCTCCTCTGAAGTGTTCTGTTGCCAGCCTTACTTCAGCTGTCTTTGCACCGTTTGTGGCAGTAACCTAGAGGCACCAAACCCAATCTAGGAGCATCATTTTCTACATATTTCTTTCCTCTGCCATCCTCCAACTCGAGGCCATGAGCCAGGTTCATTGCTAATGACAGTGCCACAGCTTTCTGAGTTAAAATAAAACTCCACAAAATTAAAGGAAATGGATTGATGCTTTCTTTTTTCCTTGAGAATTCCAGTGGCAGTTTCTCTTCCCTTGCCCTCCCTAAGCCTGTACTTAATCTACTTTGATGCTTTGCTCAAATTAAAGATTGTTTTTTTTCCCTCACAAATCAACTTGTTATTGATGCAAGAAGTAATTGATAGCCTTCTCTGAAAAATTTGCTTGAGCATATTGGATGTAATCCTCTCTAGTAAACACAGTAAGATGCAATCTTCTCTTCTTACTCTGCTTTCTGCATCTCCTGGCTACTACAAGGGTTCTGGAGCAGACACAAGCACCACTCTTTCCTTTTTCAATTGCATACAAGAGGTAGTAGTCCCTAAGAGCCTGAACTTGGCTCCCACTTTTCTACTCTAGAAGCATTGTACAAGTAGTTATTATTTGAGGTTCCATTCCACAGGATGTTTTTTAGGGGGAAAAGGAGAAACAGAAGATGGTTCACATGTTTCAAAAATATCTGACCTGCCCCACTCAGATGAAGAAGTGATGAAGGTCAAGGCAGGTTCTTCTCCTCCTCTCCTCTGCTCCAATGAGGCAACATCTGGAGTATAGTATCCAATTCTGGACTCCCCAGTCCAAGAGACAATGAACTGCTGGAGGCCAGTGGAAGATACAGAGGTTGTGAGGAGACTGAACCACTGGTTACCTGGGAGAAGAGACCAACCCCAGCCCCACTCCAACCTCTTTTCAGGGAGCTGTAGAGAGCAATGAGGTCTGCCCTCAGCCTGCTCTTCTCCAGACTGACCAACCCCACTCCCTCAGCCACTACATATGATGCCCTTCAAACCTTTCCCCAGCATCATTGCTCTTCTCTGGACATGCTCTAGCCCCTCAATGCCTTTCCTATGCTGTGGTATCCAGAACTGAACTCAGTGCTCAAGGTGTGTCCACACCAAGGCTGAGTGAAAGGGCACCATCACTGCTCTACTTGAAGAACAAACGGCATCTCCTTGAAGTAGGATGAGTCTCTACCAAAATGATTTACAGAGGGAAGAGGGAAAATAAAGGCTTTGTCAGAGTTTAAAATGGTAGGAGTCTCTTACATGAGGCTTTAGACAGCCTGATCCAGTGTGAGGTGTCCCTGCCCATGGCAGGGGGGTTGGAATGAGATTACCCTTGTGGTCCCTTCCAACCCTGACTGAATGGTTTAGGTTGGAAGAGACCTCAAAGCTCATCAAGTTCTAACCCCCCCACCATAGGCAGGGACACCTCCCACTGGAACAGGTTGCTCAAGGCCTCATCCAACCTGGCTTTGAACACTTCCAGGCAAGGTGTAGCCACAACATCCATGGACAACCTGTGCCAGTGTCTCACCACCCTCACTGGAAAGAACTTCCCAACATCCAGTCTAAATCTCCCCTCTGCCAGTTTAAACCCATTACTCCTCATTCTGTCACTACAAGACCTTGTAAATAGTCCTTACTTCCTGTAGGCCCCCTTCAGATACTGGAAGGCCACTCCAAGGTTTCCTTGAAGCCTTCCCTTCTCCAGGTTGAAGAGCTCCAACTCTGGTAGCCTGTCCTCACAGCAGAGCTGCTGCAGCCCTTTGAGCATCTTTGTGGCCCTCCTCTGGACTGGCTCCAACAGTTCCATGTGTTGGGGACTCCAGAACTGTACAGAGTACTCCAGGTGGGGTCTGACGAGAGCAGAGTAAAGGCGCAGAACCTCCTCCCTTGCCCTGCTGCCCACACTGCTCTTGATGCAGCCCAGCACACGGTTGCTGTCTGGGCTGTGCACACACTGTTGGCTCATGTTGAGCTTTTCATCAACCCAGACTTCCAGACCTTGGTGTGCAGTACCTGCTTGCTAAGGTAACTTAGTACAAAGAGCTTAAGCATTATTGCTACTGTGGAAAGCTCTCTGGATTATGTTTTAACTTCATACCACACTCATATTCTGTTGTAGGAGTTGACCACATCTTCAGCAATGGAGCAGTGAAATGTCAGGTCCCCTTTCAGAAATGCACTTCTCACCTGCTTACCCACACCTTAAGGCTTGCTGATGTCTTTGAGTAGAGTTTAGTGATTCGAGATGGTGTTTGGAACCACAAGCAGCTGCTCTCAGGGTTACACTGCCCCTGCAAGGAGGACCTCCCCGGACAGGCTGCTCTCAGGGTTACACAGCCCCTGCAAGCAAGACCTCCCTGGACAGGCTGCTCTCAGGGTTACACAGCCCCTACAAGCAAGACCTCCCTGGACAGGCTGCTCTCAGGGTTACACAGCCCCTGCAAGCAGGACTTTCGTGGACAGGGAGTGCAAAACCTGGGGAGAAGATGAACAGAAAAGTGTGCCTCATGCCTCAGGAGAGACACCAATAAAGAATGAGCAGAAATTCCCATCTGAATGCCAGCAATAATCATAACAAGGGTATCCTTGTGCACTGTCCTGGCCATAAAACTTCCACAGCTTCCCTAGCAGCTGCTGTCTCTGCTCATTGCCTCCCTTTATAACCTGCACAACTGCAGCTTCGTGAGCTCAGCCACTGCATCCGAGGAGCCACATCTAACATCACCCTCCTTTTATTGCTTTTGTGTTAACACCAGCACTCAGCTCACTCACTGAGTGCTTTACAACAGATAATTATTCTTTGGGACCAACCTTTAAGACATCTTGTTTCCAGAGGAACTGTAGGAGCCTGACTGCTGTGAATTCACTGTGTACCTGCTAGAGTGCCACTGCCCTTTTCACTGAAGTACTTTAAGGATGATTTCAAGCAGCATTTGGTAAAGGGGCATTTTCTTAGAGAATTTGTGTTTGCTTGGTTTGAGTTTTGTTTTTTCTCCAACAGACAAGGACAGGAGAAGGCTTTAGGTGGGTGTAGAATCTCCTGCAAAAGTTGAATAGGAGTCTGGGGAAGCTTTGCCTTTGTGAGGTAACAGTTTATCCATGAGGCAGTTGGTTAAGACACCACCAAAGATCATCACATAGCAACAGCATCAGCTCACTGCATTCCCATAGGAAGAAAATCCCCAGCTGGATGAAACCAGAGAAGATTGCCAGTTAAAGGGTCAAGCTCCTCACCAGGCTCTTTCCTGGGCTGATACCAGCTCACCTTAGCTGAGAAGCTAGGCTCTTCATTTTTAGGCTTACTTAACAAAATGGCTGCATGTGAAAGCCCTTCAGAGAAACTGCACACCAGCAGGTACCAAACATCTTTGAATCATCTCTCCAGCACAGAGAGACAAGCACTGCTGTGCCTGGAGCAATACAGCTGCCATGACTTGTACCAGGGAGGCCTTAGGCACCTTTAGGTTTAGGTCTCATCATTTATCTGGATGTCTACCTAGAGCAGCCACATCATTTTGTACATCTGATCCTCAAACCCCACTGGTTCTTTCCTGACCGTGAAGTGACTTGGCAACATTCAGCTAGACAGAAGGCAGGGTTGGGTTGGTGTTTCTTGAGAGCAATAGTGTGAGCAGCCCAAGCTCAGCACAGGCCAAATTCATCCTGCGAGGAAGAGATTGCTACAGAGCATGAGGAGATTTGCAAACTTCATCATTCCTTCACTGGCTTTTTGTGTGAGGGGCTGCTTCCCTGAGGATATGGGCACCTGGGTGTCTCCTTTGGCAAGTGACATCAGAAAAAAAGTCATTTCCCTCTGAGCTTTGTGCTGCACTGGGCTCAAACTCTGGTGCTTGCTGGAAAGAAAACCAAACCAGAGCCATTTGAGGATGACGCTCCTGTGCATGCCCCAGAGACACCACATTCAAGCAGTTATCCTGACGTTAGGCCTGCATCAGTTAATTAAAAGATAATCATTTTTTACAGCTCCCCTTCCGCTTGTCTCCGTTCAGGCAAATGTGCTGAAATGACAAAACAGCAGCCAGAAGGATTGCTTTAACCAGGAGACAGGGTATGAATGCAGCACATTTCCTGCATGAAAACCTGACATTTGTATGGAAATGACCTATTTTCTTGAACAGGCAGCTACGGATCACAGCCAGCTTTACTGTAACGCTTCTGCAGGAGAGGTTGGGAAGCACTTTGCCGTCAGGTGCTTATTTCCTCCAGATGAACTAAGTAGGCAAAGCATAATGAAGATGCTTAAAAGAGGGAGAGTTAGATAATGGTTGGACTTGATGATCCCAAAGGTCTTTTCCAACCAAAATGATTCTATGAAGTATTTCACTCAGTATTAAGTATTTGAAGCCACTGGGTGTCTGTTTTGATCTCTGTGATTATTCCTTGTTTGTCTTCCGCCTTGAAGGAAGCAAAGGGAGTTAGGGAGGAATAATCCATTCACCCCCTTTCCTTTTCTGATCACGTTACAGTTTGCAGAGGATGGCAGACTGGCAGCCTGACAGCTCCACACTGCTCTAATAACCACAGAAGCAGAGTCTTGCTCTGTGTTGGAAGCAAAACGATGCTTCCCTGCAGCGGCACAAACCCCGGGCACGTTGTGCCTGTCCCTGCATGCAGCCAGAGAGGGACACAGGCTCTGCCACACAGAATCCAAAACCACCATGACATCCATCCTACCACGACCTACATCCGCTCCAGCACCACACGTGCGGGAATTCAGCGATGGGCAATGGCTCAGGACAGGATGCTGATGGAGATCATTGCTGTGCGTTCTCCTTTGAACTCGGCGCATTTTGGTGCCCTATTTCAGGGATTCAGCTGCTTCCAGCTCAACACAGAGGCAGAACTCAAGAGGAAGGACCAGCAGCACAAAAAGCAAACCCCTTTGCCAATACCCAGCAACTGCATTAAGGTCTCCTTGATAGGAAGATGCCCTACTCATAGAATACATAACTACTAAGTCATTTTTAGGCTCACTTTTATTACAAAATTACAATTTTACTCAAGAGTTGCACAACTACAAGATCGTTATGTCAGTGCTTCATGAAACACTCTGAGCTGATTCAACCCCATGGCAGTCAAGTGCAAAATTCACCCTGATATGAATGGATTCCCAGCTGAGAACTTCTTTGAGCTTACCAGGAATTAAGGTTTCACTTGTTCTGACGATGAAGTGAAATTGTATCCAATCAAGGGTAACACAAAAGACACATCCTGAACAACCACACACTCACTGAGTTAAGAGTCTTGATTTACAGCCTAGCATCCTAACCCTACACGGAAATCCATACATCACTGAGTCAACGTAATCAAGCTTCAGACGGCTTACTCAAGAGCAGGAAATTCCTCAGGTTTGCCTCTGTTCAGTAGCAGCTCAGAGGGACATTAACAGCAACCAGAATAATTAACCAGCGCTGCTTTCACCATCCAAACTCTACAAGCACAACAGAGCTTTCCAGAGCACAAACAGTCAACAGCCTCCTTCCTTTGCCTTTCAAACCAGCCCTGAGTCATTTTGGCCACCGCTTTTATTTCACAAATGTAGAACAGCTGTGGAGCAGCTAATGATTTACTGCCAGTCCTCTGGAATAGTCAAAACCTTCCAGGCTTGTGCTGAACCACTAAGCAACACGCGTTTCTACACAGGGAAGATAGCTTAAGACATCTGTGGCGACATGAGATTAATGGAAGCAGCTTTTTTTTTGGGGGGGGGGAGGGGGTGTTAAAGAAAAAGGAGACACGGTGGAAGTGTTGTTTGCCATAGTTGCATGAATATTTATATAGAGAAATATAAATTTCTATAAATGTATAGATATCTCTAGATACACATATTATACATGGTAGGCATGTACATAGATACATATATACAGAGTGCTCTGTACACATACACAGAGTTGTATATACATGTATAGAAATATATATACACACAAACGCACGCAGGGCTCGCTTCTCTTCAGCTAGCTGCAGACAGCAATTCTCCCTCCCCCACAGAGCCAGGATAATCTGAGTTGCCTCTGCTGAACTCCCCACGGTTGCCTTCCCATCCTGAATTAAATATACTACTCGTTTTTCTGCCATTCTGCTTCCTGAGGAACTTGGCAACCCTTCTGAATGACTTCAGAAGCAGCAATTCCTCCTCCATTGCCTCCACTAACCTATTCTAGGACACACAATATGCTGCTAAGATGAAGTGTCCAAAATGCTAATGTATCTGAGAAGTGCCTCCACTGACCTATATTGAGAATGTAGGTCTGCAGGTAGCCATTTTTAGCTCCCTTGTTTTTAGCTGTTCTTTTTTCATCACCAAAACACCCATACTTTAAGGAGCAGTTTGAAGCTGGCCATACACCTGGATCTCCCAGAACTTTCCAAAAATCAATATCTATGCTTGATCCTGTTAGCATCTAGCTGCACAGACACATATAGATACACACAGTGGATACGTACGGACCCTACACACTCCCATTGCATACATCAGCCACCCTGCTCCAGCAGTTACAACACCGAGGCAGTTACTACTGCCTGCAGTCAACAGCGACTGACTTGGGGCTGTTGCAAAAGGAGTATCTCTGCTTCGTCCCTGGTGCATACCTGTTAGAGATCCATCTGATCAGTGTTTTGTGCTCTGAAGGCTTTAACAGACTTTGGCAGGCTTGCAGGGGCTGGCAAAGCACAAGGCCTGTAATACCACCACGGCTAAGCTTGGGAGGCTGCTTACACAGCTGAGTTACAGGTAGGCAATCCAGTCGGTACCTCTTACAGAATGGAGTCTTGAGGTGCAAAACACCACTCTACAGAAAAACCCAACAAAGACAACCACATTGTCAAACCCACCCGGTCAGTGTCCAAACCAAGGTGTTCATTTGTCAGACAAATCAAGATCTGTGCATGCAGACAGGGAAAAGCAATGCTGAGAATAGCAACGATCTGGAGAACTTGGCCCAAAAGCTGGAGAAATGGGATTCTGTGAGACAGTTGTTCACATGCTCTTAAAAGAGAGCTTTCAATAACTGCATGTTATTGATCGTCTCTAACCCAGTGAGAGGTTTGTCTTTCAGGTGCCACTTGCATTGTTAGCCTTGGCACAGTGCCCACTTGTCACAACTCAACCCATCTCCCAGCGATGCCAATGTCACTGCTTCCATCGGCATCACTGGTTGTAGCATCATGGCCCCTCATGGCTCCCAGGAGGGATCTCTATCTTTGTATGTAGATTGTATACATTAAACACATCTGCACTTCTTTACTGGTTTAAAGCTGAAGGGGCAAATCAACCGGGGGTGGAACAATGAGTGACTCTTTGCCTCAATCAGTGTCTTGGCTTATTCCCAGCAAGGGTCACAGAATGAGGAGCTGGTAGCTAGGACTTGCCCATTCTTTGGAGCAAACACTGACATAAACTAGATCTAAAAAAATGTCTTTACTTGCCATATTTTCTCTGCTTGCCAATACTATCCACATTCCAAAGCAGCCAGGTATTGGGGTCACTGCAAGAAAACATAACAGAAGTGATGCCACAGGAAAGGACACTCTGTGATTCACAAGAGTTCAGCAGCTCTACACCTTGGCCAGCAGCACTCCGCCGCGGGCTGCCCAGATGTGCCCTTGCAGGGCAGCTCCACAGCACCACAGAAACTCTGCATGAGTTTCCTAAAGAACACAGAGGCAAACTTTTAACCACCCAGCACCATCATGCCCGTTTTTTAAAGCTTGCTTTTCCCTAATATAACGACAGTGTACACTTTCTAAGTGCTGGGTGTTCCCTTGCTCCCTCTACACATAGGACCTGTATGTCCACAGGTACCTGATTGCCCAGGGTGCAGCAGATTAGCTGGCCACGTATGACCCTCTAACCTCACTAATGGGAATGTATTACATCTTCCTTTGAGTCCTGAGCACTCTTAGGAAGGAGAGGACACGGCAGTGAACACACTGCAACTCCAAGGCTGAGCAGCAATTTCTGCCCTCTCTTGAGCTCAGCTCCTCCTTTCTCCAAAGAAGAGAAATCAATGACATTTGAAAGCCCTATTAAAAAGCATTGCATGGTGAGGGTATTCACACTGCAGTGTTTTCCTGGCTCCAGTCATACTCTGAGTCATACTCCAACGATCATGGAACCCAAAAAAAAAAACCCCAAAACCCTAAATAAAAAAAAAAAAAATTAATTAGCCTTGATTTGCAAAGCCAAAGCCTCCAGAGTTCAGTGGCAACCTTTGGTTCAAGGATTATTCAGATAATGCACATCATGCAAATATACACATAGACAGACCAAGCACAAAGGCAGAGGTTTGAGCAGCTTTCCACAAGACTCCTCTCAGTTCAGGGCAGTTATCGTTGTGATAGATTGATTTTGTTTCCAACAAGTATGCTAGATATTAACAAACACATTCCTGCAGTTCTTCCACATGTAAACCCTGTTTGCTGTCTCCAGAAAAGGAAAGCAAAGCTGAGGAAAGCAAGAAAAAAGCCACCACATTTCCCCATAATCAGTACATTAAAGCCACTTAAACACTTGGGGAAAGTCATTCACTTCAGATGAGATGGTCCCTGTAGGATAAAGACTTCCAAATCTTTCTTGCACTTGTTCGTTTCAGAGTTACACATTCCCCTACTGGCAATGGTGCCAGGTCCCACCAGCAGCAAAAGGGATGGCAGTGCCAGCAGCAGCAGCAGGTCTCAGCTCTATGCTAGTCCAACAGTGATTTATCACAGTTCAGGAACTCCTGCTTCAAATTATTCAAGCTCTACTGCAGAAATCTGCATTGCCACAGAGAACCTCCCTCACTGGCACACTGCTACGACCACGTGCCAAATTGCCATGCCACAAGCCACAGGGCAGGAATATTTCTCCACAGTGAGTGGTATTTCACAGAACTGCAGAATGGTCTGGGTTGGAAGGGACCTCCAAAAGTCAGCTAGTCAAAACCCCTCTGCAGTCAGCAGGGACATCCTCAACTAGATCAGGTTGCCCAGAGCCTTGTCGAGCCTCACCTTGAATATCTCCAGGGTTGGGGCCTCAACCACCTCTCCAGGCAACCTGTTTCAGTTTGTTTGGGTTCCCAAATACAGAGAGATTCAACTCTTGAGTAAGCTAAAATATTTCTACAGAGTTCCTAGAATATAGAGGGTATTCTGCAGAGAGCTAGGGAATTTTAGTAGAAAAACAAAGGTGTTAAAAAAAGACAATGGACATTAAGGGTTCAGTGTATGCCATAGTTATTCATATTGTGCTATGCCCTCTGTTATTATCTGTTCTTTTAAGGCACCCAACCGTTTGGTATTGCATATACACACATCTTCACAATGTCTAAAGAAGGAGATTAACACACTTAACATTCAGAAGCATCAAGGCTGATGCAACTTCCACTCCAAAGAGACTACTCAGTAAGGCTGTGGGACAAGGAATTCCTGCAGCAACACCGGTGGCTCTTTTCCTCCCAGCCTTCTCCTTGTCATCATCCCACAGAAATGAGCCATCTGACACTGTTCTGCAAATCACAATATCGACCGATTTAACAGAGGAAATGCCACACAGGGGAGCATTTCCAAACACTTTCACAGTGATCAAAGAGAATCTACCAGTTCCACCCCAGTAGCTACGTGTAGTAAATGCTTTCATCTCCTAACACCTCAAACAACCTAAACGCCGATGCAAACAGAAGTAGGAAACTGTGAGGATAAAACAAAAAAACGTTTAGAAAAGATTCTGTAAGTGCCTTCAGTGCCTGTTAATTGTTCTTGGCCTTTCTTTAAAAGATAGCACCCATAAAGTATCCCCAAATAATTCCAACACTAATAATCTTGTTGGCTAGTTGGTTACTGAGGACATTAGATCTAAACTCTGCTGCCAATTCCACATGCTTTGAACCAGCTGAGACTCATATGTGTCTTTATGCAAATGCTCTTGTTCTAAGATAAAAAAGTGCCAAAGATCTTTTGGTTAATTTCTGAATGAAGTCAAACAGAAAAATCTGCTAAACTGACAGCAAAACCACTTTCTCTACACCTTTGCTCATTTTGCTCTAGAATAGTTGCATGGAACCTCAAAATACTAGAATGCACTTAACCTGTGCTGCAATTTTCTGAGGTCAGACTTTTCATTCAAGTCCATTGCCTTAACTGAGCAGTGAGGTGATAATTTCATCACCACCTTTGAGGCAGCAGAACAAGGCTTCCAGCCTGTGCCCACACAAGGGTTTGCTCCAAGCACATTTCCACTTCTTCCACTAGCTGGAATAGGCTTTGAATTGAGGCATAGCTACTCTTGCCCAAATAATACAGGGTGCAGGGCAAGATCCATTTCCACTCACATCAGCATGACAAGGCCTTAAAAAAAACCAGCATCATTTTGCTTCTGCATGCTAGCATGAAGAAGTTGTGAAACTGGGGGAATTCGCTCCAGTTCTCCCCCACGGAAAGATCTGTGCTGTACTGTCTAACCCAGCCTGAAAGTCTCTGCCAAACGCAGATATTAGGAACTCAGATTTCCCATCACGTCTTGGGAAAACGCCGAAAGCATAAGCAGGGAACACTCAGCAGCCTGCTCCCTGAGCGCACGCCACTGCAGGCTGTGAAAGCACGTGCCTCTGGATGAAGGGCAGATCAGGAGCCAGATCACACCTGCGTGGCTCTGGAGCACTGCCAGAAGTCATGTTCCTGGGGTGTGTAGTGTAGCTAAGCAATGACCTTCCAAACTTAAGGCCAAACTCTAGCCGCTTATCCCACGTGGCTTCCCTCGCACCCGAAGCACGTCTTGTGTGAACTGCTCACACAGAGGAGCAGTAGCACAGCACTCAGGAGCTGCTGCTAGCTCCTTAGTGCTTTGGAAACACAGGGCGCTGCACAGGGACATTTAGTAGACATCTTTCCTGTCACTGTCTGAGTTTACAGCAGAGAGCACAAGTTGACCGTCACTCCATATTTCTAGCTTCAAACTAGAGCAGATGTAATCTCATAAAAAAAAAAAAAAGCCCCAAAAAAACCCAAACCAAACAAAATAAAAAGCAGCCAAAAAAGCAGTTTCGCCTGGCAAGGTCTCTGGTAAGAGTTACCACAGCTCAGCTCCTGCCTACTGAACCTCGTAATGAATGGCCTGTCTGCAATATTGCCCTGACTGGCCCAGCACGGGTCCTGGCTTGCTGTGGCCAGAGCTCAGAAACCAGATTATTCTTCATGCCATAAAAAAATGAACATCTTTCTCTCACTATTGACACAGCCAAGAGACCCAGGAAGAGACTTCCATGTCTCAAACAAATCCTTTAACCCAGGATGAATATGATGGTGACAACAATGGCAATACCGAGGCAACAGCAAAGAGCACTGATAATCGAGCACCATTATTATCCTTTCTATCAGCTAAGACTGGGACTTACCTGACCTTTCTTTCTCTTTTCCACCTGTAGGAAGAATTTAAACATATATTCAATGTATTTCAATATATATTCAACACATTTCAATATATTCAGAGGGTGAACAAACCGAACAAAGGATAAAAGATCTGCTGCCAGGTTCTGAGCACCACCACAAGCTGAGCTGCCGAAGCCAACCAACACCAGGTACTTGTACAACAGTGATGGAAGCTACAAAAATATTGACTTAAAATACTATCCCATCAAACACCTCCACATTTAAAAGCAGATCATTTGACTTTATTTCATTCCTTCCCAATACCATGAACACTACCAATAATGCTGCTGATAATGACAGAATCATCATTAATGCTCCCTTTAATTATGAATGAACTAAGTTGAAGCATGTAAAGAGCCACCTGCCACAAATCAGAGAGGATGGACCCACTTTTGCTTCCTGCAGTGGAAAATAAGACAGACACTCACCCAGCCTCAGCTCAACACAGGGAAAGAGCAAAACAGAAGCCATCATAACACACATCAGACAGCACAGTTAAATATTGTCACCACTTCCAGAGCAAAGCATCCCCAAACGATTCCAGTACACGAGGAAAATGAAGCTTCCTACACAAGGAAAGGAAAATAACTCAACACAAGCCAAAAGTAAGCTCTTGTAATACAAAATTCCATCCTCATAGCACAAATTTATTTCCAGTGAATAAAGAGATCTCCTCACCCTTCATGGGCGAGAGCGCTGCTTAGCATCACACTGGAATTCTCTTGCCTTGCTGCTGCCTAATTAAAATATCAATATTATTTGCAACTGGCTTTGCTATATTTGGATACAAGTATGAACACTTGGGAGTTCAGTGACATTGCCAAATGCCTACAGCACCACTGTCACTAGGGGTTAGACTTTACCCTGGCTTGTACAGCTCCACCCATTACTTGCATGTAGTCGTATCACTGTAATTATTGTGGTTATCCTAAGAAGGATTTGGCCTTTGCACTTCAGTGTTTATCACTTTTAACACGTGCATGCTCTTCTAAAAAGAAAAAAAAAAAAAGACAGAAGCAACAACCAAACAACAACAAATGAAGAAATCTCAGTGGATCAGAGCTGAAGGCAGCAGATAAAACATCACCAGCTCAGCAGAGGAATCTGAGAGCTCTGAATGTGCAATATTTGTACCGATAACGTAGAGCTGCTTTTACTGTCATTTGGAGCCACCTTCCATCTCAGAACACACACCAAGGCTGAGGACATGATTTCTGTCACACCCAGGTGCCTCTCCAAGACAGACTGACAAAACAAGTCTGCAACCAGCCTGCTCCTCGAAGCTGTATCGCTACACTTGGGGTGAAAACAGCTATTCCTGGGTTTCTTCCCATTCAAATGCATTGTGCTGGGTGGACCTGAGCTGCTCCCCAGGAAGAAGGAAGGACAGCTGAGGCTGA
The DNA here is from genome assembly GCA_013400475.1 of Tricholaema leucomelas. Lineage (NCBI taxonomy): Eukaryota > Metazoa > Chordata > Aves > Piciformes > Lybiidae > Tricholaema lacrymosa > Tricholaema leucomelas. The sequence goes on from WAAF01000053.1 coordinate 131,148, forward strand.
GGTGACACCACGCTGTGTGCTACAGCAGCCTCTGCCCCACTGCAGAAATGAGCAGAGACCCTTAGGCCCCTAACAAGCACCAGCAGAAATGCCTTGGGAAAACACCTTCTGAACACAGTGGAGAAAACACCGCAACATCACCGCTACCCGCCTGGCTCAATCGCCGTCACCATTGTTCCCTTAAGACAATTTATATTTATAGATATTTCTGTATAAAACTCTGTATTTGAAGGTCTTTAGGGCAGTGCCTCAACGACACAAGCGCCCGGCTACAGGCTCTCCCCGCCCACCCCGGTATAAGGCGCCCGGGGGGTTACATTCAGAGGGTCGGGTGGGGGCCGGCAGCGGCATCGGAGCCAGGATCGGGCCCAGGATCTGCCCGGCCGCGGCAGCCAGTGCTGGAGTTATGGCGCCACCTGGCGGTCTCGCCGAGACGCTTGCAGCCACCAACCGGGCCCAGGAACACCGAGGCCTAGATACCAACGGGACTAAGAGAACAACCGGGCCAAGATACCAACCGGGACCTCCCCGGAAAATCATCTTTGGTCTGGCTCCGGTTTCAGCAAACAGAAGCAGCACCACCCCAGCTGCGGGAGGAAGACCGACTGGCTGAAACTGTTGAAATGCTTGTTCAGATCACTTCCAAAGTTTAAGGCTTTACAAAACTCCCTTTAATTTCCCACTCCCACCCCACTCTGACTGCTTACTTCCCACTGAACGTGAGGAACATCTCCAGCAATGCCTCACTCTGCTACAAACAGGCAGCAAAACCTGCAAGGAATGCTACTCCAGGCCACAATCCTCATTTTCCCGACTGTTTTTACACAGACAGGAGCCACTGTAATTCCAGCACAAGGTGGGAATATGGATGGTGAACCGGATTTGTGCAGGTCCCAGGTGGTATCTTGACAAGAGAAGCTGTACAGGATTGTTTTTTTCCTCTGTTAACATCACAGTGCACTGAACTGTTATTAACAAAATAGCTTTCAAGGTTCAGATGGGGGAGAGGAAATCTCAGTAGGGGGAAGCTGACATTGCAGGTTCAAGCCTTGCATTCCTATATATATATATATGGGGGGTTATATATATATATATATATGTATGTATATATGCTTTTTGTTTTCAAACTGTTTTATTAGGAAAGCTATACCAGACACATCACTATACAATGATTAAACATTACCTTTACAATTTATATTCACTTGAAATTACAGAATAAATATATGCACACTGTTGTACTTTTGTGTGTGTGTGTGTGCGTGCGTGTAGGTGTGTATGAGAGAAAACATTAAAAGTGCTTCCTAAAAGCTGTTAGTGAGAGGTGCCCAGTAGCTTTTTTTTCCTTTTTTCTTTCTTTTTCTCTTTTTTCTCTTTTTTTTTTTTTTTCCCTGTGTATTTGCATGTTACTCTCATTAGGAAAGTGCGGCTGTTCTCCAACAGAACCATGGCGTCGTGATGAAGTGTCACTGAGCATCCCCCTAAGTGTGTGTGCCACGTGGTGACATCCTTTGGGCTGCTCCGCTCCGGGTGGTTTCCCCCAGCCCACGGGATTCCCCCCCCTTTTCCGCGGCTAGCGGGACCCTAGCGGAAGTTACGCGGGGAAGTGGATGGAGGAGGTGGGGGTCGGGCTGGCGGTGAGGGTGAGGATGAGTGTGCGTGCGAGGGAGGGAGAGACAAGAGTGAGACATTCGAGCAAGATCCTCCCCTCCCTTCTCTCTTGCAGTTTCCAGGCATGCAGCAAACTGCGCTCGTTTGCTTCTTTGCATTTTTCTTTTTTTGTTTGTTGGTTTTTTTTTCTCTTAAATAAATGTACAGGATCTGTGCCATGATGGGTAAAAAGAAAGCAAGCCACAAGATACCATCTTCCCTCCCTCTCCCCTCCAAGGAAGTTTACTGCAAGGGGAAAAAAAAAAGGGGGGGGGAGAGAGAGAGAGAGAAAGATAAAGTAGGGTGCAGCATTTTCTGTAAGTTNAATAATAATAATAATATACCTTAGACATGGCACAGTCAAAGTCTCAGTTTCAGTATAAAAAAATAATGATTGATTAACATCTGCTGGCAAAAGTCTGCGAAGGCACTTCATCGATTAACGAGCTGAGAAGGGCCCTGCCCCGCAGCGCGCACATCTGGCGGGGGGGGAGAGCACACAGCTGGATCCTCTACTCGCATGCGGCGGTGCCGGGGCGGGCGGCGGGGCGGCGGTCAGAACCGGTATGTGGTCTTCTCCAGGACTTCGAGGTAATCCGGCTTGGTTTGGAGTTTGGCCCTTAACTCGAGGTATTCGCTTGTGGGGGTTTGGTGGTCAGAGAAGCCCTTGCCGGCCGCGAAGAGAAGGGTTTCTTTCAGCCTGGCGTCCTGCTGCAGGTCCGGGTATTGCATGCCAGGGGGGTGAACGTGCAGTTCCTTCAGCTTCGGCACGGTGCCGTACAGGCAGTCTACGAAGCCCACGGCGCAGGGCGGCGGGCGGTCGCGGTCCCGCGGGCCGCCTCCCACCGCCGCCACCGCCCCGCCGAGCCCTCCGCCGCCCGCCGGCAGCCCTCCGCCTGCGGGGTGCTGGGGATGGACGGCGACGATGGTGTTGAGCTGCGAGCTGGACACGGCCAAGCTCCACTCCTGCTCCTTCTCCAGCAAAGTGCGGTAGTTGTTGCCCGGTTCCTGCGCGGCGGCAGCCGCGTGGGTGAAGCGCTCGCCGCCGCCCCGCAGCAGCTCCGCCGCCTCCCCTCCGCCGCTCGCCGCCGCCTCCTCCTCCTCTTCCCGCGGCTTGTAGATGGGGTTGTTGCACATCTGGGTCACCGGGTGCGGGATGTAGTCGTAGACGTGTCCCGCCGGGGGCGCCTTCTCCGGGGAGCGCTCCCCACCCCCACCACCGGCGCCGCCGCCGCCTCCTCCCTCCTCGAAGAGCCGCGGGCAGCGCAGCGGCACGCCGCCCAAGTCGGCCCCCTCCGCCCGTGGGCCGCGGAACGGCAGCTTCCTCCGGCGGCGGCGCAAGACGAAAGCGAAAAGCCCGGCAGCGACCAGCACGGCGGAGAAGAAGAGAACGAGGAGGCTGAGGATGAGGACGGAGAGCGGCACGGCGGCCGTGGCCGATGGCAGCTCATAGGCAGCGGCGCCGGTAGCGGCCGGAGGCGGAGGGGCGGCGGGGGGCGAAGCGGCTGCAGCGGCGGCGGCAGCGGGACGCAGGGCGGCGGGGCAAAGGGCCGCCAGCTCCAGGGAGCGCAGGTCGCGGCGGGCAAGGCGCTCGGGGCTGGAGCACAGCACCTCGCCCACCACGCTGACGGAACTAAGAGCCTCCAACCACTGCTTGAGAGGCACCAACTCGCAGGTGCAGTCCCAAGGGTTGAGCTTCAGGTCGATCTGGACGATGGCGTGAAGGTGTTCCAGCACCCCGGCCACTGGCAGCGCCAAGAAATGGTTGTTGCGGAGGTTGAGGCGGGCCAAGGAGGTGCCGGCAAAGGCATCAGTGGGCAGGGTGCGGAGCAGGTTGTCGTTGAGGAAGAGAAGCTTCAGGTTGGGCATGAGGCTGAAGGCCGCCGGCTGGATTTCCCTGATCAGGTTGTACTCGAAGTACAGGTAATGCAAACTCTGCAAGCCCCGGAACATGCCCGGGGTGAGCCGCTCGATGTCGTTGCCATTCAGGTACAGGCTCTTGAGATTGGGCAGGTTGATAAAAGCCCCATCCTGCACATAGGAGATCCGGTTGTTCCCCAGGTGTAAGAGATCCAAAGAGGAAAAATTCCAGAAATCAGAGCGGTAGATTTTCTGGATCAAATTCCCGCTCAGGTACAGCTTCTTGGCGTTCAAAGGCCTGGGCAGGAGCTCGGAGATGTTGTGAAACCCTCGCTCCTTGCAGTTGACTGTCAGGCCCAGGTCGTTGATGTGCAAACTGCAAGAGCACCCAGTAGGACAGATGATGGGGATGGGAGGACGGGTCTGGTAGGCAGCCACGGGTGGTTGGTTTGGCCCAGGGTACAGGCCGCGGGATGTTGGGGGAGGCCGAGGTGCCCTGGGCTGCTTGGTTGGTTTGGGCTGCTTGTTGGATGTTTTGTACTCAACAGAGGAAGCGGTGAAATGGAAGGAGGACAGCATGGAGGAAGGCTTTGTAGGCCACGCGTTCTCCTTGCTCGACGACAGCTGAGGGATGCCCAGGCTGGCTTCCACCTCGGAGTCGGACAGCATGGGGCAGAGCTTACTTCTTTTGATTTCCCGCAAGTCCTTCCCGTGGAAGTGGAAGGGGGTCTCGCAGGTTATGTCCCCCACCAGAGCGGTGTAGGGGATGCGCTCCAGCCAGCTCTTCAGCTGCACGATCTCGCACGTACAGTTCCATGGGTTCTCCTCCAGCTGGATCTCCATCAGGCTCCTTCCAATGTGGTCCAACATCCCACGGTATGAAAGGACTTTTAGCCGGTTCCCGCGCAAGTCCAAGTGGGTTAAGGACACAGACTTAAATAAGTTGGTGGGAAGCATAGGGATAAGATTGTCATTTAGGATAAGGACCCTCAATTTACTCAGGTTTCGAAACGCCCCGCTTTCAATCCGTTTAATGACATTGTAATCTGCCTGCAGATATTCCAGACTTTCCAAACCCAGGAAAGTGTCGTTTCTGAAAATGTCCAATTTGTTTTCGTGCAAATACAACCTCTTCAGGACCCGGAGCCCGTTAAAAGCCCCCGTCTGAATGTCCTGCAGTGCATTGTTCCCAAGGTTAATGGACACAGCATTGTTCAAGTGAAGAAAACTGTTGGTGTACAATTTCCTCATGGAATTCCTCTGCAGGTAAAGCTTAAAAGGTCTCGACCACGACTCTGTTATTTGACTAATATTTATAAATCCCTTGTTGTCGCAGTGTATATGGAAAAGGCTCTCCTTCACTTCACAGTAACATGGATCAAAGCAGGGCTCATCAAGTTCCTCCGAGTCCTCTATCAAGGGAATTGGTGTAGTCCATGCTAGAGCAATTGTGCTTAGAAGAATTATCCACAACATCCTTCCTTTATGAAGCGTCTCTGCCGTGGAAGGTTTCATCATTCGTTGATGTTTACAAAACTACAATGGCAAGAAAAAAAATGCAGATTTCAGTATTTCTCTCCTGCCCCACACCTTTTCCCAAGCCCCTACCTGCTAGACATGTGTGAGACTCCTGGAAAGTTCAGTAGTTGCTGGGCTAGACATCCACAGCCAACTCGAGGGGTGTGGGATGGGCAAGCCTTGCCCTGATTTACGCTTAAGAGATGTTAGACGGTTTAATCGCGCAGTAGCGGCCTCCCTTATCCCCCCCCCCCCTTTGGTATATGCCACCTATAAAGAGGACAGCACATGCAGACCACACAGCAACACGAGCACACATGCTGGACGTGTTGCATCTTCACATGTTCTCCACTGCAGGACCAGCACTGAGGACTACACAGATTTCATACTTGTGTGCAGCTTTAGCTGTGTAGCCATCGCGGCCCGCTTTGACTACAGGGGGGAAACACCAGTGGGGAGATTTCTGCGGTGTCGCACCACATCCTTCAGACATGCAAACTCCCAAAGTTACTGAATCCCAGTCCTTCCATCTCTCTCTGCCTCCTGGCTCGATAGGTTCCATACACAAGTTGGAATGTGCAAGGTTTGCTGATGTCCCTGGCACACCGGTTCCTGTCAGAAGTCCCCACAATGTCTTTAAAAGAGTAAATGGTTAACAACCCAGATTTAAAAGGACATCTTCCCCTGTGCAAACGCACCAAAGAATTAATGCAACCGGTATCTTATCAGATAAGTACACACCACATATTAGTCATTTTAGCTGATTAGAGCCTTTGGAAGTGATTAATCTTTCTAAAGCACATGCCCGTGCGATCAGCACATCTAAAGGGAAGTGACAGCTAAGGAGCACCTAGGATTGAAACCCTCAGCTTGCCTTGGATTAGGGTGGTTTGTGCCCCCAGGACCAAGCAGGGGACCCAGTTAAAAAGCTGAAAGTGGAAGGAATAAAAAACAAACAACAGAAAAACCTTGACACTTACCAGCCAGTAAATTAGCTATCCTACTATATAGGTTCCCGAATGAAGACACCATTCTTCTCCAGTCAGATGAAAATAATACTAATGAGATGCAGCTTCTTCAACATATGGTTTCACCCTTCCTTGCACCAGATCTTTCGAATGTATGGGCACAGGGAGATGCTAAGGCTGGTGATAATAGCGGCGGTGATGCAGCCTTCCTTGGATCACTGAAATGCCCATTAGAATTGTTGGGAGCGATCGTTGCTTTTAGTCTTAATCTTTCGAGAGGAAAAAGGTCCTTTATTTTTTTGCCTTCCTCGTGCAAGGACTAGAAAATTTTGCCCCCCATCCACAAACTTAAGAGCCAAAACGATGCATTTAGGGGAGAGAAATGCCAGAGGAGAAATCCTTAGGATCGACTTGCAAATGAAACCCTCCCCTGTGGGAAAGAGGAGACGGTTGAAAGCATGAAAAGAGAAATACCCTCTGCAATTAAAATCAGCGTCTAACTGGGAAGAAGGGAGAGAGACGAGAGCTATATTGCAGTATCAGCCTCTCTGCCTCCTTTGCAAAATATTAGCCACTTAAGTTCTTTCTCTTCTGCAAGGGCTGCAATTAAACATATATATGTATATATACATATATTGTTTTTTTAAAGGATTGTTATTATATCTTTTTTTAGGGAGAGGGGGTGGTTTTGACCCTAGGCGGAAACAAAAGGATCCAGAAAGGTTGTACTTACCGGTTTGCAGGAGAGATTTTAGCACATCGTTACCAAAAAAAAAAAAAAAAGAATAAAATAGAGGAAAGGGAGGAAAAAAAAGCTCGAGTTTAAAGATTGCTGGTTTCTCTCTGTCTCTCCCTTCTCTGTCTCTCTCTCTCTACTCCTGCTGAAGCTGAGGGGAAAAAAAAAAAAAAAAAAGCAGAAGCAGAAAAAAAAAAAAAAAAAAAAAAAAAAAAGCAAGCCTGAGACGTGCTGGGAATGCAATGAGCCCCTCAATGATCTTCTTTAGGATGCAGAGCTGCTGTTTGGCACACTCAATGGAGGAGGGAGGAGGAGAGGGTCTGCTGCAGGCTCCAGCGCTGCCGCTGCCGCCGCCGCCGCCTTCTCCGGGCACCGGCAGCGCGGAGCGGGAGGGCTGGGGCGCGGCGGAGGATCTCGGGCTTCTCTCCTTCCTTCCCCGTGTATGTGTGTGTGTGTGAGAGATGGTGTTGTTGCCCAGGATCAGGCTTTTCCACGTCATGAAAATGAGCTTCAAGAAGGGGAACAAATGAAGGGGGCGCGCTTGGCACTAGGTCGGGGGCGCGCATTTGGGAAGCCCTGACTATACATTTTTTTTCCCTTTTTTTTTTTTTTTTAAAGAAGGAAGGAGGGGGCTGGTTGGCGGAGAGAAAGGGAAGTGGGAAACGAGCAGATGGGGGAGGGAAGAAAAAAAAACAACTAAAAAAAAAACCCAAAAAAAAACAAACCACAAGAGGAGAAAGCGGCCGGGATGGATCAGAATTTGCAAACCCGNAAAGCTCAACTCTGAAGGAAATCAAAGATGCTCTGACCGCAAGCACCAGCTCCGCAGGAGAGCAGCCGGGTGGGCCCCGGAGAGAGGGGCAGAGGTGTCCCGCCCCAGCCGCCCCGGCTTCCCCCGCCGCGCACCCCTGCGCTGCCAGTGCCTCCCACTCCTCCTCCTCCGCCTCTCCCTCTTCTTCCTCCTCCTCCTCTCCGTTTTCTCTTTCTGTCTCCTTTTCTTCCCTCTTGTCCCGCTGCCGTGCCGCTGCTCCAGCCTCGCAGCCTCTCCAGAATCCAGCAGCCTCCCCACCTCCACGGAGGCAAAGCCAAAAAATCCTCGGGAAGCGGGGAGGAGAGAGACCCGGCACCACCTTTCGCATCCTTCCACACCGCGGAGTGTGCGCGAAGGCGGAGGACCGCGGAGGGCAGCGCCGCCGGCCGGTGTCTGCCCGCCCCGGGAGCCGCAGGCAGGTAACGGGATGCGCGGAGAGGGGAGAAAAGGGGAGGGAGAGAAGTGACCCGCGGGGGGCGGAGGATCCGCGGAGGACCCGCGGAAGGCTTGTGCGGGCTTGCCCGTGGCTGAAAGTTATCAGGAGGGAGTCGGAGGATCCGGAGGGTAGTGTGTGTATTGTGGGCAGGGATGTGACCCCCGAAATGCCTCTTACATACCTCCTGTCCGCACTAGTCCGCACCCACGCACACCCCCGCTTTCCATCCCCAGGCGCGCACACCTCCACGCACCCATCCCCGATCACACACATGCGCGTATCTTTAAGCACAGCGGGACCGAGAGGTTGCGCGCCCCGCGGGAGTCGCGTAACTCACCGGGGCATCCTGCAGCATCTCCCGCTCCCAGTCCTCACCCTAACCCCTAATCCCCCTTTCCCCCAGCCGCGGGGGTAGTTCGGTCGGGAGGAGACTTAACTGGAACCGCGGTTCGGTAGCAAAAAGTTGATAGGCAGAGCCGCAGGTGCGGGAGGGGGAGCCCGGGGGCAGCCGCGGTCTCCTGCCGCTCCGACGGTGCGCTCCGCGGGCAGGGGCGCATCCTGCGCGCCCGCGGACGTGCACCATCTTTCCCAGCCTCCGAAGCTCTCCGGTGCAATATGGACGCACCGCTCCTTCCTAATTAAATTGCTGCATCATTCATTTTCTGAAGCCGGAGCAACATGGGGTACCGGCAGGCAACATGCACCTGACACACACCCCCATCCCCCCTTTAATAAAGAGGAAGGGGTGGAGTGGGGGGGCGGAGAAGATGAGCGAGAAGGGGAAATTACAACAGTTTGTGCCTGCAAACGGCTCGCACGCAGGCTGTAGCAGCGACTCAGAGAAATGACCTATGCACAGCTCCCCCCACCTTGCACCCCACCGTGCTTTAGAGAGGGGGAGAAACAGGTCCGTCTCCATCCTAGATCGAACAGAGGTGATGTCCCGGGGGGGGCCTGCGGCCATCCCGACCTGACCTTGCCCTGCAGCTTCCCCCCGGCCGTCAGTTTTCGGAAATGCCACCGAATAACGCTCGTCATCCTGTGCCAGGGCTTATGCCTTCGAGTTTTGCAAACAGGATGAGGGAAAGAAGGGGGGGTGGGGTGGGGGGCGACACTGGAAGGGGATGGCCCTTGAATGCAAATCAGCGCTGCAGGGTTCCTCGGGGATGGCAGTGTCCCCGAGGACATCCCGCCGCCTCCCTGTCCAGCTCGGGGGGCTGCGCACGGCCCTGCCTTCGCCTTCTGCTGGGCTGTCACCCAGGGCAACCCCCGCAGGTTTTCCTTCGTGGGGCGTATGAGAGGAGGGATATCACTCCTCATCTCCTGCTAGCATCCTAGGTGCGTCCTATAGCAGGGTGAGAAGGAGACCTCAACTCTCCCTGGGTTGAAAGACCTGTGTCCCCTTGTGCCCTCCCAGCCAGCAGACAGGAATCACGGCAGGCCGTTCCCGCGCACCTCTCTCCAGCCAAAGCAGCTCGCAGCCTGTGCTGGCTGTGCTGCTTCTGTCGACACAACCTGCTGAGAATAGGATCAGCCTGAGTGTGATTGGCAGGAGCTCTGGCTAGGGGTACGGCAGGCTGATGTAACCAAGATTAGGACGTCACTCGCTTCTTATTAATAATTATTATTATTGGCAAGTGAGGTATTTCCTTACAAACCTCTGTGCTGGAGCTGTGGAGGCAGGGAAGAGGCATTTTATGTGAGTGAGAGGCTGGCAGGTGCCCTCCCTGCTGCCTCTTTCTAGCTTCACTGGTAATTACTCAAATGCACCTTTTCCCCTAGCCCAAACAGCATAGTGAAAACAAGGGAGCAAGAAGGCAGGGATAACTTCAGTGGCAAACGAGAAAAGGGGACTTGGAAAACGACTGTACCTTTCCAAAAGTGCCATTCCAGCATTATGTTTCCACTGGAGGCGACCGTTCCCCCCACTGCAGTCATTGCAACGCAGTCACTTACTGCTTCGCTCGGTCTGCGCTGGAAACCAGCCCCTTCCCTCTCCAACAGAAGAGGCCACGGTTGAGAGAATGAGGGAGTTTTTCCACCAAAGCCTGTCCTGCCTGTCGAGAAAGAAACATTCTGGTCTTTTACAGTCTCCTCTGTCTCCACCAATCTATGGTAAGGGCAAAAGCAATAAATAGTGCAAGGGCAAGGGAAACTCTCTGGTAATTATTACAAATGGGAGCTATTTCCTGGCTCTTTGTATTTTCTTAGAGCAGAGAAGCAGTTTAGAGGTTCTGGGTCAGAGTGGTGAAAGGTTTTAGATACAACTGGAGCTTGGGCTCCAACGGCATTTCTGCTCAAACCCCCTGACAAGACCAACTTCTGCTCTGTACTCACACCCAGCTCACCTTCCTCTGGTGATGAGAAGTGGGGATCACCTCCAGATGCTATTTATTGGGACAGGTGAACGTATGGGAATCTCAGTGTGGGAGGGGGAGCAGAGAGGCATGGGTGAGCTGTAATGCTGAATAATCTGTGACACAAACCTCACATGCACTTGCTTGGCACAGTTGCCATATGGGTGCTCCAAGGAGAGATGCTCAGGTGCTCCTCCCCCAGAGTGCAAGGCAAAGCCCACAGCTTGGAGAGGGCTTCCCATGGGCCACTCTGCTATGTGGGGCCTCGTTGGTGTGATATGGAAGTCCCCTGAATTAGAAGGAAAGCCCAGAGTGTCAGGCTATGCAAACGCAGTGCTGTGACTCTCCAGCAGTCAGAGTGGGCCTGGGCAGAAGCATTCATAGCTGCACAGGCTGCAAGAGGCAGGTGTCCGGCAACACCTGGGCTGGCTTCAAAGCTGGGCTTTGCAGAGCAAGGACTTTAAATTATTTCCCTGGTCTGGTGACTACTCTTGTATCCCAAGGAGATTTCCATTAGTTGAGTGTGTTCAGGTAAATACACTTAAAAGTCAGAGTTTCCCATATTTAAACTGGTTTTGAAAATGGGTGTGGAGGAACAGAGAATCTTTTCTGCATAGCAGTTAGTGAAGCAGTTTATGAGGCTTGATCTTTTCCCCTTCTCTGTTAGTTCATTTATCTGACAGAGACACACTCCACAGAGAGCAGGTGGAATTTACCTGCAGTGCCAGGTTCTCTGGAAGAGAACATTTCTGTTCCAGCCTGCAGCACAGTGTCCCAGGGTTGCTTTAGGGATCACAACCTCTCTTGCTGTTGCGTGCACAATTCCAATCCGATTCATGGGGATCTGAACTGGATGCAGAGGGCTGTCCTGCCCCCCATCTTAAGTCAATGCAAAGGTTTCATTGCCTGCTGGAGGATCACATTTGGACTGTGAGAATCTCGAGGGGAGCTGTAGGAGTCTGAAGTACCTTCAGCCTGTCGCTGGGTGCTCAGATGAAGTCTGGTACCCTTTTCTCCGTGCAGCTCTGGGATCTGAGTTGCTATGTATGAGTACAGATACAGGTTGGTTGGACTGCATAAACACTGGTGAACAGACACCAAATAGAGGCAATGCAAGAATTTGAAACTGGGCATTTCTAGCCAGAATCCTTCAGGCTGGAGAGCTTCTTCTGTCAAAGTGATGCTCCTGGTCACAATTTGTACTGTTAGTCTCCTCGTTTTCAGTTGTCCTATGGAGTACCTGTTGAATTTTCCCCAGGGCAGTTATATCCACTCTAAATGAGTCATCATTTTTGGATGGGGTTAAGAAATAACAATGCACCAAACTGTATTGTCGTGGACTACTCTGAATACACAGGTCCTCAGCTGCTTTAAGCTCAACAGGCTGCTGAAGCTGTGCAGAAACTCCAGCCATGTCCCCAGTAACAAGCTGTGTGTAATTGGGTTTTGCTCATGGGAGCTTTTTCAGCAGAGAGATTTTGCCCAGTATTTGATGGTATGTGTAAATATTAAAAAGAAAGGAGGAAAGGACTAATGGGTAGTATTAAAATAGAACAGCAAACACCAACAGCAAATCAGGAGCACAGTGTCTGTAATGGATTGTTATTGACAATAAAAGAGAAAAGAAGGGAAAACAAAAGGGAGGTTCTAATGGTCAAAATTGACAGTTCTGTTATTCTCTCTGATTGCTGACATTTCAAGATCAGGTTTTTATCTAGTGATTCAACAGCCTTACATGTTTCCTTCTAGTAAATCAGGCAGAGCTGTAGCTTTTTTCCCACCTCAGGCACGTAAGTAAGGCCACATTTTTTTCGGAGTGTGCTGATATTTATTATAGCCACTGTCAAAAAACTTCGCACTCCACTTATATACGAGCTTCTCTTTGGCCTTTATTAGAATGATCTACAGCCATGCTTAGGCATGCACAACTTGCTTTGACAGCAGCCAGAATTTCATGCGTGGATGAGAGGTAGAATAATTCCCTCAGGGTGATCTCTTCCCATCCAAACTAGAGAGTTATGAGCTCTGCTCCAGTGCAGAGAGGGGCTTCTTCAGCTCTTCCCATCCTTCACATCAGCAGTTCTGCAGCCACACAGAATCACTGAGTCATCCAATCCTTTGGGTTGGAAAAGAGCTTTAAGATCATCCAGTCCAGCTTAATCCAGCAGCTCCAGATCACCACTAAACCGCGTCCCTCGGCACCACACCTGCACAGCTTTCAAATCGCTCCAGGGATGGGGACACCACCACTGCCCTGGGCAGCCTGTTGCAGGGCTTGGCAACCCTTTGGGGAAAGGAGTTTTTCCTAACGTCCAACCTAAACCTCTCCTGATGCAACTTGAGGCTGTTTCCTCTTATCACTTGTTATTTGAGAGAAGAAACCAACTCCTGTCTGGCTCCAACTTCCTTTCAGAGAGTTGTAGAGAGGCAGAAGGTCTCCTCTGAGTCTCCTCTTCTCCAGACTAAAGCACCCCAGTTCCTTCAGCTGCTGCACTGAAAACTTGTGCTCCAGATCCTTCAGCACTTTGTTGCCCTTCTCTGGACACACTGCAGAGGGAGCCAAAACTGAATGCATTATTCATGGTGCAGCTTCACCCACGTCCTTTTTCAGGACAACATTCTGCATCTTCTTAAAGCTTTTATGCTTTATTTCGTTTTGTTTTGTTTCTTCAGTGGAGAAACTCATTTTGGCCCGGTGGCACAAGCCCAGTTTGTGATGTCCTAAATGAGGCTGAACCCAGACCATGCAAAGGAGCATCATGGACATGGAACTGTGTTTTCTAAATTAACAGATTCACAGACTGCAATTGGGTTGGAAGGGATCCTCAAAGGTTGTCTTGTCTAACCCTCCTGCAGACAGCAGGGACACCTCTGGCTAAAGCAGGCTGCCCAGGGACACATCCAGAGTGATCTTGAATGCCTACAGGGATGGGGCCTCAGCTATATCCCTGGGCAGCCTGTTCCAGTATTTCACCACTCTCATTGTGCAGAACTTCTCCCTGATGTCCAACCTGAATCCTCTTTGCTCCAGTTTCAAACCATTTCCCCTCATCCTATCACTCTAATTCCTTTCTATGCGATTATCCAACCATTCCTTACCCACTGGCCAGTCTACCCATCAGACCCATATCTCTCCAACTTAGAGAGAAAGAGGTTGAGGGAAAGTGTGGACTTTGCAAACGTAATATCTCCATTGATTGCCTAAGGAGCCCAACAGCAGGACACAAACCTTCAGATGACAACTGCTGAGCTTCCCCCATGAGAAAAACCTCAGCACATAAACCCAGTGTTTGAATTCTCGTAGTTGAAAGATTAATTTGTTGTGGTTTATTTTTACATGTGGAAGTATTTTCCTTTGCAATCTTTGGTTTGCTTAGCTTAGTTCTCCTATCACCTCGTGAGCTCATCCTATATGCCCTTCCTGGCTCCCTTATTTTGTCTGGGCACAGGAAAGTGGAGATTACCCCCCCTCCAGCACGTGCTGTAAGCAACAGCATGGATTTTCAGGACATCTGGATTTAGAGTTGCCAGAATTAGAAACACAAGCTCATGCTAGGGCAATCCCCCAGTCTGGGGCCATAAAGCCAATCAATTTAAAATGTAATAAAAGGCTCTCCTTGCTGCACTGAATGCTGTGTGGAGGAAGCCACTTCTCATTTGGAAAGAAAAGCTCATCTCCTAAATTGCTTTTTAGATCGGTCTTGGTCCCACTTTTAGTGATGTCAATGGTGACACTTCCCTTTAGCCCACTGGTGCCAGAATTTTCCATTTACTGCTAACCACTTCTCCTCTGCCCCTTCTCCTCCCTTTCCCAAGCTCCCTGTCACCACTGCTCCATGGACAGCTCGGGTGCAGAGACAGACCTTACCCTTCAGCTCCGAGGCAGCAGGGTGAAGAGTCCTTTTAACCTCTTAGGGAAAGCAGCCCCACAGCCATAGAGGAGATGGTGAAAACGGTGTCTTCTCTGCTCTTGCAAGTCTTACCCTCCTTTCTCTTTGCTACTTAGAATCATAGAATCAACCAGGTTGGAAGAGATCTCCAAGATCATCCAGTCAAACCTAGCACCCAGCCCTATCCAGTCAACCAGACCATGGCACTAAATGCCTCATTTAGAATAGAATAGAATCAACCAGGTTGGAAGAGACCTCCAAGCTCATCCAGTCCAACCTAGCACCCAGCCCTATCCAATCAACTAGACCATGGCACTAAATGCCTCATTTAGAATAGAATAGAATCAACCAGGTTGGAAGAGACCTCCAAGCTCATCCAGTCAAACCTAGCACCCAGCCCTATCCAGTCATCTAGACCATGGCACTAAATGCCTCATTCACTCTTTTCTTGAACACCTCCAGGGACGGTGACTCCACCACCTCCCTGGGCAGCCCATTCCAATGCCAATCACTCTCTCTGTCAAGAACTTCCTCCTATCATCCAGCCTATACTTCCCCCAGCACAACTTGAGACTGTGTCCGACACCAGGCTTACGGTAGCCCCTAGTTGTGACTAAGAGGTGATCTTTCATCCTAAATGGGCTCAGCTATGAAGTTCAAGATGAGCTGAATCACTCCCATTGCAGTTAGCCCTAATGGAAGCTGTGGACTAATGTGTGTCTGTGGAAACAGATAAAGAGAATTGAATCTTAAACTGATGGATCTTCCCTACCACATAGTACTTGGACTTTCTGGAGCTTGATACACTAATACATTAGCATGCACTTAAGGTAACTGTTTTTGTTATGCTAAAACTATTAAATGGTGAGACAGAACCAGCTAAAGTACTTGAGTGTGTCCTCCTCAGCCTTCATCTCCAAGCTGTCCTGTGAAGGAGCATTGCTCTCTCATGTTCCCACCATCCAGAGAGGAGGCTCTGTCCTTCTGACCTAGGCAATGGAAACTGGCATAAAAATGGAGCAGTGTGGTTCCTCACATGCTGCCTTGCCTGGCCTCATTTTGCACAAGAGGGAAAGCTAAGGGCAGCAGCTGCTTTTCGTTTTTCAAACACAGGTCTGTGATGAGATTTTGGACTGTTTTTTATAGAACTGAATTTCTTTGACAAGGAACACTGGGATCCACCATTTTGAACCACTATATCCAGACTGTCTTTGCATGTCAGTATATGAGGAGGTTAGAGATCTAGAAATCAAGACTTGTGAGGAAATGGTGAATTGAGACTCTTCTAAATGCAAGAAGACTGGAATATTGCATCCAGTACTGTGCTCCCCAGTTCAAGAGGGGCAGGGATCTACTGGAGAGAATCCAAGGGAGGGCTACAAGGATGTTGAAGGGACTGGAGTGCTGCCTGATGAGGGGAGGCAGAGAGCCCTGGGGCTGCTTAGTCTGGAGAGGAGAAGGCTGAGAGGGGATCTGAGCAATGTCTGTCAATAGCTGAGGGCTGGGGGTCAGGAAGGAAGGGATGGGGACAGCCTCTGCTTAGTTGTACCCTGGGACAGGACAAGGGCAATGGATGGAAACTGCAGCACAGGAAGTTCCACCTCAACATGAGGGAGAACTTCTTGACTGTAAGGGTGACAAAGTGCTGGAAAAGACTGCCCAGAGAGATTGTGAAGTCTTCTTCCCTAGAGCCTTTCCAGCCCTGATTGGATGTGTTTTTGTGTGACCTTCACTAGATTCTATGGTCACAGTCTCAAACTCAGCCAGGGAAGGTTTAAGCTGGATGTTAGGAAGAAGTTCTACATGGAAAGAATGATTGGCATTGGAATGGGCTGCCTGGGGAAGTGGTGGAGTCACCGTACCCAGACGAGTTTAAGAGGAGGCTGGGTGAGGTATTTTGTGCCATGGTTTAGTTAATTAGAAGGGTTAGGTGATAGGTTGGATCATTGGATCATAGAGACCTTTTCCAACATGGTTGTTTCTGTGATTCTGCTCTGGAGGAGGGGGGATGGATTTGGATTCAAAGATCTCCAACTCTTAACACCCTGTGATGCTGTGAAGAGGAAGAACATGGCAACAGACATGAATCATCCTCTACTAAAAGCATCAAACAAAGACCGAGAAGTTGGTCTTAATTTATCTTAACCTTTAGCTGGAATGATTGATATCAAATATTAGGAAGAAGTTTCTGTTGATGAGGATGATGAAAACTCACCGAGGAGGTTGCAGAGCCTCTGGAACAAGAGGCCTGTAAAAAGTCAGGAATGTCAGAGGGAAGTTCCTGTAGCCCAAAAATGGATCCCCTGAGCATCCTCCAAACCCTGCAATTCTGTGATCCCTCACATTGAGGCACAACCTGTTTGTAACCCTGCACTATGGCCATTAAAATACAAATATACTGATGGAATAGAGTAGGGACATTTAATACAAACCAGCTTTGGAAGCAGATTGCAAATGGCAATGACACAACACATGAACATGGAAGAACCGAAGGTTCCTAGGTCAACAGCTTCTGTATGGCTAAACCTTGCTGAGGGCTGTACATCCAAGCTCTGAAATCACACAACTGGCCAAAGTGATCATCTTGAAAGTATGGAGATATATGCACCCAAACACAGTGTGTGTGAACCTGGATCCTGAGATGCTTTGAGGTATCTTTAGTTTTTCAAAGCTCTTGTGGTTAGGGTCATTTTCTGTCTTTCTGTACCATACTCTACCTTTCTATCATCTATCTCCAATTGGCTAGCTAGCCAGAAAGATCAAGGTTCTGGGTAGTCACTTTCCAAAAACTGGAATTCTAGGGCAAAAAGTCTCAGTGTAAGCAGGTTTACAAAAAACTCTGAGTTGAGATTAGAGAATATGTATTAAAATCTTGGGTGTCAGTGTAAGAGGCACAGTGCCACGCAGAATGACTTGTGCTGAAGGTATCTAGAGACAGGCCAAGGGGGAATGGTTTGAAGTTGAGGCAGAGCAGGCCTAGACTGGAGCTGAGGAAAAAGTTCTTTAGTGTGAGGGTGCTGAGAATCTGGAACAGGCTGCTCAGAGAGACTGTGGCTGCCTCCAGGCCAGGCTGGATGAGGCCTTGAGCAGCTGAGTCTAGCTGAGATATGTCCCTGGGCATGGTGGGAAGGTTGGATTAGATGAGCTCTGAGGTCCTCTCCAACCTGAGCCATTCTATGGTTCTGTGATTCTATGTTGTAATGTCAAATCCATCACGGAGGAGGCAGTTGAGGCTCCATCCCTGGAGATATTCAAGATGAGGCTCAACAAGGCCCTGAGCAATCTGATCTAGCTGAGGATGTCCCAGATGACTGCAGGGTGATTGGACTGGATGAGCTTTGGAGGTCCCTTCCATCCTAGACCATTCTGTGATTCTATGATTTCCTAACCACTTTTTACAGCATTAAACATTTGCAGTTTGCAGGAGTGCAAGGAACGCTTCTTTTTAGCTGTTGATTTAGATAGGCTTAAAATCCAATGAATAAATTGTACATAGTTCATCAGCTTGTGGGGTGCACAGTGCCTACACCAAATAATAAGCTACACATCCCACTGTGAGTGGTTTATGGCCAAAAGACTGCAGGAACACCACTGTGGAACTGTCAAAATAAAACATGTCATGGGCTCATAAATGAAATGAAGGAATATTGGCTCCAAATCGAGTCCATAAATATGTGTCACACCTGTCCTCTGGGTGGTCAGCAGCAATCAAGCTGTTATGTTCCAAATGTGTTTTCAAGCTGATGCTGTCTGATTCGTCCTTCCTTCCTTGCTGAGCAAGATGAAGGAAGCAAGGGGAAGATCTAAGTGATAGGATCTCCTTGCAAAGCCTGCAGACAAAGTGAGGTTAACATATGGGGCTAAACATGCAACTGCCCCATGCAAACTCGAGTCTAATTATGTCTCACTGTGTTAACCCTTTGAGGATAAAACAACAAATAAATGAGAGGAGGTCTGCAGCAAAGGTATTTCAGCACCCAGCAAGCTTCTGCACTTTCCAGCAGAGGTTACAATGAAAATAGGCCAACAGAAGGATTAATAATACTCATAATTTACACCGTGGGAGTGCCAAGGATTCCCTCCATGTAAGGTACTGCAGCAACAAAAAACAATGCTGAGAAAAGCTTCCCACCAGGGAGTGATCTGTGTGAAGCTCCTCATGATCATTCCTCTTCACACTCACAGCTCTGTCTCAGGGCATAGTAAATTCAGCTGTGCTCTTAGTGGAGCTCTCCCAAGGGTTGCTAATTCCAACAGGCGAGTTTCATTATTCTGAGCCACAAAGAAAGATTCAGCTCTTGGTGTCTCTACAAAAGGTGCCAAGTAATCACCTAACTGCTTTCGAGGGTGTATCCCATCCTGCTAAACCAGACTTTTTCAGCAGCTGCATCAGGGAGCCTTCCAGTTTAGGGGCATGATTTGCTTTTTGGTGTGAAGTCTTCTTGTTTGCTTTCCTGCTTATTTAGTTTAAAACGAGAGTGTTGTTAGATTGTGAAAAAGTAATCTTGTATTTTGCCATTTAAGCCACCTGGGGAGAATCCATTCCTGCTGAAGTCATTTGGGGCCAGCCTTACATAAAGGCTCTTGAAGATTCCCTCCCATTTCAACCATTCTTCAACTCAAAGACACAATCTAGGCAAGGGCCTTTGTAACTCCCTGCCACAGTGGTTTCATTGCCAAACTCCATTCCTGCCACATTTGTGTTACTCCTGATCCTTACCGTGCTGAGGTCCTACCAAGGCCAATCTTGGACACAATCGTCAAGGATTGGGGCTGGGCTGGCCCCAAGACAAATGCCAGAGGCTCTCCATGAAGCCTTCTGCCTTCCCAAAGGGAAAAGCAACGGAAGAAGGGAGAGAGGCTGATGAGCTGGGAAAGGAACTAACCCAGCTGGAACAGAAAGAAGAACAATACCATGAGATAGAGACACAAACCAACATGAAAACCAACCCCTGGTGGCAAGGATGGCACCACTGGCACCACTGATGCTGGGGACAAGCACTGGGCAAGTCCCTGATTGGACTCAGCAGCAGATGGAAACCAGATTCAGGAGCTGGATTCTGGAGCTGGATTGAGGAACACAGGGATGAGGCTGGAAGGCAGAAGGATGGAGCCCTCCTGGGACAGCAGCCAGGGAATAAGAGGCTTGACCCTAGGCATGCCTCAACTTGCTCCTGAAGATGCCATCCAGAGCCTGCGATCTCTTGGTGGGCAGTTGAGGCTCACCTGTGCTGTCTGGTCCTCCGCACAGGTGCCCCCTCTTCCTTCCTGCCCCTCAAGGTGTGGCACAGTTGCAACAGTGCCCTTGGTGTGCAGAGGAGCAAGTGTCAGACAGAGCCTTTATGCCCCCCAGGCCTTGGCAGGAGCTGTGGCATCAGCTTCTCCCTGCTAGCAGCAACCCCTGGCTGTACAAACTGCCTGAGCTTCAGCGAGTGCCTGAGTGAGCAAAGCCTGAGTTGCCCTGAGCAGAATCAATTCTTTTCTGCCTGAAACCAGGCCAGGAAGCAAGCAACTTTCCAGTGCTCTTGGGTAACAAAACAGTTCCATTCCTGGCTCTGAGTTTTGCTGCTCAAGTCACATGTTAAGCAAGCAGAAGCACAGGAACAAGAGAGAGTTTCTCTGGGTGCATCTCATCCACTCACAGCAGTGGCAACCACCACAAGTGGCAGAACCATCTATGTCCATTTGGGCTTCAGACCTCCCATCGCTTTCTACCACTCCTCTCTGCAATAACAGACCTGTCACTTCTGCTCCTTGTCTTTGCAGGTGTTGCTAAAAACTGCCTCGTAGATGGTAGAGCTTTCAGGTTGTCAGAGACGTCATCACTGTTGGCCCAGGTGGAGCTTGATTTTGACTCTGATTTTTAACTCCCTGGCTGAGACATATTGTGCTGCTAAAGTGGATTAAAGCATGAAAGCAGCAGAATGGCAAACCTGATGAGGATCCCCTCTCTGATGTTCTGCTGTGCAGTGCAGATGAAAACAGCATTTTTGTCCCTGGCCATTTGCATATCTGCAAATGATTGCAAGGCAGGGTAGAAGGAGGCCAGCTGGAGTCAGTTAAAGAGAAAGGTAAAAGCCTTTTGTTTCTGATTTTCATTTCACTAGTTGGAGCAGGGTCACAGTTTGAATTCCTTCCTGGCTTTTGTAAAAGTCAGTGAAGTCCTCAGCAGCGCATCCTAAGCAGAGAAGAGCATCTGAAACAGAGAGCCATCACCAAATAAAATCATCTGCTTTTTGCAGCAATAATGAACTTTTTGTCTCATGCAGTTTTTCAGCATGACCCACACAAAGCTTGTTTTAGGGCAAGCTGCTTAGAGAGATTTCAGGGGACACTAATCCGCAGGGCTTTCACTGACTGCCAGCCGCAATGCCACACCAAAGACCTCTCACGGCAAACTCAGCCCAAGCCCATCTGCGGCATCCTGAGTTGCAAAGCTCTCAGCAGTGTCATAGCCCAACAGAGGATACTCCATTTGCTGAAGTTAGCTTTGGGGTTTGCAGTATGATAGAAGGGTTTTTTCCCCATTTTCTCTATTATTTCTGCTATTTCTCTTATGTTAAGAGAAGGAATCTGGGCAGCTGGTTTGTGGCAGAGTTTCCTCCCAGACTAGGATGGTATCTTCAGAGAAAAATCTCTTCCCTTCTATGATTTTCACCTGAATCATCAGCATCATCACCATCTGACCATGTAATAATACCACAAAATAATAATAGCAGGTTCAATAAATTACATCAATAAAATCAAATAACAGCAATAACCCCATAATAATGCAATAACAGCAACAGCAATAAAGCTCTTAACAACACTAATGGCCTTTCACTAGGTCTCCATAACTCCTAACCATCATTCTATGCATCTCACCAAACTTTTGCTTTATCTTTTGCTTCCCACTCCAAGGTTGCTGCAGCTCCTGGTTGTGCAGCATCACAGCAGAGTTTCTGCCAGCCATGCCCATGTGCAGCGAGGGGAGGGTGGTGCAAATGGGACACAAATCTATAGGTAGAGGACAGGTAATTGTTGCTTCTTTATAGCCACTTGTACCTTCTACAGCTCTCTAATTTGTCCTCTCTTTGAATTATTTGCCTTAGTTGATGAACATAATCCCATGAGTAGTTATTCATAGGCATAATTCTTTTGAACTGGATACAACATGAAGGTTAGTTAAACCTTCCCTCTCCCTTAGCTTGCTGCATGCCCTTATTTCTTCATGCTGAGCCAGGACTTAGACAAGCCTTTAGCAGGGTAGCAGATGTCCCAGGTACACAGGTAACTGCTGAATTGCCCTAAAGTTAGAGTGAGAGGAAGGGAGAGCCAAGTATCTAGAGCAGCATATCCTCCAGGTTCAGCTGGCAGACAGGTTCAGATGGCAGACATTGTTTCCTCTCCTACTTAGCTATATTTATTTTGTCAGTGGATTTTTTTCTTCTCTGAGTCTCAATGGTCCCTGCATGCCAAAGAAATGTGTGAAGGAGTCTCTGCTACCCAGGGAAGGGCGCAGTCCTTGTGCACAGGGAGGAAGCAGAGAGGAATCTGTGGAGCTAACAGACAGCTAACCTATATGGGTTTCAATCATAGCATTTCAGTCATTACACCTTGAGTACAAGAAAGAGAGACATAGAGGTGCTGGAGCAGGTGCAGAGAAGGGCAGTGAAGCTGGTGAAGGGTCTGGAGCAAAAGTCTTATGAGGAGCAGCTGAGGGAAGCAAGGGTGTTTAGCATGGGAAAAAAAAAGAGGCTGAGGGGAGACTTTCCAGCTCTGAGTAACTGCCTGAAAGAAGGTTGGAGTGAGGTGGGGGCTGATCTCTTCTCAGAAGTCACAATGGACAGGATAAGAAGAAGTGGCATTAGGTTATGACTGGGAGGTTTAAGTTAGATATTAGGAAAAAAACTTCTATACCAAAAGAGTTCTCAAAGACTGGAACAGGCAGCCCAGAGAAGTGGTTGAATCACCATCCCTGGGTGTATTTAAAAGCTGTCTACATATGATGCTCAAGGATATGATGTTGTAGTGGCCCTGGCAGAGTTAAATGAAGGTTGACTTAATGATCTTGAAGCTCCTACCCAACCATAATGATTCAAACCAACACCACCATGGCAACTAAATGGTGTCCCAAAGTACTATGCCTACATGTTTCCTGAAGAGCACCAGGGATGGTGACACAACTGCCTTCCCCAGGCAGCCTGTTCCAATTCCTGACCACTCTTTTAATAAAGAAATGTTTCCTTATGTCCAATCTAACCCTCTTTTGGTGCAGCTTGAGGCCATTTTCTCTTGAAGGAGGGTTGGAGAGAGGGTCTCACCTTTCTGACAGTTGTATGTCATGCCAAAGATGGAGACTACTTCCACTCCAAGTCCCTAGCACAGGTGTTCTGAGCAACCAAACCAGCATATCCTGGCACTGTGGGGCTAGTAATGATTTTGAGTCTCTCACATGGTCCCAGTGAAGTCTCTGCATAGTTATTTCAGTCCAACAGAACTTCCTAACCTCAACTCACATTATCACATCTTGTAGGAACGCCAAGACATCACATTGCGACAACTTTGCCTTGCAAGCGGTGGTGTCAAACTGATCAGTCCCTAGGCAAGGAGGTGTTAGAAGTGTGTATTTCCAGCCTGTCTTCAGCAGATTATAGCAGGTTGTAAAGTTATGGCAATACTTATAGAATTTGAAGAGAGAAGAGAAGGTTTCCAGCCCTCCCCTCCCCAAGCTCTCTTGTGTAACCAACCCTGGGGACAGAAGTGGAGCCGTGGCCACTTGCCATGGGAGGGTTTTTTCCAGTCTCCTCAAATTCCATATGGTAAAATACACATTTTTCTTACTGGTTTTTTTGGTCTTTTTTTTTTTTTTTCCCCTGAAAGTAATCTATCTCTGACAGAAATCAGTCCCTCAAAAAAAATCCTTGGTTAATTTTAGGGCTAGCTTGCCCCATTTTTTTGTGGGTGTAAGGAATGAAAGAGCCTTTCCGCACCAAGCCTTTTTTGCTCTCTTTGTACCGGCGCGACCGAGGGAAGAGCCTGACTTCAACAGAAGAGATAAAAATAAAACCAGCGATGGACAAAGCCAATTATGTTCCCCATTGCCTAGGGATGGGCAACCTAATTTGCAGCTGACAGTGATTTGATGGACTGAGCCATCCTTTTTCTGATCCAGCGTTTGGAGTAATTTTTATTGTAAACCAATCATTACAATGTAGGACTCTCAGTACCATCAGTGTCACCGTGACAAATTCCCACATCAGTGTTAGTGTTGCTGCTAGGATTTTTCCTCTCATCCTTCACTGCCTGGCACATTCTGGGAGGTGCTGGACATGGTACACCATGGCCTTGTCCTCCGTGCCAGCCCTGGGCAGAACAGTTAATGGGTTGTGTGAGAGGGATGGTGCCAAACACAATGGTACCAACACTGGGGGATGTATTTCCAATCTCTACTGTAGTTTTGGCAGGGATGCTAAATTTAATCCTCCAGTTCAGAATATACATGGAGAACATTAAGATGGGACTTGAGTGGTGGACATTTTCTCCTCCATCTTCATCATCTCTGGTTTTGCTCCTTTATGTGGTTTATAGGTCATAAAACAATTCTTTCCTCAAGGATATTGTACAAGTTCTTGTCCAACATCTATGCAATCCAGTAAGTCCTCAGCCTTAGTGTTCCTTTTGTTCCCCAAATGGACACAGAGGCACAGCTTCTGCACAGCCATTGTTGGGCAGAGCATCACTTTGTTGGAACCAGCTGGAATTTATTTTCTCCAGGCCATGAGCAATTTCTGTTTTAAGAAGCCAAATCACTACTCTTCTGGAGCTGCTGGAGTTTATTTGTATCAGGATAAAAAGCATTGGCTGTGGGTTGCAGAGATAAAGGACTATGCAGAATCATAAGATCACAAAATGGTTTCAGTTGGAGTGGACCTACAAAGGTCATCCAATCCAGCCCCCCTACAGTCAGCAGTGATATCTTCCACTGGATCAAATTGCTCAGAGCCTTCTTGAACTTCACCTTGAATATCTCCAGGGACGGAGGCTCAAATACCTCCCTGCGCAACCTGTTGAAGATCTGCTGCTCTTGCAGGTGTTGTGCCCTGCATTCCCCTTCCCAGGTTTGTAAGAGCTCAATGTAGACCCAGGAGGCTCCATCTAAGCATTATTGTCCCCTGTTTCTGCCAAGCTGTGAAATCTGCAGTTTCTTTCATCCCACCAGAGCCTCCAGTGAAGCCTGGGAAACGAATGGCAGGCAGACACCTACAATTGCTGACAGGAGGTATGAAAGCCTGTCATGTTTGTAAGACAGATCACCAACACTGTCCTCTTTGGACAGTCTAGTCAATATCTCTACTCCTTCCAAAGTTTTGAGTTAAAAGAGCATTTTAGAGGATGTAACAGCAAGATGGTGAGATCTGCAAGGGCTGTGGTAGCTGGGGTGTCCTCTGTTCCTTCCACTCATGCTCTTCAGCTGCACTGCCACACGTGTGGAAAAATGACTACACTGAAGAGCTATGAGGAGCAAATTGTTTTCTACTCATATGCTTTGAGCATTATTTTGATGTCCCAAATACATGTATTGACCAAACTTATGTCTAGATTGGTTTTATTAGGTCAAAAAAATTGAAGTGAAGATGGAGAAATACATTTAACCCCTTCAGCAGAAGTCGAAGGCCCCTAGCTGGGTGTTTCAATAGCAAATTTAAGCATCAGTTAAGTGAAGTTGGCTCAAATGGGTTTATATTATGAACATAAATACATGTTTTATGCTTAGTTACATGAGCCCTTCCTCTTCCTTCTTTATGGTTTGATTTTAGCATCCCATCTTAGAATACACATTTTGGGTTCAGCAGCTTTCTGGCAACCTTCTGGAGGCAGCAAAGTGATGCACAGGCATGACAAGGACCCTGTGCAGGGTGCTCCAGAAGGATTGGTCTTTCACTTTTGGGTCCTACCCCTAAAGCAGGCATGTGCATGGGGCTCCTGAACTGAATTTTGGGGTGGGATCTGGTAGTGTAGCTGTTGGAGAGGCCATTGGATCTGCATTGTGTGGTGAGAAGAGCTCATGGTTCAGCTGGTGGGAGCCTTCTGCGCAGTGTTGGGCTGGCTGGCTGTGTGCAGGGCAGAGAGGCTGGGGTGTGCAGAAGACGTGGCTGTGCCAGGACTGTGGCAGCCACCAGTGTTTCTGGGATCTCTGTGTGGATCTGGGGTGAGAACTGTGCCCTCGTCACTGCAGCACCAATGGGAAGTGCTAAGAACCATCCTTGCGGAGCAGTTTCACCAGCAACCTGTGAAAGGAAACAGATTGCCTCAGGCAAGACATTTAGAGGGTCTTACACTTCTCTCTATGCTTTTAAGTGCACATTTGTGCTCTCAATGAAATGTTGCCTTTCCAGAAAGGACTTGCACAGGGAGATGCTGTGTATTGCACACACCTACTGTGTGCTGCATTGAGATGTAGGCACTTGGGCAGGCCATCCTCATACAGGGAGATTCCTATCAATGAGAAGGTCACTGTGAGTCCAGATATTGCTGCGTATCTTCTTCATGTCACACGAGTCCTTGTCTGGGTCAAGACAAAGGTTCCCTGTACTAACCTTGTATTTCCCAAGGTCAGATGATCACAGAATCACAGAAAGGTCCAGGTTGGAAAAGCCTCTCGGGATCACCAAGTCCAATCCAGAGCCCTACTCTACAAGATTCACTCTAAACCATAGGCCCAAGCACCACATCCAACGACCTTTAAACACATCTATGGTGGGTGACTCCACCATCTCCCTGGGCAGCTCATTCCAGTGCCTGACCACTCTTCCTGGGGATTTTTTTTTCCTAGTGTCCAGTCTAAACCTACCTTGTTGATGTCGCTTTCTGAGCAGTGTTGCCTATAGAGACGTGTCTGCTGCACTGCTCATGGAGAACCTTCTCGATGCCATGCAGAGCTGAAAATCCAGCATTTCACCTGCATGCCTGGACAGATGGAATCACTCCTCCACACAGGGAAGTCCAGGTGCAGCATGGATGGGTCTGGGTTTACAGTGACAATCCAAGTGAGTGAGGAACACTTGAAGAGGTTGATGCACAGTTGAATTCCAGAGGTGGTTACAGACAGCCATCAATCTGTGCTGCATCCACTGAACAAGCTCTGAACAACTGAAGCTTTTCATTTGAGGAACACTGTGCTGTAGGAGTTGTGTCCAAGTCTGCCAGCTTGAGGCCAAACACCTTTTCAAATGTCAGAGGAGGCAGTCTGTCCTTGGGGGCCGAGTCTGCTCTCTACACTCTTCCCTTCTTGCATCGATCATCACGCTGGGGCTAGCTGTGCTCTGAGTCTCTGCTGAAATTCATACAGGGGCTCTTGGCACCATGACAAGTTCATGCCACGTTCACTGAAATTGCATTTAGGAAGAGAGGAGGTAAAAGGGTCTCATGGTTGAGCACTAGACTTGGTAGAGTTAGATAATGAATCACAGAATGTCAGGGGCTGGAAGGGACCTCCAAAGCTCATCCAGTCCAACTCCCCTGCCAGAGCAGGATCTCCTATACCAAATCAAACAGGACCACATCCAGGAGGGTTTGGATTACCTCCAGAGAGGGAGACTCCACAATATCCCTCATCCCCGGGCAGCCTGTTCCAGGGTTCTGTCACCCTCACAGGGAAAAAAAAGTCCACCTCATGTTTCAATGAAACTTCCTCTGCCTCAGGTTCCACCATTGCCCCTTGTGCTGTACTGGGCATCACCCAGCAGAGCTGGCCCCAGCCTGCTGGCACTCACCTTTACAACCTTTAGATATTTGTAAAAATTGATGAGGTCACCTCTCAGTCTCCTCTTCTCCAAACATCACAGCCCCAGCTCCCTCAGACTCTCCTCATAACAGAGCTGTTCCATTCCTTAATCATATTTGTGGCTCTGCTCTGGACCCTCTCAAGCAGTTCTATGTCCCTCTTGAACTGGAGGGCCCAGAACTGCACACAGTACTCCAGATGTGGCCTCATCAGGGCAAAGCAGAGTGGCAAGAGAACCTCTCTCAACCTACAAGCCACATCCCTTCTAATACACTCCAGAATGACATTGCCCCTCCTGGCCACAAGAACACATTTGCTGGCTCATGGTCAATCTAATGGTTGGACTCAGCAATCATGGATACTACACTTGATTGATCTTAATAGGCTTTTCCAATCAAAACAATGATGCCTTTCTGATTCAGAAGATTAAAATGTTTATTTATTCATTTATTTGTGGATATTTGAATTTCTAAACAACTTTCAGGTTGAGTTCCTAACATTTTGGGATTATATTAGATGTGTTATGGGAACATCAAAAATGGAAATGGCCTTCTAGTAACTGAAGGAGGCTACAGGAAGACTGCAGAGGAACTGTTTTCAAAGGCCTGCAGTTTGAAGATGAGAGGAAATGAGTCATAGAATCAACCAGGTCGGAAGAGACCTCCAAGATCATCCAGTCCAACCTAGCACCCAGCCCTATCCAGTCAACCAGACCATGGCACTAAGTGCCTCATCCAGGCCTTTCTTGAACACCTCCAGGGACGGCGACTCCACTACCTCCCTGGGCAGCCCATTCCAATGCCAATCACTCTCTCTGCCAACAACTTCCTCCTAACATCCAGCCTAGACCTCCCCCAGCACAACTTGAGGCTGTGTCCCCTTGTTCTGTTGCTGCTTGCCTGGTTTGAAATGAGAGCAGCTTGGATTTAGATTGGATGTGAGGAACAAGTTCTGCACCATAAGGGTGATGAAACACTGCAACATGTTGCCCAGGATGGTGATTGAGGTCCCATCCCTGGAGATATTCAAGGTGAGGCTCAACATTACCTTGAGCAATCTGATTTAATGGAGGATGTCCCTGCTGAGTGCAGGGGGGCTGACTGGATTGAACTTTGGATGTCCTTTCCCACCCAGACCATTTTGTGATTCTAACCTTAATGGAAACGTCTGAAGCCCTGGAAATGGCTTTCCTGCCTTTCCCCATATTCTCCGTGGAGGAATGCTGAAAATCTGTTGCAATTCAGAACTGAATTTCCAAGCTTTTCTGAAACAAAGTTTTCATTCTTGTCTAGCTGCTTACATAATTTCAGCAGATTTTGACTAACTGTAGATTCTGGTCAAGATTTTCGAGAAGTGAGGCTAAAAATGTAGGCTTCTGAATTCCTGTTGGAGCTCACAGGGTTTCAAGTCACCAAGCAGTCACGTTTCTCCAAGGTTTCCATGAGCTTTTTCCTCCCACCCTTCCACAACCAGCTCTGGGACTATTCATCTTGCAGCAGCACTCTATCTTTAGACAGTTATTTTTTAAGCTGTTTTGTTTTATTTCTAATATAATCCCTCTTTCTGAAAAGCAGAGTGAGGTTTGTCAGAAAAATCATTCTAGTTAAGTCTCTTGTTTCCTTTTTTTTCCCTCCCCTCACCACATTTTACACCTTGATTGTTCATGCTTGGTTCTTCTGATTTTGCCACTTCTCTTGAGTTATAGATCATGGCACAATGACCACTGACAATGACCACTGTCATAGAATCAACCAAGTTGGAAGAGACCTCCAAGCTCATCCAGTCCAACCTAGCACCCAGCCCTAGCCAGTCAACCAGACCATGGCACTAAGTGCCTCAGCCAGGCTTTTCTTGAACACCTCCAGGGCTGGTGACTCCACCACCTCCCTGGGCAGCCCATTCCAATGCCAATCACTCTCTCTGACAACAACTTCCTCCTAACATCCAGCCTAGACCTCCCCTGGCACAACTTGAGACTGTGTCCCCTTGTTCTGTTGCTGGTTGCCTGGCAGAAGAGCCCAACTCGACCTGGCTACAGCCTCCCTTCAGGTAGTTGCAGACAGCAATGAGGTCTGCCCTGAGCCTCCTCTTCTGCAGGCTGCACAACTCCATCTCCCTCAGCCTCTTCTCACAGGGCTGTGCTCCAGGCCCCTCACCAGCTTTGCTGCCCTTCTCTGGACATGTTCCAGTATCTCAGTATCTCTCTTGGATTGAGGAGCCCAGAAATGGACACAGGACTCAAGGTGTGGCCTGAGCAGCCTTCACACTCAGCAGGGACCTCAGAATCTTTCAATTAAATTGTTTTATCTGTTAAATGTTCTGTTTGACACCCAAATTTCTGTTCCAGTACGGTGCAGTTCAGACAACTGGCAGAAGACCTGGCAGTGAAGTTCCTCCAAGTACTCACCCACCTTAGTTGAGGTCTTTGCTGTGCAATAAACTGGTTAATGATAACAATCAAGGAGTTGGAGCAGTTCTGCTGTGAGGACAGGAAGAGGGAGCTGGAGCTGTTCAGCCTGGAGAAGAGAAAGTGCCAGGCAGGCCTAATAGCAGCCTACCAGTACCAAAAGGGGCCAACAAGGCTGGAGACAGAATGTTCCCAAAAGTCTGCAGTGACAGAACGAGGGCAGTGGCTTCAAAGTAGAGCAGAGATGATTTAGACTGGATGTAAGGAACAAGTCCTGCACCATGAGTGTGATGGAACACTGGAACAGTTTGTCCAGCTCATCCCTGGAGATATTCAAGGTGAAGCTCAACAGGGCTCTGGGCAACCTGATCTAGCTGAGGATGTCTCTGCTGACTGCAAAGGAATTGGACTGGATGAGCTTTGGAGGTCCCTTCCAACCCAGACCATTGTGTGACTCTGTGATATATTGATTTTTAAGCACAAATTCCAGAAGGTTTCTTTCCCCCTTAGAACTTCTCGAGAAGTTTGATGTCACTCCAATTGGTGCAAAAATTGAACATGCTCAGTGTCAAATCAGAGCAGAGCAGATATGGAAAGGATGCAGCAGAGCAGATATGGAAAGGATGCAGCAGAGCAGATATGGAAAGAACAGAGCAGGACAGACATGGAAAGGATTGAGCACAACAGATATGGAAAGAATGGAGCAGAACAGACATGGAAAGGATGGGGCAGGATAGATATGGAGAGGATGGAGCAGGGCAGGTATGGAATGGATGGAGCAGGAATGATATGGAAAGGACAAAGCAGGACAGATATGGGAAGTATGGAACAGCGAAGTGTGGCAGGCAGGTCAGGCAGCAGTCAGAGGCTGCTGCTGGAAGGGACCTCCTGCCCAGGACCACGAGCCCCATCCATCAGCTCACACAGCTTCTCTTTGGAGGTCTGCTATATCTGCACACCTGAAATCTTTTTTTCATGTGCAGAACAGAGGATTTCATTTGAAGTAAGTCCTGTTCTGTGGAGGATGCATTCCCCATCCTTTATTCAGGTGCTCTTTCAGTACTGCCTAGTCCACACCTGCTCCTCCTTTGGGGCCAGAGGACTTGACCTCTATTTCTGCTTTGTTTTCTTTTGCTTCCCCTCCCATCACACCACAATGTGCTCACCACAGGTTCCCTTCAAGGACCAACATCACCTTTGCTTCACTCCCTGACTCACCTTCTGATACCTCAGACTGCATCCCTCTAATCTTTCTCTATATATAACTGATACAGATGTAGCTCAGCCTCAGATCCTCATCCTGTGGGGCTGCCTTCTTTGTGCATTATGCTTGTCCTCCTGGCTGGGGTGCAGTGGTGCTTTTGAGATTTCTCAGTGCACTTATTAAAGACCTAGAAGTTACTTATGTACAGAAGTCATTATCATCATCATGGAATGCAAACATGTTTCCTGCCTATCCCTGGTACTCAAAAAAAGCCCAAGCTGATTTATTTTCAGATTCAGGAATCAGTTTGCCAAGTGTAAGACAGCAAATATGGGCATTCCCCAAAAGCTGCATTTATGTATTTATGAAAAAAAAGCTCCCCTGGGCAACACTTCATCTGAAATATTTGACTTGGAAACGCTTTTCTCTCTCAGAGTTCCTCTCAGGTTTCTATTTTGCAAGCTAATGTGATATTTTTTTTCATATCATGTAATATTTCTTTCAAAGGTCACATACCTGAGTCTCAGAGACGGTGATTGTGCCTCAGCTGATCTGTATCCTCAGTGAGGACTTGAAGCAAACCCACGTGGAAGCTAGGGTCCCTCCTGAGACCTTCGCTCACCTCTCCCTCAGCACCAACCAGTGCCAGTGTCACTGGAATACCACAGAGGGCCAGGAGCCAGCTGAGCTCTGTGGTAAAGGGTTGGACTTGATGATCTGTGAGGTCTCTTCCAACCTTGGTGATACTGTGACATGCTGAGAGACCTGGAGCTGGTTAGCCTGGAGAAGAGAAGACTGGGAGGGGATCTGAGCAATGTTTACAACTATCTGAAGGGTGGGTTTCAAGAAGAGGCCAGGCTCTTTGCAGCAGTGCCCTGTGATAGACCAGGGGCAATAGATACAAACTGGAAACCAGGAAGTTCCACCTCAATAAGAGGAAAAACTTCCTTGGTATCAGGATGCAGGAGCCCTGGAGCAGGCTGCCCCGAAAGGCTGAGGACTCACCTTGTCTAGGGACTTCAAGACCTGTCTGGACACATTCAATAACTCAGTGATGCGTTCCTGTGTGACCTGCCCCAAATGATCCTGCTGTGGCAGGAGGGTTGAACTAGATGATCTCCAGAGGTCACTTCCAACCCCTACCATTCTGTGATTGCATAGTCGGTATCACTACGACTTGCAGCACAAGACATGTAGGCAGTGAACAAACTTCCTTGGGGCCATGCCTGGCTTCTTAAGAGAAGCTTTTTTTTGCAAATGAGATCACAGCATCACATCTGATTTTTAAGAAATCATTATTGATTTTATTCTTTCATCTGAAAAGCACCATTTGGACTATTAATATTATTATCACAGTATCACCAAGGTTGGGAGAGACCTCACAGATCATCAAGTCCAACCCTTTACCACAGAGCTCAAGGCTAGACCATGGCACCAAGTGCCACGTCCAATCCTGCCTTGAACAGCTCCAGGGACAGCGACTCCACCACCTCCCTGGGCAGCCCATTCCAGTAGCCAATGACTCTCTCAGTGAAGAACTTTCTCCTCACCTCAAGCCTAAATTTCCCCTGGCATAGCTTGAGGCTGTGTCCTCTTGTTCTGGTGCTGGCTGCCTGAGAGAAGAGAGCAACCTCCTCCTGGCTACAACCACCCCTCAAGTAGTTGCAGGCAGCAATAAGGTCTCCCCTGAGCCTCCTCTTCTCATAATAATATAATTATTATTATGTTGTTGTTGTTACTACCATTTATTACTATTGTTGTTGTTATTATTATTATCTGTAACTCAGACATACCCTAAAATGTAGTCAATTTTAATCAGGCCATAGCTGCCACTGGCATGATGGATTACAGGTAGGTTGTGGATATCCCTAATAGAGCAGCATCCTATCAGCCACTCTGCTTATTATATTACAGATGGTATGAAGTGCTGGTAGTGGTTCACATGAATAGTTCTGAAGTCTGATTGAATTTGATTCCATATGAGGGAGATTTTTACAGTGCAGCATATTATACCAGTATTATAATACAGAAATTGCTTCTAGCATGTGAAATGTGCAGTTGTAATAAGCAAATATTTAACTCCTGCTATACTCTTGGGATCACAACATCAGTAAGAGGCTGAAAAAAAAAAAGGAATGGTTTTGTCAGCCAGAAGTGCTGAGAAGAGTGTATGGCCCAAGTGGTCTGACCAGCACACAGGGCTGGGTTGATTATGAAGGTGATGATTATCCTTGTAACAAAGAATAGAATAGAGCCATAGAACTGATAAGATTGGAGAAGAGCTCTAAGATCAAGTCCAACTGCTCACACAGAGCTCACAGTCTCACTGCCACTGGACCAGGTCCCTCAGCATTATGGCCTCGTGGCTTTGAAACACCTCCAGGGATGTGGACTCCAGCCCTTCCCTGGGCTGTCTCTTCAGCACCTGAGAACCCTTTCTCAGAAAGAATTCTTCCCAGTATCCAAACCAAGCCCCCATTGGTACAACTTGAGACAGTTTCCTCTTATCTTGTCAGTTGTTGCATGTGCCAAGAGTCCAACTCCCACCTCTCTACAACCTCCTTTGATGTGGTTATAGAGGGTAACGAGGTCTCCCCTCCGCCTCCTCTTCTGAAGACTCAGTAAAGGTTGAGATTAATTTTGTGATCAAAATATTGGACATAACATTAACAAGCATCTGTTTATGACAGGAATAAATGGCAATGGCATGCAGTTGATGGGAGTGCCAGAAGAAAATCACAGAATCATTAAGGCTGGAAAAGACCTCCAAGGTCATCAAGTCTAACCCAACACCATCATTCCCACTAAACAAGGCTTGTGCCCGGAGCTGCCTGCTTGCACACACACAGGTGTGAACACACTCACACCTGTAGGCAGGCTTCCTCACCACGGTTGAGCCCTTGCAGGCTGTAAGGAATCACAGTATCCCAGCATGGAAGGGGTTGAGGGGGACAGGCTCTGCTCACTTGCTCCCTGGGATAGGACAAGGAGCAATAGGTGCAAATTGCAGCACAAGAGGTTCCACCTCAATACAAGGGGGAACTTCTTTACTATAAGGGTCCCAGAGCACTGGAATAGGCTTCCCATAGAGGTTGTGGAGTCTCATTCTCTGGAGCCTTTCAAGGCCTGTCTGGAAGTGTTCCTCTGTGATCTGTGTTAGGTAGTATTGTCCTGCTCTGGCAGGGGTGTTGGACTGGATGATGTCCTTGGGTCCCTTCCAACCCCTAACACCCTGTGAGCCTGTGAAGCTGCCAGCAGTGTGCTGGTGTGAAGGAGGCTGTGTGGAGGGGAGGTGAGCACCAGACCCTCAGCTTGATCCGTTTAAATTGCAAAAGAATCAGCTAATTCTGCCCCCAGTGCCGGGCACTTGGAACTAGATGATCCTTGAGGTCCCTTCCAGCCCAGACAATTCTGTGATTTTATGTTAGAGTAATCATTGAGCTTCTATCCTACCTAACCGGGGGGCCACACCAGGCCCCCCGGCCTTTAGATCCCCACCACCAGTCACCCAGTGTGCACCATGAGGACTCACCGGTGATGATGAGAGGAGGATCCCTCTACCCAACTGGGCAACCTTGGGGCTTGCCTGGCCTGAGCTGATTATAAAGGGCAGTGGGCAGGGAGGGCTAAGTGGTCACACCTGGGGTGGGAGGAGACTCCAACAGAGCCCAGGTGCTGTGGGTTTTGGGGGTGGGAAAGAGGCAAAATGGGGTGGGGTGGAAAGGGGGCAGATACAGTGTTCCACTGTGATCTGGTATAGGTGGTCCTGTTCTGGCAGCGGGGTTGGACTTGATGATCCTTCAAGGCCTCCCAGAGTGGTTGTGGAGTCTCATTCTCTGGAGACTTTCAAGGCCTGTCTGGAAGTGTTCCTCTGTGGTCTGTTTTAGATAGTTTTGTCCTGCTCTGGCAGGGGGGTTGGACTCAATGATCTCCTTAGGTTCCTTCCAACCCCTAACACTCTGTGATCCTGTGATTCTGTGGGTTGGAAAGAACCTCTAGTCCAATCCTCCTCTGCTAGGGCAGAATCACCTAGAGTAAATCACCCAGACACACATCTAGGTGGGTTTTGAATGCATCCCTAGATAGAGACCCCACAGCCCCTCCGGGCAGCCTGATTGCTCAGGGAGCTTTAATTAAGGGGGGGAAAACCCCAACTGTCCCTGCTCTCAAGCAGGCACAGAATCTGTAACTGGCTATTGCTCCAAGAGGAGGGGGGAAAATAACATTAATGGTGATTTCCCTCTTAATATTCCTTCAAGGGCTTGGGACAATCTAGACCTGAGGAAGCCCCAGATACAAAATTCAAATAAAGAATTGCATTTCTGTTCCTTCACAGCCTTCTGCCTTTCAGAGAGAGCTGGGACTGCTCTTTGCTTTCTTCCTGGCTGGCACTGCTGCATGCCATTATTCCTGAGCATTTTCAGCAGGAGACAGATGTATGAACTCACATTTTCTATGGAAGGTTCCTTATGGAGCCAGCATTGCCAGGCAATGATTAGACAAGATAACACCATGGGAAATTCCAGATGGGGGGAAAAAAAAAGAGTCAGAGCTGCAGAGCTGAAATGCTATCAGTCCTCATTGAAGGGGCCTTCATCTAGGACATCCAGAGGAATCCTTTCAAAGGCATCAGCTCTCTAATGAAGCTGAATCATTTGGATTTGACAATCCCTAGCAGCAGCAACTGCCTAGATGCTTAATAATGGTGTGGTCGCTTTCTGTCAGCCTTCTGCTTGGCAGCAGAACACGTGTGCCTGCATTATTCCGTTTGAGAGAGAGGCACTAACACCTCCTGAAATCAGATGGGTTTGTATTAGATCTCTCTGCATTTGTCAATTATTCTTTATATATATATATATATATATATATATATTTAAGGATTTAATTTGGCTAACGCCATGGGAAATTTAGGATCAACCCAAGCCAGCCTGCCAGTTAAAACTAAGAGCTGTGAATTCATCTGCCTCAGTTCCAGTGCTCTGTTATGGAAATCAGCTCTCTAATCAGCCATCATTTATCGTCACTTTGTAAGAGTTTGTGTGGCAGCATGAATTGAGTCATTAATTGTGACTCTACCAGTGAGATCTTGGAATGTGTCTGTCATGTGTACGGATGCACCTGAAAAATGGTGAAGGGACCAGGAGAAGTGCAGATAATGTGAGACAGTGCAACAGTGGGGAAGTACTGAATATGAGCCACATGAAGAGAGGAATTTTAACTAAAGGATGATTCTAAAGGATTTCTGATCATGTACAGAGGAGGGCACAGAGAAGACAAGAATTAAATGCTGGATCATCGCCGCCTCTGGAGGTGTTCAAGAAAAGACTGGATGAGGCACTTAGTGCCATGTCTGGTTGATTGGACAGGGCTGGGTGATAAGGTGGACTGGATGAGCTTGGAGGTCTCTTCCAGCCTGGTTGATTCTATGATTCTATGATCAGGGCACTGGAACTGGATGATCTCCCAGGTCCCTTCCAAGCCAATCCGTTCCGTGAGTCTGTGGATATCCCATCTGCTGTTAAACACATGAGCTGCAGGGAGCTGCCACAGGCTTTCAGTCCACTGCATTGTATGAAGCACGTGGAATTGAAGGGCTTTCCCCTCCCAGCTCCTCAGACCTAACTTCAATTCCAACTACAGTCTGTAGTGGGTGAGTGGTAGGGTAAGGACTAGTGGGGAGAGATGCTCCGGAGGGGTTTCAGATGCTGTCTTGTCTCTTGTTCAGCTGCTCGGTTTTGACTTAGTAATTTGGACTTATTAAACTGTTTCAAATTAACTGTGATAAAGCAATATAAATAGAAGGAATTTATGGAAATTAATTAGGGGGTTGATGAAAACTGCTGGAATCTTTCAGCAGAGCGTTAGGGAAAACTCACTGTTAAATATCATGCAACTCCAGCAGCAACTTTGGTGGTGATGTAAGCTTACCAAAAGGCCCAAATCATGCTGTCAATTATCCTGAGCAGCAATATCTATCTATCTATCTATCTATCTCTCTCTCGTCAGACCCCACCTGGAGTACTGTGTGCAGTTCTGGAGCCCCCAATACAAGAAGGACATGGAACTGCTGGAGCGGGTCCAAAGGAGAGCCACGAAGATGATCAGAGGGCTGGAGCAGCTCTGCTATGAGGACAGGCTGAGAGAGTTGGGGCTCTTCGGCCTGGAGAGGAGAAGGCTTCGAGGAGACCTTATAGTGGCCTTCCAGTATTTGAAGGGAGCCTACAGGAAAGCTGGGGAGGGACTATTTACACGGTCTAGTAATGTTAGGACGAGGGGGAATGGGTTTAAGCTGGAAGAGGGGAAATTTAGACTGGATGTTAGAAGGAAGTTCTTTACAGTGAGGGTGGTAAGGCACTGGAATGGGTTGCCCAGGGAGGTTGTGGATGCTTCCTCCCTGGAGGTGTTTAAGGCCAGGCTGGATGAGGCCTTGGGCGAGCTGCTCTAGTGGGAGGTGTCCCTGCCTGTGGCAGGGGGTTGGAGCTGGATGATCCTTGAGGTCCCTTCCAACCTAAACCATTCTATGATTCTATGATTCTATATAAAATATATATAAGTTTATGCATATAAGTGTTGCATAAAAGAGGAATTTTAGTACCTGGTGAAAAATTGATGACATGATTGGAAGAAATGTGTTAATGAGCATGTCTGTCACACATCTTTCTGAACATTCACCTTAAAAGAGCTGTGGACAGCCTTAGCAACAATGTGCTACAAAAATAATTAGCTTGTTTTCAGGGCTTAAATAGTCATTACTTCCTTGTGAAGTCCCTCATTAAGCTAATCCCAGTTTATAATACATTAGCAACCCCTCTTTATGTGGAAGCTACTTCGAGGAGGATAAAAATAGCTGCGACTTTTGAAATGCTCCCAAAGATATGCAAAAATGTAGAGCCTGGGACAGGAACAATACAGACTACAGAATTTATGTAAGTCCTTGATGTATTCCTTGCTGCCCACGTGCAATTTGTGCACCTGAAGCCTGCAGAAACAACAGTTTAAAGGCTCTCATGAAACAATTTTCTCCGTTCTGCTTTGAAAGCCTGTGACAGCCTCTTGCCATCGTTTTCTTCACAGGTCCTGTTCTAACATTACCCAATTATTTCCTAAAAAGTGTAAAGGTTTTTTTTTTTCCCTTTTCCCTGGCTCACAGTATAATAGATGAAGGAGTGATTTTCAGTTTGATGTTTGACTTCAGTCAAAGGCAAAGGAGTGATAACATGAAGTTGATACAAAACAAAGCACAAAGCTTGCGCTGTAGGACACAATGGGCTCTGATCTTCTCCCACACAAAGAAGAAACACAGAAAGGGTAGGGAAAGGTGTAGTGAGATCTGCAACTTACAGCTGCCATTTTTCCACTTTGGGCAGAATTATTGCTTCCCTCAACTTTCTGCCTTGCTTGGCAATTTACCTGTGGTCAGCTAAAGGTAACTTTTAGTTGCAGAGCCCTCAAAGCATGTAGGAAGGGATTTGTGTTTATGCAAGCTAACGAAATTAGGAAGAAGTTCTTTCCAGTGAGGGTGGTGAGACACTGGCACAGGTTGCCTGGGGTGGCTGTGGATGCTTCCTCCCTGGAGGTGTTCAAAGCCAGATTGGATAAGGCCTTGAGTGACTTGTTCTAGAGGGAGGTGTCCCTGCCTGTGGCAGGGGGTTGGAACTAAATGAGCTTTGAGGTCCCTTCCAACCTAAACCATCCTATCATCCTATAAATTAGCTGAGCTGGGAGAGCAGAGAGTGCTGTTGAAAACAAAGGATTGCCCTCCTGGTCAGAAGGAATAATTAATTGGGAGGGAAAAAAAATTTAAAAGCTGAAAATTGAGCCAATGAATCTTACAAAGAGATCAAAATCATAGAATCATAGAATGGTTTAGATTGGAAGGGACCTCAAGGATCATCCAGCTCCAACCCCCCGCCATAGGCAGGGACATCTCCCACTAGAGCAGGTTGCTCAAGGCCTCATCCAGCCTGGACTTAAACACCTCCAGGGAGGAAGCATCCACAACCTCCCTGGGCAACCTGTGCCAGTGTCTCACCACCCTCACTGTAAAGAACTTCCTCCTAACATCCAGTCTAAATCTCCCCTCTGCCAGCTTAAACCCATTCCCCCTCATCCTAACATTACTAGACCGTGTAAATAGTCCCTCCCCAGCTTTCCTGTAGGCTCCCTTCAGATACTGGAAAGCCACTATAAAATGGAGCAGGGAAGCTTGGATCTCCCCATCCCTTGGACTTACAGCAGGCCAGGAATTGCATTTCCCACTTAAAGATGGAGCACAACTTCTCACTTAAATAATTTGTAGAAGCTTTTGTATCAGCTTATGCTCAAACCCTAAAAACTGGAGGAGATCACCACAGCGAGCAAGAAAGCACCTGAGATCAACTGGATACACACTGAGCAACAAAACAGAGGGCTTCTGACAGAGCTATTTACCCAGGCAGCTGAGAGAAACCTGGGTGCTTTACCACATCATCTAATATTCTGTCTGTTCCCTTTACACTTCCTCTCCTGGTACATTATCAATAATTCATCTTCTTTTCTTACATGGGCTGTTTAATATGTTGTAAGAGGCAAAATATACACAGTGTGTGTAAGGGAGAGAGATTTCCTGCCAACGCTGGTTAACAGACCTGCAAAGCCTAGCAACAAGGACATGTCTCACCCAGATGTGATAAGTAATTCCCTTTCATGGCCATTTTTAATTTATTTTGTTGCATGGGAGGTGCAAAAATGACTGCTAGAAACAATTTGCTGGGACAAATATCAGTGATTCCCAACTTAACTTACATGAAGTAGAGAATGAATAACCCACAATGCAACAAGGCACTGGAATGATGAGATCTTGTGTCCAGAGCAATGTAAAAATGTACATTAGCTACCTCTTTTTTTTTTGTTGTTGATGGGTCTTAGGAAGAAGTTCTTTAGTACAAAGGTGGTGAGACTCTGGAACAGGCTGCCCAGGGAGGCTGTGGATGCTTCCTCCCTGGGGGTGTTCAAGGCCAGGTTGGATGAGGCCTTGAGCAACCTGTTCTAGTGGGAGGTGTCCCTGCCTATGGTGGGGGTTTGGAACTGCTCTCTGCCTTCAGCACCACCCAAATTTCTCCACCAGTTCCAAGTTTTCCCTATAGGAACAAGGAGTAAAACGAGGCCTTGAGCAGCTGAGTCTAGTTGAGAGGCATCCTTGCCCGTGGCAGGAAGTTGGAGTAGATGATCTCCGAGGCCCCTTCCAACCTGAGCCATTCTGGGATTCTACAATTTTAATATGTATTTTAAAATGCCCTCTGGACTGTGAGTCAAAGCTGCTGACTCCCTCCTTAAGGAAGGTTTCCATAATGCTGCCCAAAACAATTTGACCAAGCCCCTGTCCTCATCCCAGTGAAGGCTGGGACAAGCCCTGCTAGATTAAGAAGCCCTTATCAGACATGCAGGCATGTTCACAGGCTCACACTGAGCTTTATGAGCAGAGCACATTCAGGTTAGGAAAGATTAAGCAGAATTAAACATGGATGTCTTTTTTCTGGAGTCATCTCCCAGAAGATATCCAGTTTTTCAGCATCCTCTCCTCAAACCTCCTCTGGCAGTGTGAGATTCGACTGCCAATGACAAGCTGTGCACAGGAAGCAAACGTTTCTGTCCCTATCATCACTTATTAACTGTTGTTACTGTCACTGACAATGCTGTGATAACAACAGGGCTGCTTTCAACGCCTGGCTTGAAGATGGGGGAGTTTGTGACACTCAGAAGTATATCAGAATCACAGAACTTTAGAGGTTGAAAGGCAATGAAGATGGGGGAGTTTGTGACACTCAGAAGTCTCTCAGAATCACAGAACTTTAGAGGTTGAAAGGCACTTCCAAAGATCATCCAGTCCAACCCCCCCGTGCCAAGGCAGCATCACCCAGGGTAGTTCACACAAGACTGCATCCAGGCAGGTTTTGAAAGTCTCCAGAGAAGGAGACTTCACAACCTCTCTGGGCAGCCTGCTGCAAGGCTCTGTCAGCCTCACTCTAAAGAAGTTTGTCCTCATGTTGAGCTGAAACCTTCTCTGTTCCAGTTTGTAGCCATTGCTCCTTGGCTTATTGCTGTGCATCACCCAAAAGAGATTTGCCCCAGCCACTTGACCCCCACCCCTCACATATTTGTACACACTGATCAGATCTCCTCTCAGCCTTCTCTTCTCTGGACTAAACAGCCCCAGGGCTCTCAGTCTCTCTCCATAGGGGGAATGCTCAAGTCCCCCAGTCATCCTCGTGGCATCTCAGCAGAACTGACAGATGAAGGCAAGTTCAGAAGGAATTTACAGAAGGAGCAGTATATAAA
This sequence comes from Tricholaema leucomelas, assembly GCA_013400475.1. Lineage (NCBI taxonomy): Eukaryota > Metazoa > Chordata > Aves > Piciformes > Lybiidae > Tricholaema lacrymosa > Tricholaema leucomelas. The sequence goes on from WAAF01000053.1 coordinate 172,065, forward strand.
AGGCATGTGACAGCAGGCTGGCACCTTGTCTAACCCTTAAGATTTGACTTTAGGGACCAAGGTCATTTTCTTCTGATAAAGTATCAGTGTCTGTTTCCATAGATCACACTTTGGTGTCAGCATCTTGCAGGGTATGTGGGAAAAGGGCTAACAGAATGAAAGTGCTGCAGCAAACAGTATGAGGAGAGCTGTGATTGAGTGGAAAAACCAGGCAAACTGTCTTTCTTGATTCTTGATTACCTCAAGTCATGGAGTGAGTATGCCAATATGTGGATTTCCTTCAGCTTTTGTAAGATCTGACATCCTTCTAAGAGGTTTGCTTAACGAAAGCCTCAGGCTTGGAGAATGGAAACTGCCTTCAGCTGGTGTTTTATAGATAAGGAGATGTCAGCCTCATCCACGGTACACAACTGGGTTCTCTCTGTTGACATACTACTCTGGTGTGCTCCTACCATATCCAAACACTGGACTGTCACAACCATCGTACTAGTCAATGCACAGAGGACCCTTCATCACATGCAAGCCAGATTTCAGTGGGAAGAGATTGCTGGATCATAGAATCAAACAAATTGGAAGAGACCTCCAAGATCATCCAGTCCAACCTAGCACCCAGCCCTATCCAATCAACCAGACCATGGCACTAAGTGCCTCATCCACTCTTTTCTTGAACACCTCCAGGGCTGGTGACTCCACCACCTCCCTGGGCAGCCCATTCCAATGCCAATCACTCTCTCTGTGCAGAACTTCCTCCTAACATCCAGGCTATACCTCCCCTGGCACAACTTGAGACTGTGACCTCTCCTTCTGTTGCTGGTTGCCTGGGAGAAGAAACCAGCCCCACCTGACTACAACCTCTCTTCAGGTAGTTGCAGACAGCAATGAGGTCACCCCTGAGTGTCCTCTTTTCCAGGCTGCACACCTCCATCTCCCTCAGCTTATCCTCATAGGGCTGTGCTCTAGGCAAAAGTTTAAAATGGTAGGTTAAAAGTATCTCCATTTTCTCAGTAAATTTACATCCACAGAATTTCAAAAGAAGAATTTAAACCACTCCACAGCCTGCTGGAGATCATCTCCACTTCAGTTGCTCAGAGATGGTTGGAAGGACAATGTAGACCTCAGTAAATCTAAGTTGCGCCCATGCCCTTGTGGGTCTGGAGGAAGCTCAGCAAGACATGAGTGACCAAATAAGCAATGGTCTTGGGGTGGTTTGCAATGGTTGAGTCCTCCCTTGAGAACAGCAAAGCCATCCTGTGTGGTACCAATGCCAAAAGGTGCACCGCTTTGCAGCAGATGGCACCACTGCATCCCTGGATCACCGAGTCCTGGACACTCAGAAGCGTGGCAATTCCACTGCTCCACCAAGTGCTGCCTGCTGCACTATGCTCTTGCTGAGACATTTTTTTCCTACTCTTCAAGCAAATAAATCTCCACATTCTCCAGACAGAAACTAATGATTCAGAGTGATCAAAATAAAATTACTTCACTAATGTGTTCTCTGCAGTTGGAAGAGGCAGGTTTCAGTTGCAATGCAACAAGCCAGACAAAGCAGAGTGGCTATTATTAGCTAGGCACAGTCCCACAGGATTAGAGGTATGAGATATAATGTATATAAGGACCCAAGGGTGAGATTATCTCAGGATAATGCACCCTTTAGGTTTTTAAATTGCATCCAAAGCAATCAAAGCTGTTACCATAGCATTCATTTTAATGCACAGATAAATTCGTGGCTCTTGTTTATATAGCTCAGCCTCTGGAGGCACTAATATGATTCCCTTTAAAACTCAAGTTAATGAGAAAATAATGGAGCATTGTAGATATAAGCATATTTTTTTTCCCCCCACTGTCACTGTCATCATCTTTTATACAGCCAGAGGGCTCTTTGAAAGTATAAGTTGGATTTATTCTATGTACCACAAAACCTCTAAATATCTTTCTTTACACCAAGCTTTCTGGTTCCAGCCTAAAGGCAAAAACACTTCCTGTCTAAAGCTGTTTATAAATCAGTGCATCATCCATAAATCTCACCTTGGCCCTAAAAGGTAATTTAAAATTGTAACTCTTCAACTTCACCCTGGCAATGTGCATCCCTCCTTTATTGGCTCGCCTGGGCAGAAGGCGCTGATGAGATCCTGCACCTGGCCAGGCAGAGGGACTGCAGCTCAGCTGCGGAGCGCAGTGAGCTGTGTAATGGAGCCATGTTTGTTTACCTCGCTTCGTACCCAGCACTGCAGTAAATCTTTGCCCATTTTCAAGACCTTTTGGAGATGTCTTTTACTCCATCAGTTCTCCTAATCCTCCTGGATCAGCTGAAGGATTCTGTTCTCATGGAATGTCTTCAAGGACGAGGTGTGGCCACCAGCAGAGGTTTAGATTGGATACCAGGAAGAACCTGCTCTAGTGGGAGGTGTCCCTGCCTATGGCAGGGCATTGGAGCTGGATGATCCTTGAGGTCCCTTCCAACCTAAACCATTCTATGATTCTAAGAACCTTTTTGCTGCAAAGAGGCTGCAAAGAACAGGCTGCCCGGGGATGTGATGGAGTCACCATCCCTGGAGGTGCTCAAGAAACATGTGGACATGGCACCTGGGGACATGGTTAGTGGGCATGGTGGTGTTGAGTTGATGGTTGGACTGGATGATCTTGGAGGGCTTTTCCAATCTTAGTGATTTAATGGTTCTATGACTCTCTACACAATACAAGCTGGTACCAAAGCTAAGTAATTAGTTTATCTGGAAAGGATGAGTGATATCTGCATAATTGCCATTATCTGTCATCTATTGTTCCTGTACATAAACAAGCAGCTCTGTGACTGGGCCTTCAGGCATCCCAGACTCTGTAGCAGTTAATAAAAGTGGTGTAATTCACCAGGGCTGGAGTATTGCCTCTGCTCTCACTTGAAGACCATGGGAGTTTTGATTTGAGCAGGAAAAGCTTCAAGGTTTCTCTTGGCTGTTCTTGCTGGTGAGGACACCTCCTTTGCAAGATTTATGTTACCACTCCTTAGGCTTTTGTGCACTTCTCTTCTGTCTTCAGTTTCCCTTCATCTTACCTGAACCCTAAACTGGTCTCATTAACCTTCACCTCCTGACAATTCTGGCTATATGTTGAATCCTACAGAGTCACAGAGTGGTGAAGGTTAGAAGGGACCTCTGGAGATCACCCAGTCCACCCCTCCCTGCTAAAGCAGGGGCATCCACAGCAGCTTACCCAGCATCACAATGGCCAGGTTTTGGAAGCTGTCCAGAGAAGGACAACCTCTCTGGGCAGCCTGCTCCAGGCCTCCATCACTCTCACACCAGACAGCTTTATCCTTTTGTTCAGGTGGAACCTCCTGGCTTCCAGTTTGTGCACCTTGCCCCTTGTCCTGTCCCTGGGCACCACTGACAAGAGTCTGGCCTCAGCCTCTTGCCCCTCACTCTTTTGCTGAGCACAAAGCTCAACAGCTCCAGGGATCTCAGCCTTTCCATGACAGGGAGATGCTCCATTCCTTTAACCATCTCTGTAACCTCCACTGGACTCTCTGGTGGCTGCCTGTCTCTCTTGAACTAGGGAGCCCAGAACTGGACACAATTCTCCCAACATTGCCTCAGTAGGGCAGAGATGAGGTGAAGGAGAACCTTCTCTTTTGCATTCTTGCTTGGAGCTCTATTTTATTCCTGCCACTGGAGATCTTTCACAGTTGTTCTGTCTGGAGAATTAGAGAGGCTTTCCTTCTAGAAGATGACCACATTACATTTTCCCCTCTATGAGGCAGCAGATGCTGCTGAGCCAGATGGGATTTTACAGATGTTGGTACATGGTTTGTGAAGAGCTGCAGGCATTTTGTTTCTGCCTTCTGGACTCACAGACTTGGTAGTGAGAATTCCATCAGCCACATCTCCAGGGCTTGGAGACCTCTTGCCACAGTTCAGCACTGAGATTTGCAAGCTTCCTATGGAAATGGAGTTATTGACTTCAATAGGAAAATTGGGTTACTGGGAAGCCACTAATGAAGTCAGTCTGTACCAAGAGAACTGGAGAAGGTGTTGTGTTGTTGGAACCCCTAAGAAATGGTATTTAAGTTGTCAGCAGTGGCAGGAGAAAGAAGACTGCAAGGCCTCATGATTTGTGTGTTGGCGGAGAAACACAAGACGATGAGGCTGAGATTCAGATAACAATCAACCTGATCACATTACACCATCCAGTACCAGGGCTCTAATAGAGGCCAGACTTCATCCTCCTGTTCCTTAGGGTCTGGACATCTCAGCAGAGCATGACCTACTTCCTCTAGGCTTCACAGCTAACCCTTGCAACACCAAAGCTCCCCCGGCGCAGCCCTATTTTCAGTAACGCCACGGAGCTGACACAGTTGGAGTCAGGCTCAGCCTGTCCTGCTGGGATCTGACCGGGAAAACCATTCCAGTTTTCCTCCTGACGGATTTACTTTGAACAAGTTTATATTTCAGATTGCCTTGGGATGGGAACTGTGTGTTGAAAGACCTCAAGGGATCAGATGAAGTAGTTTTAATTACAATGCTGGCCTCGCCGGAGAAGCTTTTCTTCAGGAACATTCACCAAATGTACTCTTTTCTTTTTCTTTTTTTTTAACTATCACTTGGAGTGTGGCAAATTTCCACAGCTGGAAAAAAAAAAAAAAAAAAAGAGAATTTAAATGCAATGGTAGAGTTTCCTGAAGCCTTTGTACCCACCTGATTTGCCATGCGCACCTGGAGCTAAGGTAGTGCTGCGTTGTGTACTTGCCTGTACTGCTTGCAAACGAGCAAGAAAGGTCAGGAGTTCAGGGGGACTGCCTGAGGTTGTCTTCTCCACCTCTCTGAGGATCTAAAATTGGTCTCCACACTCTGTTTCTAGCAGTTTGTCAAATCAAGCATTAGGTGTCAAATGACACCATTGGGAGATTCTTAGCTTAGCTGATCTTGCTGCCAGGCGTCGTTTCTTGATATTCAAATCCATTCCTCCTCTGATTCCATTCATCCTACTTATAGCCACACATACCACCCCAAAAAAGGTCCTTCTCCTTCTCAGGCTGTTTGCCTTGAACCACTCTTGACGTTGTCTTCAAGCTATTGCTTAGCTGAGCTATTGCTTAGGTGAGCTACCCATACATATGGGCACAGGAGGAAAGCTCCTTGAATGAATCCATTCAGCTCTGGAGCCTTTTACTGAGCTTTCACCAGCTCAGCTCTAGTTCACTGCATCTGCTGTTTGGTCTCTAAAACACAAATCCCAAACTGCAGCCCCAGGAGGGATATCCCACTGAAGAGAGAGGAGTGATTATTCCTTAACAACAATAATAATGACAACAACAATGGCAATAGCAATAATACTAATAACAGTAATAGTAGCAGTAGTAACAGTAATGATAGTAATAGTAATGAAGGGAGAGGTTTTGTTCCTCCTGCCCAGGCAAATAATTTAGTTTCATTTTGAGGTTTACTTGAATGAATTTTAGCTGGAGCTGGGGTTGTCAGAGCCTGAACCAAAGCCCAGGGAAGGCTCCTTGCTCATTTTAATGCATATTAGCAGCCTGGGTTCTTAAACCTCAGACCTTCATTTTTCCAGATCCTGACTGACACAGATCAATGGATTTTATCCCAGAAACTCAGTTGGGACAGTTAATGCCCATTAAATTGGAGGCAGTGGTGGCCAGAGAGGTGCCAAAGTACTTTTCTGAACTGGATATTATTTAGAAATGAATTCTGTAGTTTGCTATAAAAACACTGTTTTGAACTCTTTGGAGAGGCAAGTCAAAAAAACCAAGGAGGGAAGGTAAATGAGTGCAATAATTTGCACATTTGCTGTGTGACTAGTTCAGCATTTTTCACTCTTTCCATTCAGATGAGTCTTCATGGATAAAATATTGAAGACCTCCTTCCCTTTGTGGTGAAATGAAACCCCCTCCAATCTGTGACCACAATCCTAAACTCTGTAACATAGCTGCGTGTGTCTCAGTAGGTTGTGGGTATGACCTTGCAGAGTTCTAGGTGGAATGAGGGAGTAGGATTTAGCCATTTTGTTTTATTTTAGGTGGTAATAAGATTTGAAGTGCCTTGTGTCTTCTCATTACCTTTCATGATCCTTTGGAGCTGCAACCAGCTGGTTGAGAAAAGCTGCACTAAATAGCTGGAACTGTGACTCAAATTCTCCAGTCTGTTCTCAAAGACAGTGTGGGTCAGCATCTTTTACCCTGGAAAACCATCACTAGAGGGGTCGAAGAGATAAAATCAGTGATGGAAAGGAAGTCCTATAATTCTTATAATATATAGGCTGGATGTTAGGAGGAAGTTCTTCCCAGAGAGAGTGATTTGCCATTGGAATGGGCTGCCCAGGGAGGTGGTGGAGTCACCGTCCCTGGAGGTGTTCAAGAAAAGAGTGGATGAGGCATTTAGTGCCATGGTCTAGATGACTGGATAGGGCTGGGTGCTAGGTTGGACTCCATGGTCTTAAAGGTCTTTTCCAACCTGGTTGATTCTATGATTCTATGATTCCTGCCCCTCTGAAATATGTAGACTGGTGTTACTGTTGCTTTGCAAACAGGCTTTGCCCCCAGTCTTCACCATCCCTCCACTTTTTGGCTGCTGGTTTGGCACTTCAGCCGTGGCAGTAGAACCACGCACGATGAATCCAGCTGGAGCTAAGCAAGGAGAGTGACCATAGATGTGCTGCAGCAAGGAGCACCTTGTTGTACGTTACAGGTTGAGCCTCTAGGGGACTGGGAGGTGGTCTGGAACCTGAGCCCAGGTCCTCCTGACCTCTCCTGGGAGGCAGTTCCCCTAGGTGCAAAAGGTTACCCCATTGCCGCTTCCTGTCTGCAACGCTACAAAAGCAGGCAAGCTTCCTGTTCTTGCTTGAAGAGCAACACCCTCACTGCTCCAGCTTAACCATGTGGCCAGCAAAACATGTGGTGGAGCAGCTACCTCCTGAATCTACCTCCATCCATTGTCATCCATCTGGTTTTGTACCTGTTTCCCTTCTCCTATACCTCTGCAAACTCCCTGACCTTAAATACTCTTTATTTATTGTTAAAGTGTGTTTAACTTCCAAAAAACTCAGTGCTGGACTGTTTTCTGTGGGTGCTTTACCCCTTTCCACTCTTCCTACCCTATTCTTTTCAAAAGGAAGAGAGGAGAGGTATCCTGTATTTAATTTTGTTCCGTGGGCTTTGGGTCTCCAGGAAACTTTAAAGTAGAACATTACCTTTGACCTCTTGCTGTGTCCTCTAGTGCCCGTCTGTGCCCTGGCCTCATGAGAGCACCTGCAGCAGTGCCTTGTGTCTTTCAAGTGTCATAAACCAGAAGCTCTTTCTTAGCACCCTGCCCACCAGAGTCTGCTCACTGGAATGCCTTCTCTCTTCTGGACCCTCAAACAAATTTCAAGGCCCTTTCATTCTTTTGCACCAACCAGTCCAGAACGAGAAACTTCCTTCATGCTCACCCAGCTGCTGCAAGAGTAAGTGCCTGTTTCACAGGCTGAGGAATGTTTAGTTCTGGCAAGACCCAGGAACTTAGCTGCCTCTGAAGAGGAGTGCCTTTGACTGTGCTTATGCTTAGTGTGTATGGATGGTGACTCCTTGCACATAGAATCATAGGATGTTTTAGGTTGGAAGAGACCTCAAAGCTCATCCAGTTCCAACCCTCTGCCATAGGCAGAGACACCTCTTGCTAGAACAGGTCACTTAAGGCCTCATCTAACCTGTCCTTGAACACCTCCAGGAAGGGAGCATCTACAACCTCCCTGGGCAACCTGTGCCAGTGTCTCACCACCCTCCCTGCAAGGAACTTCTTCCTAACATGCAGTTGAAATCTCCCCTCTGCCAGTTTAAACCCATTACTCCTCATCCTGTCATTGTAAGACCATATAAATAGTCCCTCCCCAGCCCTCCTGTAGGCACCTCAGAAAGGCCATGCTGCCCCTTCATAGCTTCATTCTATCTAGGACAGCTGTCTCAGCTCACAGCTGGAGACCTGCAGAACACTTTATTTTCTCTTCCTCAGGAACCCAGAATTTCCCTTCCAGAAGGCAACTGGCATGTTAAGTGCAGAGATAACAATTACAATCCTTTGGTTTCATGAAAGATAGCTTCTCTAATACTATAATGCCAACACCAAATACATCTGGAGGGAAAGAAGGGACTACCTCTGCCATTCACTCAGACAGCAATGAAATACCTCTGCTAATACCAATCTATTTACTGAACACCAAAAAACTTTCCACACACACGACCAGAAATGTCTACGCAGAACTTNAGGGACTACCTCTGCCACTCACTCAGACAGCAATGAAATACCTCTGCTAATACCAATTTACTGAACACCAAAAAACTTTCCACACACACAAGACCAGAAACATCTACCCAGAACTTCCTCCCCAAAGTCAAGGAAAGCAAAGTTTCTTAAAGGAAGAATTGCAAATAATGAGGAAGCACACAGCTGACTTATATAAATACGTGGGCCAATACATGTTGATTGCTACTCCATGCTGATAAATGCAGCCTATTGAAAGCTGGGAGAAAAGAAAATGTCTGTTAAGTGTTAGAGCATTGCTGAATACTAACCAGCAAAGAGATTTCAACTTCATTATTGGGAAATCCCCAAAGCCTTTTGCTGCTTCAATAGGCAGCTGTGGCAAATGCAGGACAAATACAATGCTGTGCAAAAAAAGAATCAAACCTCTACCAAGGAGGCAGAGGTGATGCAGACTGACACAATTCAGGCCTAAAGACACTGATGGTGTGCATAGATTGATAGATCTGATGTGCTGGTGATGGGTGTCGTTAGGGATAGATGATTCACAGAGAGAGTGATTGGCATTGGAATGGGCTGCCCAGGGAGGTGGTGGAGTTGCTGTCCCTGGAGGTGTTCAAGAAAAGCCTGGATGAGGCATTTAGTGCCATGGTCTGGTTGATTGGATAGGGCTGGGTGCTAGGTTGGACTGGATGATCTTGGCAATGACCCCCAGACTGATTGATTTTATGAATTAAACCATAGAATCCCAGCATGGTAGGAGTTGAAAGTGACCTTTAGAGATCACCCAGTCCAATGCCCCCTGCTCAAACAGGTCACCCACAGCAGCTTGCCCAGGATCACAATGACCCAACCTGCCCTACCCCCAGATTCAGCAGACTAACTCAGCCAGCTGGAATTTAAGGACTGAAGCTCTATTTACAGTGTGGCACAGATATGCAAGCAGATATACCCAATCTATACAGATATTTACTGCTATGCACAGTTATATGCCTGTTAAAAGTAATACAGAAATGAAAAACCCCTCCTGAACAGCAGAACCCCCCAGGAGGGCTTTCAAACCAACTCCCCTCCCTCCTTCTACCCCTCCTCCCTTATCTCAGAATCTCTTACATGAGATGTGGTAAGCCAGATAAGGAGTTAGAAGCAGAGTAATTGAAGTTATACAGGTCCAGGCAGAGGAATTACTGAAGGAGGAGGCAACCAGACAGAGTATGAATGACTTTTGTCTATGTGTCTCGGTTTTATATCTCTCAGCAGAACAAATGAGTGATACAGAATAGAATTAGAATCAACTAGGTTGGAAAAGACCTCCAAGATCATGCAGTCCAACCTAGCACCCAGCCCTGTCCAGTCAACTAGGCCATGGCACTAAGTGCCTCATCCACTCTTTTCTTGAACACCTCCAGGGCTGGTGACTCCACCACCTCCCTGGGCAGCCCATTCCAATGCCAATCACTCTCTCTGGCAAGAACTTCCTCCTAACATCCAGGCTATACCTCCCCTGGCACAACTTGAGACTGTGTCCCCTTGTTCTATTGCTGGTTGCCTGGGAGAAGAGACCAACCCCCACCTGGCTACAACCTCCCTTCAGGTAGTTGTAGACAGCAATGAGGTCTGCTCTGAGCCTCCTCTTCTCCAGGCTAAAGACAGACATCACTATTAACTTTTTAAAGGCAGACATCACTATTAACTTTTTTCACAGCCAATGGTCTAAGTTCTCTCATTAATATATTCCAATTAGCCTCCAACCAGCACAGAAAGCCACACCGGGAAAGGAGGATGCTGAAACAGTTGGGGTTACCAGGCTCTGGAGATGCAAATTCATCTCCCTGTGGTGTGGCACACTTCCCAAGCCACACAGACCATGGTCACCCTCTCCAAACTCCATCTCTGTGTCCAATAGAGAAGAAAGTTGTTCTCTATCTCAAAGATTTGTTATCAATCAGAACATGGCCCAGATTGTGAAGTACTTCTAGGCTAGGCAAGTTAGAGATGCTTGAGTGTGTCCAGAGAAGGGCGAGGAGGCTGGTGAGAAGCCTCGAGCACAAGCCCTATGAGGAGAGGCTGAGGGAGCTGGGATTGTTTAGCCTGGAGAAGAGGAGGCTCAGGGGTGACCTTATTGCTGTCTACAACTACCTGAGGGGTGGTTGTAGCCAGGAGGAGGTTGCTCTCTTATCTCAGGTGGCCAGCACCAGGACAAGAGGACACAGCCTCAAGCTATGCCAGGGGAAATTTAGGCTTGGGGTGAGGAGAAAGTTCTTCACTGAGAGAGTCATTGGACACTGGAATGGGCTGCCCAGGGAGGTGGTGGAGTTGCCGTCCCTGGAGCTGTTCAAGGCAGGATTGGACGTGGCACTTGGTGCCATGGTCTAGCCTTGAGCTCTGTGGTAACAGGTTGGACTTGATGATCTGTGAGGTCTCTTCCAACCTTGGTGATACTGTGAGACTGTGATAGTGTGATTCTGCAAGGACACTCTACCAGGAGTTTCATGGTTGGCATGTGCCTCCCAAGTTCTCAGACACCTGAGGATGGCACTTCAGCAGCAGGGCTTTCCCCTATGGGATGAAGATAAGCAAACAAAAGCCGAAGGCGTGTCTGAACCAAGTGACAAATTGTTGCCTTAATGAAAACCAGACTCAGGTTTTTGAAGCTTTCTGGCTGCTGGCTCCAAATATGACAATCACACCTACAAACACGGTCCAAAGCAGGGAGCAGCAGTCTGGAAATTAGTCTGTTCTAATGGGAAAAAAGATAAGAGGTGCAGCTCTGCCTGCTCTCCCTACTGATCCTGAGCCTTCAGATTCCTCTAAATTAAATTGTAAAATAATGATCTCCTCCTCTGTTTTCTGCTAAGCTCCTGAGTTAATCCCTGCTACAGAACTGCACACAGAATGCAAAGAGTTAGGCAAAAAAATTACCATGAAAATGGGGCCTCAACCCAAAGCATTTCCACAGTCTCCAGTGCACATTTGAACCCAGGTCTAAGTTCTGCCCCCGGGTCTGTCTTTCACCTAATCCTTTCATTTTTAACCTTCTTTTGGGGAGGAGAATCGGCCCATGATGTTAACAGGAACACTCAGCTGTTGCAGCCCGCAGACATACTGAAATAATCTGAAACAGCCTGGCTGCCTCAGCTTTTTTAAGCTCCTGATGATTTTTTTTTTTCTTATGATTTCAAATGGCAGCACAGAAAGAAGAGCAGGCAGAGACCTGGAAGAGGATTGTCTCTGTCAGCAGCAGCGCTCGATGCCAGGCTGTTGAATCTAACAGAGCCTCTGAGCCTAAGGACCAACCCCCAGCAGCAAATGTAATAACTTTAATTACAGTGACTCAGTTATTCAGGATTTCCATGGCTTTAATAAGGGTGCCAATGCCAGAGGAACACAGGTATCACAGGATCACACAATGGCAGGGGTTGGAAGGGACTGCCAGAGGTCATCCAGTCCAACCCCCCTGTTAGAGCAGGATTACTCAGGGCAGGGCACACAGGAACACATCCAGGTGGGTTTGGAAATCTCCAGAGAAGGAGACTCCACAACCTCTTTGGGCAGCCTGTTCCAGGACTCTGGCACCCTCACCATACGGAAGTGACTCCTCATGTTGAGGTGAAACCTCCTGGGTTCCAGGTTATACCTGATCTTACCACTGAGCACCACTGCGCAGAGCCTGGCACCTTCATCCTGACACTCACCCCTCAGATATTGACAGACATTGATCAGATTCCTTCTCAGCCATCTCTTCTCCAGACTAAACAGCCCAGGGCTCTCAGCCTTTCTTCATAGCAGTGATGTTCAAGTCCCTCCCTCACAAGATCACAGGATGTCAGGGATTGGAAGGAACCCAAAGAGATCATCGAGTCCAACCCCCCTGCCAGATCAGGACCATAATCTAGCACCCTTGTGGCTCTCTATTGGACTCTCTCTAGCAGGTCCCTGTCTCTCTTGAACTGGGGAGCTCAAAACTGGATACAATATTCCAGGTGTGGTCTCACGAAGGCAGAGAAAAGATAACCTCCTTGTGCTTGCTAGCCACACTTTTTTTGGTGCATCCCAGGATGCTGTTGGTTCTCTTGGCCCAAGGGTGCATTGCTCTCCCATGCAGAACTTGCTGTGCACCAGCACTCCAAGGGCTTTCTCCACGCAGCTGCTTTGCATGAAGATGACCTCTACTCTGTCCTGGTGCTCACTGCTGTTCTTCCCTAGATGCAAGACTCTTCCATTTCTTATTTTCTCAGCCAAAGTGCTGCTGGATTTCAGCACATTTTCAGCCAAAGTGGCATCCAAATCCTCTCTCCATAGCTGCGTAGTTCAGAAGAAGCCACTGCAATCCTAGGCCAGCTCTGACTGCTCTGTGGACTGCAGTGATGTCTGTCTTTGTTTACCAGGGTCTAGCTCTGACCCGATTGCAGATGACAGGTTGTACCATCCAGTGCCTCTGTCCTCTGCTGCCCTGAAGACATGCAAATGAGTGAGAAATAAGAATACTAAATTCTATATGCTCTGTAACCACTTCTTCTTCTTCCCAGCTGCCTTTCCCTTTTTTCAGATACCCTTTCTCTTGTGCATCCCCTGCCACAGGGCCAGAAAAAAAAGCTGAGGGGAAAAAACAAGAGTGACAATAAAGAATTGTGGTGGGGCTTTGGAGAGAAACCAGGGTATTTATGGGTTTATTATAGTCCCTGTGCTAGCAGGTTTCTGAGATGTTAGTACACTGTCAAATATTTCTCAAGGTTAACAGTGTAGGGATGCAATTATGCTGCAACTTGTCTGCAAGATTAATTAAAGGTATTTCAGAGATATGGGAGGAAAAATGTTCCAGCAGCTATTAGAGTGTGAGAAATCCCAAGTTGAGGAGTAGTTCCCCTTCATTTCAGCCCTCTGTGGATTAAATAGTCCCATATTTAGGGCAGGCTCAGGAGCAGGTATAAGGTACACATCTGGACTGAGAAGCAGTTGTGTTGGTGAGGCAATACTGGAGACAACTCACTCAGGGAATGATCTGCAGGGACAATACCTTCAGAAAAGTGAGTTTTGAATAAAGATTTCCCTGAGCCAGAAAACACCAAGAGGTCTCACAGAGGCAATGAAGGCAGATCCAAGACACAGGCTGACCAGGGCTCCCCTTTACACTGACAGCCACTGAGGCAAGCACTGGGAAGGAGGTAAAGAGATTATCATTTGGCATGGACAGCAAAATTATTAGTCCAGTTCATGAAAAGGCTGTGAAAATCGCTGCCAGAACCTGGGAGCTGTGGGAATGGGAGGTCTTGGAGCACCTGACATCCAAACACCAGCAGCTCAGCACTTCAACCTAGTATGCTGCAAACCAATCTAAACACAGTCTGCTAGGAGTCCTTAGCCTTGTTTTAAGCCCAGTCATCAATGAAAGATAATGCTGGACTGAGGAGGGCCGGAGAGATTTATTGACACCAAGTCAGAGACCTTGCTGCAAACCTGGGCAGGGAAGAAGATGCCACTGCTGGCTTACGTCCTCATCCTGCCAAAGGACAGGAATGAATGACCAAGTGTCTGAATGAATGGCTGGATAGATGAATGAAAGAGGAGTGAATACATCACCAAATGAAGATATTAAAACCCCCCAGAACAAGGGGGCTCTTCGGGGTCTTTGTCAAGGGAGGTGGTGGAGTCACTGAGCCTGGATGTGTTTAAGGGTGGTTTGAATGTGGTGCTTAGGGATATGGTTTAAGGTGAATCTTGTAGGGTTATAGGTTGGACTTGGACTTGGTGATCCTGAAGGTATTTACCAACCTGGATGTTTCTGTGATTCTATGAAGATGCAGGCAGTGGTATCCTTACTTTCACTGTAAATTAAAATCTGCTTCCCCCAGCGTCTCTCAGTGTTTAATTTTTGCCAAAGGTCAAAGATTTCTTTGCCTTTGGAAAAAAAAAACCCAAACCTGCAGCCAACTCTAACTCTCCTGCTAGACCAGGAGCCCCAGGCTCCTGCTGCTCTGCTAGTGATGGCTGCAGACAGTGGAATATCCCTAGGGTCCCCAAGGGCCGCCGTGATGCTGGAATGACAATGCAGACCTCATGGCAGGACAAAGTTTGTGCTCTCATAGAATGGTTGGAAGTTTTGGTTGAAAGACACTTGTAAGATCAGAGTCCAACCCAACACTACCAAGTCACCAGCAAACTGTGTCTCTCAGTGCCACATCTACAAGGCTTCCAAATCCCTCCAGGGATGGGGTCTCCACCAACTCTCCATGAAACCTGTTTCAGAGTTTGGCAACCCTTTTGGTAGAGCAATGTTTCATTATAGCCAATCTAAACCTCCTTCAGTACAACTCGAAGTCATTTCCTCCTCTATCAGCTGGTATCAGGGAGAAGAAACTGACCACCTCCTTACTCTTTTCAGGGAGCTGTAGAGAGCAGTGAGGTCCCCCTCAGCCTCCTCTTCTCCAGAACATTCCCCACCTTTGTTCACCCTCACCTCCCTCAGCTGCTCCTCTCCAGCCCTGTTCTCCAGACCATTCCCCACCTTTGTTGCCCTTCTCTGGATCTGCTCCAGCCCCTCGATGTCCTTCTCAGAGTGAGAGGCCCAAAATTGAAGCCAGTATTCAAGGTGTGGCCTCAGCAGTGCCCCGTGCTTGGGGTCATCACTTCCCAGAGGAAGGACAGGCTGCATTTTAGCCTCTTTATCCCCTCTCCACAGCTCAGAAGTCCTTTCCTCCTCACTAACTATCACAGTCTCACAGTATCACCAAGGTTGGAAGAGACCTCACAGATCATCAAGTCCAACCTTTTACCACAGAGCTCAAGGCTAGACCACGGCACCAAGTGCCACGTCCAATCCTGCCTTGAACAGCTCCAGGGACGGCGACTCCACCACCTCCCTGGGCAGCCCATTCCAGTGTCCAATGACTCTCTCAGTGAAGAACTTTCTCCTCACCTCAAGCCTAAATTTCCCCTGGCGTAGCTTGAGGCTGTGTCCTCTTGTTCTGGTGCTGGCCACCTGAGAGAAGAGAGCAACCTCCTCCTGGCTACAACCACCCCTCAGGTAGTTGTAGACAGCAATAAGGTCACCCCTGAGCCTCCTCTTCTCCAGGCTAAACAATGTCAGCTCCCTCAGCCTCTCCTCACAGGGCTGTGCTCGAGGCCTCTCCCCAGCCTCGTTGCCCTTCTCTGGACACGTTCAAGGATTTCAATGTCCCTCTTAAATTGGGAGGCCCAGAACTGGACACAGTACTCAAGGTGCAGTCTAACCAGTGCAGAGTAGAGGGGCAGAATGACCTCCCTGTTCCTGCTGGCCACACCATTCCTGATGCAGACTACAATCCCAGCCTCCCATTTGTGATATTTAACATAAGGGTTGACATGCATAGAGGTGGCATCTTCTTCAGGTCAGGGAGAAGGAAGGAAAGCTGGTGGAGGACTTATGGGCACTCTGTGACAGTTGTAGGCTTTTCTTCACGAGGTGCCAGGTACACAAAGAACACAGCAAATGCTTCTTGCAGGCTCCAGCTTGCAGGAGCCACAGATCTGGCTTCCTGGGAGCAGCTGTAATCCATCGGAAGAGATCATGCTGATCCAAATTTATTTATCCTATTTCGTCTAAAATCCATCTCTGCCTTGAACCTTGTGATCTGATTAGCTGAAGGTCACTTTTATCTCATTCCTCTTCCCTCTGCTTGGGGAAAACACTTCTGCAGCAAGGACCTGGAGGCTGAAGCTCTTCTAGCTTGAGATGAAGGTCCTCCAGATGAGAAGTAGGGAGCTATGGCTGCCAATTCAATTAGCTTTCATGCATTCACACACAGATGGAAGGAGTTTTGGAAGGAAATCATATACCCAATATGAATAAACTATTTTATTTTTATATAACTAAACCAGCAGCTTCATTTCCCCCTGATAATATTTCTGTCAGTCAGGTCAAGGATAACAAACTACAATTCTAGGAAGGCTCACCAAAACTTTGGGTTTTTTTTGTTTATTGAAAACCCTCCCCCTCATAAAACCTACATCTGCAAATGCAAAATCAACAGTTAAATGTCTGCCTTCCCTGTGCCTGTCTTGCTCCAAGGAGAGATGAGTTTTACCCCATTTCAACTTGCAACATCCTGGTGAGGTTTCTGAAGGCAGAACAACTCTTCCAAGCACTGTTCCTGCCTTTATTATTACCTGTGGGTAAAGGTGTTTTTTGCTCTCATGAGAGCCACTGTTTTCACTCCAGAACAGGAGTTTTTTTCCATATGGAATTATAGAATAATTGAATTGTTTGGGTTGGAAAAGCTCTCTAGGATCATCCAGCCCAACCTTCAAACCAACATTACAATGTTCCCAAGTGCCATGGCCGAACATTTTTGAACCTGTCCAGGCACGGTGACTTTACCACCTCCCTGGGCAGCCTGTTCCAATGCCTGACCACTCTTGCAGCAAAGATGGTTTTCCTAATGTCCAAGCTAAACCTCCCCTGGTACAACTTGAGGGCAGGTATTTATCTCCATTCACAGTTTAGATCAGCTCCTTTCTCTCTCTAATTTTTCAGAGACCTTTTTTACCTCCTAAGAAAAGGAAAATACACCCAAACCAGCCCTGTAAGGGAACACGGCTTCTGGAGTAAAAGCTCCAGGGAGACCTTAGAGCAACCTGGAGGGGAGCTACAGGAAAGCCAGGAAGGCACCTTTGACAAGAGCTTGTAGTGACAAGATGTGAAGGAATAGAGTGAAGCTTGAGAAGGACAGATTGAGACAGGAGATTAGGAAGGAATTCTTCCCCATGAGGGTGGTGAGACACTGGATCAGCTTGCCAATGGAGGCTGTGGCTGCCTCCTCCCTGGAGGTGTTCAAGGCCAAGCTGGATGAAGCCTTGAGCAACCTGGGCTAGTGGAAGGTGTCCCTGCCCGTGGCAGGGGGTTGGAATTGGATGATCTCTGAGATCCCTTCCAACTAGGCCATTTGGTGATCCTATGTGAGAGTATGTACCATGACAAGAATTAGCTATGCAAGCAGCAAAGTGCAATGCTCTCTGGCAGAACCCAGGTGACGTGTTTTAAGAGACTGCTTCCAGCAGAGGAAATCACTGCTAAAAGCAGGTGTTTACTCAGGAAGCTGAAGCAATGTTTTCCTGTCACCTCACATTAAGTCATTCACGGTGCTTCATGCTATGTTACACCACATCATGTTCCTACATATGCTGAAGAACCCAGAGTGGAGTAACGTGATGTGACAGACAACATTTAGCAAAAATATTCACTTATCTGACTCAGATCCTTGCTATCACTTTGAATCAGGGAGCCTGGTCCCAAATGGAGCTGACAGATGGACCTGAGCTCACCAAGGAAGGACACCCAATCTGAAAGTTTCTTCTCATGATCTCCTGTACCTGGTCCTCGTCCTGCTGATGGTCTCATTGATGCCCTCAGCTCGTCTTTCCCAGCATGTTCTTCCCTGCTGTAAGTAGTCTGCCCAGTTGATTGTCATTTGTTCTGCTATAACTCATGAGGGAGCTGGGGTTGTTTAGCCTGGAGCAGAGGAGGCCTCATTGCTGTCTACAACTACCTGAAGGGAGGTTGTAGCCAGGTGGGGGTTGGTCTCTTATCCCAGACAACCAGCAACAGAACAAGGGGACACAGCCTCAAGTTGTGCCAGGGGAAGTATAGGCTGGATGTTAGGAGGAAGTTCTTCACAGACAGAGTGATTGGCATTGGAATGGGCTGCCCAGGGAGGTGGTGGAGTCACCATCCCTGGGGGTGTTCAGGAAAAGCCTGGATGAGGCACTTAGTGCCATGGTCTGGTTGACTGGATAGGGCTGGGTGCTAGGTTGGACTGGATGATGTTGGAGGTCTCTTCCAACCTGGTTGATTCTATTCCATGACTTTCACATGAGGGACTGATCACATCCTGCAGTACTTGCTATTGAGGTGCTGTTAAATGTCCGTTGGTGGAATTGCTGTAAGCAGTTTTTACAAAAGTGGAGTTGTGAACTTACACCCAAAAGAGTGTTTGGACTCTATCATTAGGTTCCTCTCCTGACCTATATGATGACTTTCAGCCCATGGCAAGGGTCTCAGACAGCTGCAGGACTATGTTGTGCTTTGATGCAATCTCTCCTGGCAGAAATCAGGATGAGAAAAACCCATTCCAAGCAGAGGGCTTCAGTGATGCTGATGAAGATAGTTCAATGGCATAAAGCCTGGCTGTTGGAAGTACGAAAACATTTGCATGTGCACTTGAAAGCTCTCCTCTCTCTGGGGATGGAGCCAGAAACACAGGCCAAGGTGCTGAGAGGTTTTGCATGTCCCACCAACATGAAGCTGCAGTGGTAAGTGTATAGCTGAAAGGCAAAGAACCAGAAGATAGGCAACAATTTGCAAGGCTCTGGAAAGGAAGCTCTCAGAATGTGAGTCTGCCTTGTGGCAAGAATTCATCAGCCACATGGGCTTGTGCCTTCCCACCCTTTGCACAGGGAACCTTCAAGACTGCTTCCATTCAGCCTTCTGCTGTGCTGTCTCCATCAGTTCTTTGCAGCATTTGTCCAGATGCACTTGATCAGAACAGCAAAATATGCTAGCAGTGATGTCAGTGGTTGTCAGGTGCTCTTCCAAAGCCTGTGCACTCATGATCCTGGTGGTCCTTTCCAACCACAGTGATTCATAGCGATTAGATGAGGGATTTGGTTTAGTCAAGGACTTGTCGGTGTGAAACTACTGATTGGACTCGATGATCTTGAAGGTCTTTTCCAATCTAAGAAATTGATTCTGTGATTCTGATTCTGAGATCTCCCACGCAAAAGGCCACAGCCTCCTTGTGTGCCCATGCAGGTGCCAGCACACTGCCCGGAAGGAGCTGAGGGCGAAAGGTGCAACTGCAAGAGAAAAGGAACACCACAAAGCCTAAGTTTACTGTGGCCCGTGCCACCTTAGCCAGCGTTGTTAGAATGTTTTCTCTTTGAGACACAAGACATTCGGGAAAGATTTGTCTTGCATGAGCCCCCGCAAGGTTTGGTGCACCCCCTGCCAGTGAGAGCAGCTGCTGTGGTTTGTGCTGACGCTGTTCACTCTTCTCAGGAAACCCCAGGAGCCTTCTTGCCTGGGGCAGTCTCCTGAAGACTCGGTGATGGGCTGGGATCCTGCAGCAGTGATCAGCGCTTTCTGCTGCCTTGTCCTAAGCGTGGGCTGGTGCCTCCGCGGGGATGCGGCTGGGGAAGCCTCGCCGTGCTTGGGTTCCCCAAAACGCTGCCGATAGCAGCGTGGGAGGCTTCTCCCTGCAGCTGAGCACTGCGGAGCTGAGTGAATCCTCATCCAAAGCGGAGATAACTCGGCGAAACAAAACCGTAAGAGGCCCCGAGGTCAACTACCCAAAGAGCCCACGTCCAGCTTGAGGAGCAACAAGGAGCATCAGTTGCTGCTGTCTGCGGAGTTCACGCGTCCCTCTTCCGCCCCTTCTGGATGCGATTCTTTCCCAGCCAAGCGCTGAAGTGCCAGAGGACAGCAGGAAATGCTGCTTCTTGCCCTGGGTCACACCAGCTTCTGCAGTGGCTTTTAAGAACAGGCTTCTGTCTATCTGCCAGGGCAAAGGCACCGCAGCTTGGGCTTGCTTGGAGAGCTCCGGTGCTGTGCAAAGGAGTTTTGCGAGAAGAAATCCTTTGAGCCACTCTGCTGTTCTCTTCTTACCTATGAAAAATAACTGGGGGGGAGGGGAAGAAGTGATTAAATGATGAATACTGGATGTTGCTTAACAGTTGCCAAGAGGCTTACTTGATTTTCTGAAGCTTTTTTCCCCCCTTAATTTAGGACCAAACCAGACAGCATTGAGCATGCTGCTCTGAAGATGCAACTAGGACTCTGAAGAGAATGGAAGGCAGCAGGTTTCTTTGATTAGAATATTTTTCTCATTAACAGGATGTTCAAAATAAAGCAAAAATATTTGATGCAGAGAGCCTGTGGCAGTATGAAGTTAACACTGGCGTGCTCCTGCATTTTACCTCATGTTTACTAATCAATCAAAAAAAGACTCTTGCTGGCAAGAAAGGTCACATCTTTCATCTCAGAACTGAAACTTTTTGACAACAAGCAATTGGAATTTCTTCATTCCATTTCAGTGCACAGAACGAGAGCCCAGGGTGGCAGGCTGGTGGGTAGAGGATTAAACAAGCAGCTGTGGATGTTGAGTCTCAGCTACTCTAAGGAGACTTTCTCAGCTTTAGCAAGTTCCTAAAACTGTAGAATGGTTTAGGTTGGAAGAGACCTTTAAAGGTCACCCAGTCCAACACTCCTGCATTAAGTAGGCACATTTTCTACTAGAGCAGGTTGCTCAGAGCCCCAGACAACCTGACCTGAAATGGTTGCAGGGTTAAGGCATCTCCCACTTCTCTGGGCAACCTGGGCAAGAGTTTTACTACCCTCAGAGTAAAAAAATATCTTCCTTTTGGTTAGTGTAAATCTCTCTCTTTTAGTTCAAAACTGTCACCTCTTGTCCTGTCACAAGAAAGCTCTGCTGAAGGACTGCAGCTGCATTGTGGGTGGCCTTTAAGTACTGAAAGGCTACAATAAGGTTTCCTTAGAGCCTCCTCTTCTGCAGGCTGAACAACCCCAACTCCCTCACCCTGCTTTCCTAAGAGAGGTGTTATGATGTTATTCCAAACCAGTAGAACAAGTAACATTTTGGTCAGCATTGGTGTCGCAGGTTTGGCTCAGATGACAATGTCAGAGTTAAGATGCCCACACGTGCTGAGCCAGGGTGCTGCAGGACAAGCTAGCCTTGCAGGGTGTGCACATAGCAGCTACCTGCAGTGTTAAACCATGCTGCTCCTCCTTACTCTTTCTTTTATCTCAGGATAGAACCACAGAATCAGTCAGGGTTGGAAGGCACCACAAGGTTCATCTAGTTCCAACTCCCCTGCCATGGGCAGGGACACCCTACCCTAGATCAGGTTAGCCAGAGCCTCAGCCAGCCTGGCCTTAAACACCTCCAGGGATGGGGCCTCAATCACCTCCCTGGGCAACCCATTCCAAGGTCTCACCACTCTCATGGTGAAGAACTTCCTCCTCACATCCATAGATAGACACAACCTCCTGTGCCTTTACCATAGCTTTCTAGCCCTTGTCTCTGAAAGGTCGTTTAAAAACCTGCATCTTGAGAAAGTGACATTTCTTGGCAGGTGTAAATGAACCCCAAACCTCTGCCTTCTCAGGTAAAACACACAGTCAGATAGTTTCACAAGTTAAATAGTCCCCATGCAAGTTGTTCTTTTTCTCTCCTCATTTCTTCTGCTCAAGCAGAGGAGCAGCCCCGGTGTCACTTTCTAGCCATGTAGGGGAGTTGTTGCTTCTCTGGGAGTAGCTCCCATCCATCTGTGGGTGCAGACAGGAGCTGGAGCAGGGGCTGTGAGCAGATGTGTCCAGAGCATACTACTCAGTGCTCATGTTCACTGTCTGCTTGGCTCCTGTGGGAGTTACAGTCATGCCCTTGGAAGAACCCAGGGCAAATCAGAGAACTGATCCTGAAATATCACTGGTTTGCTAGCTTCCCTTCCCCTCCACTGGTTACACAGGCATCACTCACCTCCAAGGAGTCTCCCAGGTGGTGACAATAGCAGGACACAGTCTTACCCCTGGCCAGGACTTATACCCTTGGTCTCCTGGAGAAATCACTGCTATGAAAAGATGCACAGGATGCCTGCAGCTGCAACACATATTGCATGGCATGACACACACGTAAGTGAGATTAATTTGAGTTCTGGGCATCATTAGCTCAATTAAAACCGTGATTTTTTTAGTTCAGACCTAGAGGCCATTGCAGAGAAGAGTAATCATAGGACAGAAACGAGTTCCCTAGTTAAAAATTAATTCCCAGGACTAAAAATATAATCAAATGATGTCTCTGGTATTTTATGGAGAGCTGGGAGGATAATAAAATTTACAGCAGTGCACCATTTGCATTTTGGTCGTTTCTCTCCATGTTTTTCCACAGGCTGCCTTTCTCCTCTGCTTGTTAATCACATGCACTGCTACAGTCCTGGCATTTTGAGATCACTGTTCACATCAAGGCTGAAAGGAAACTAATTACAATCACATTTTGGGGCTCTTGTTTAAGGCTCGCGTGGTGCTGACTGCAGCACAGGAGCCTTGACCTTTATTTGTAAGCATGAAAATAAGGCAAAGATGAAAGATTGCTTTTCCTCCAGCTCATATGTCGGGATCAAGAGGCCCTCTGAAGAAGGAGGAATGTGGTAAGTCCCTTCACAGCCCTCTCTCCTCGCCTCCTCTCCCATGCTGGCAGCAGAGGCCAGTAGTGCTATGCAGAAGCTGTGCTCTGCTGCAGGAGAGGTGAACGGGAGCACCACGGTGTTTTGCAGCTCTCCCTCGGGTTGCTGGAAGAGAATTAGCGGGCCTGAGGTCATTTTAACTCCATCTAGAGGTTTCCAGTGAAGAGTTTGCATTGCCTGATCCATACTCACGAGCTGAGGGAGGTACTGGCACATGCAGGTTACCTGTGCCAGCTGCAAGCAGTACTGCAGCCTTTTCTGCCACTCACTTTGTACCTTAATCACAGAACCACAGGGGTTGACACCTCTGGAGATCACCTATCCCAACCTCTTTGCCAAAGCAGGTTCACCCAGAGCAAGTTACCCAGGACAGCATCCAGGTGAGATGTGAATGACTCCAGAGATGGAGACTCTACCAGCTCTCTGGGCAGCCTGCTCCATGGCTCCACCACCACCAAAACAAAGTTGTTCCTCCTCATGTTTAGATGCAACTTCATGTGTTAATAGTACTAACAGAAGCACAGAACTATTTCAGTTGGAAAAGACCTCTAAGAGCATTGAGTCCAGCCAGTGACCTGACACCATCATGGCTATTGAAACAGGTCTCAGAATGCTATGGACACAAGTTTCTTGGGCATGTCCAGGGTTGGTGACTTCACCAACTCCTTGGACAGCCTGTTCCAAAGCCTGGCCACTCTCACAGTTGAGGCCCCATCCCTGGAGGTGTTTAAGGTCAGGCTGGATGAGGCTCTGGCCAGCCTGATCTGGGTGTCTCTGTCCATGGCAGGGGGGTTGGAACTAGGTGGTCCTTGTGGTCCTTTCCAACCCTGACTGATTCTATGATTCTATGATTCACAGCAAATATCTAATCTAAACCAGTCTCCAGGTGGATGCATTGGGGGCAGAATAAACTCCCCCTAAGCTGAGGCAGTGCAGGTCACCCCAGTGCCATCTCTGATGTCATGAAATGTGAATGCATTCAGAGCATGCTGCGTGGCAGATTGGTTCAGCAGGTCTCACCTGCTTCTGTGTCCCTGCATTTTCACAGCTATAACTGCCACAAACCCTTACTGTGCTTCAAACAACCTGCGAGGGTAGTGGTACAGATGAGTTTCAGCCCAGGGGCTGCTTATGTGGTGTTTGCTCCTGACTGCTCCTTTCATGGCTTTCCAAGCCTGACCATGCTTTCAACCTGCAGAGCATCTCCTGAGCTTGCAGCCTCCCTGTGTTCTGTCAGTTCTGGACTGAAAGGAGTTCATTGAAAAACACACCAGCACTGAACCCAGATGAGGTGTTCTCCTCCTGTATTTACAGCTATGCTCACCCTGCACAGTCATTCCCCTTGCCAGGCTCTGTTTTCTAGTAGCAATCACCACTGGAGCCATGAGCCGTGGTGGGATCATTGGCAGCATATTGGCAAACCCTCTGAGGAGAGGCTGAGGGAGCTGGGGTTGTTTAGCCTGGGGAAGAGGAGGCTCAGGGGGGACCTCATTGCTGTCTACAACTACCTGAAGGAAGGTTGTAGCCAGGTGGGGGTTGGTCTCTTCTCCCAGGCAAGCAGCAACAGAACAAGGGGACAGAGTCTCAAGTTGTGCTGGGGGAAGTATAGGTTGGATGTTAGGAGGAAGGTCTTGGCAGGCAGAGTGATTGGCATTGGAATGGGCTGCCCAGGGAGGTGGTGGAGTCACTGTCCCTGGGGGTGTTCAAGAAAAGCCTGGATGAGGCACTTAGTGCCATGGTCTGGTTGATTGGATAGGGCTGGGTGCTAGGTTGGACTGGATGATCTTGGAGGTCTCTTCCAACCTGGTTGATTCTATGATTCTTTGATTCTATAATTTGCATCTCTTGGTTGGAAAAGTTCTATTCAGGGCAATTAATGTCACACCCACTCATAAAACACCTCCCAGGCACACTGCAGGCAGAGGATCCTGCTCGACCAGTCCATGCTGGGGGCCTGGTGGCCATTCAAACTGGGAAGCAAAGGCAGTTTCCCAACACTTGCACAGTGCATTCTGCTGCTGTCTACGTTCTTCAAAGCAAAACATTTACTCAGGCAAATATTTACAGAGAAAAAAAAAATACAGACTAGTGAAAGCTGCTGCAGTGAACTTCTAATTACAATCCACCAAGTGTTTATGAATAAATTTATCTATTATTTGTCTACTTCCAGCTCTGCCTAGACTTTGCCTCGTACCATTACAAGCTGAAGGAAACAATATGCAGCATGGAAATGAAAACAATTTGACTTAATTATTTACACCATTACCACCCCTTTGAATGAGGCCCTCCATTTCTTGGGTGTTTTGTGAAATTTAACTGGCAATTATGCTTGCTTAATTAATTTTATTTATCTACGACTACAATAAGATCAAAAAAAAAAACCTAAAAAAAAAAATCAAAACCCAACAAACCTCTATGAGAATGCAAAGCATCAGCTATGGCTCCTGTTGTAAATTATAGAGTCATAGAATGGTTTAGGTGGGAAGGGACCTCAAAGCTCATCCAGCTCTAACCACCTGCCATAGGCAGGGACACCTCATAGTCATAGAATAGTCATAGAACCAACCAGGTTGGAAGAGACCTCCAATATCATCCAGTCCAACCTAGCACCCAGCCCTATCCAGTCAACTAGACCATGGCACTAAGTGCCTCATCTAGTCTTGTCTTGAACACCCCCAGGGTTGGTGACTCCACCACCTCCCTGGGCAGCCCATTCCAATGCCAATCACTCTCTCTGTGAAGAACTTCCTCCTATCACCCAGCCTAGACCTCCCCTGGCACAACTTGAGACTGTGTCCCCTAACCTCCCACTATAACAGGTCACTCAAGGCCTCATCCGGCCTGGCTTTGAACACCTCCAGGGAGGGAGCATCCACAACCTCCCTGGGCAACCTGTGCCAGTGACTCACCACCCTCACTGGAAAAACATTCTTCCTAACATCCAGTTGAAATCTCCCCTCTGCCAGTTTAAACCCATTACTCCTCATCCTGTCATTACAGTAGCTTGCAAATAGTCCCTCCCCTGCCTCTCTGTAGTCCCCTTCAGGTACTGGAAGGTCACTCTAAGGTCTCCTTGAAGCCTTCCCTTCTCCAGGTTGAAGAGCTCCAACTCTGGTAGCCTGTCTTCATAGCAGAGCTGCTGCAGCCCTTTGAGCATCTTTGTGGCCCTCCTCTGGACTGGCTCCAACAGTTCCATGTGTTGGGGGCTCCAGAACTGTACAGAGTACAGTAGGGGGGTTCTGCCAAGAGCAGAGTAAAGGGGGAGAATCACTTGCCTTGTCCTGCTGGCCACGCTGCTCTTTCCAAAAGTACTATTCTGTAGCATTTAATCTAAAGTGTATCTGGCCGTGCTCCAGCAGTATTTAAGTGTAAAGAGGAGAAGCCTTGGAGGACAAGTAATCATACTCAAATGACATGAAGGTCATTAAAATAATGGTTCCAAACACATGGCAAAATTAGACATTGCAGGAGTGTTTTCTTCTCTGGAGTGTCTCAGCAGATGGTAAAGAGAGCAGAAAGAGGAGAGCCGAGAGAGGGGCAAACGCGCCTCCGCACGCCGGCTCCATACGGCACTGCGCGCAGGGCTCCCATCCCAGCTTGTCTGGAGAGCCATCCCACACCTGGGGCACAACCAAACCTTCACGTGGAGGTGTTTGAGTGAAGCTTGGTGCTGAGTCGCAGCCTGGGAAATCCCTGCTTTGCTCTGTCCCAGTTGTCAGCCAGATTCGTGTGGAGATGAGAACAAATGAGCGTGTCAGCAGAAGTTAGTGTGGTAATTTGTGAAACTCTTAATGAGATATTTTCAGAGCTCATAAAAAGGAAGAACTATGTCGTTAGATTGCTTGCACAAGAAGTGCATTTTGATAGGGGAAAGGAGTTGAGGTTTTATCAGCAATGACACCCTGCATCGGTGCTGAGGTGTCAGCTGTTAGACTCAGTTGGAGGCCAGTCACAAGTGGTGTTCCCCAGGGCTCAGTTCTGGGGCCAGTCTTGTTTGACATCTTTCCCAAGGACCTGGATGAGAGGATTGAGTGCTCCTTCACTAAGTCTGCAGCTGATACCAAACTGGGTGGGAGTGTTGCCCTGCTTGAAGGTAGGAAAGCTCTGTGGAGGGATTGGAACAGGTTGGATCAAAGGGCCAAGGTCAGTTGTATGAGGTTTAACAAGGCCAAATGCTCAGGTGGCCAAGAAGGCCAGCAGCATTCTAGCCTGGGCCAGCAATGGTGTGGCTAGCAGGACCAAGGCAGGGATCATCTCCCTGTATGGTGAGACCATGCCTTCAATTTCAGTTCAGTTTTGAGGCCTTCACTTCAAGAAGAGCACTGAGGGGCTGGAGCATGTCCAGAGAAGGGCAATGAAGCTCGTGAAGGATCTGAAGAACAGGGCTGATGAGGAGCAGCTGAGGAACCTGAGAGTGTTTAGTCTGGAGAAAAGAAGGTTGAGGGGAGACCTCATTGCTCCCTACAGTTCCCTGCAGTGAGGTGGGGGTCGATCTCTTCTGCCTACTATCAGATGACAGGACAAGAGGAAGTGCCCTCAAGTTGTGCCAACTTGACTTCTTTTCTGACTGGCAATTATTCTGGTCCCATGCTGATCAAGAGAACAGCCTCTTAGTGTATTCCAAACTCCCTAGCTCTGAGTACTTGTAAGGTCTGAATAGCAGCATCTTTCGTGCTTCCACTGCACAAGGTTAGCAAGCAAAAATAAAGCAAAACTGCCCCCACCCCATCTCTCCTTATTCACGAGCCTCCAGAAGAGCAGCTTGCAAGCTGCAAGGATGAAAGCAGTTTTAGCAAGCCAACTTATCACTTTGCACCCAGTTCATCTGCTGAAGCATGGGTGGTTTGCAGTGCCTGTGTTAAATGCATGACAATCCCCAGTTCACTTCCTTGGGGATAGGTGACCATTTCTTGAGCAGGCATTGCAGGGGACATCAACCTACTATACAGAATCACAGACAAAGATCTGCTTGGAAGACCCCTCCAAGCTCATCCAGTCCAACCTTTGACCCAGCACTGCAGGGCCAACACCAAACCGTGTCCCTAAGCACCATCTCCACAGCCTGCTTGAACACCTCCAGGGATGGGGACTCCAGTGCTGCCTTGGGCAGACCATTCCAATATTTGTGAACCCTCTCTGGGAAGAAGTATTTCCTAGCATCCAGCCTGACCCTTCCCCTGGTGCAGCTTGCAGCCATCCTTCTCAAGTAGTTGCATTGGCACAGGGTTGAATGTGTCCCAGTCCTCAAGATTAACTGTTCTCAGAATGGCTATGAGCTTGCACTGACCTCCAAGGTCATTTCCAAGCTAAATAACCTGGGAGAGCCAGGACTGAGAGACAGTTTGTGCCTCAGTTTCCCATCTGTAAAACAGTAAAACAAGACCACTGGTAAAACATTGCTGCAATTTTCTGTTCTTAGAAGGGCTCTTGTAGGAACACCAAATCTTCCTGAAAACTTGATTTACTAAGTCTCCTATGACAATAGTTGGTAACCTCTCTGTCTTCAGCAAGGCAAAGGCTTTCTTTTCCAGTCTGAGCTTAATTATGCTTTCAGAACCATATCATGAGGCCTGGAGGAAGTTCTTGCTTTGTGTTCAAGGCAGGCCCCCAGTGTTTGCATTGGTATTGACAGACACAACTGTTCTAGGTCCTCCAGTGCCAATGTGGAGTGCTTAAAACTGGCCAGGCTCCAGCTGTACGTTGAATTTAGACCCTGGGCAAAATAGCATGTCTTAGACCTGGATACCAATGTCTTTGAGGGAGAAGAAAAAGCCTGGACTGAGCAGCAGACACGTGGAAATCAAATTCTTGAGGGTGCCCTGCTGCTAAGCAAAGAGCTCCCTTTGCACCAGCCAGCAGAGGATGCTCTGATGTTAGTCATCAACCATGGGGCTGACTTGCAGTGCTGAAGCACAGGATGCAAATCAAAAACCTACATGGAAATGACTCAATGATCTACAAGGCAGAACAGCATGAAATGGGCAATGTGTGGGCTGTTTCTGAAGCAGCAGTCTTAGCCCGTGTCTCATAGGATCACAGGATCAGCAAGGTTGGAAAAGACATCTAAGATTATCAAATCCAACCATCAACCCAACACCATCATGCCCATGAAATCATGTCCTGGAGTGCCATGGCTACATGGTTTTTAAACAGCTTCAGGGATGGTGACTCCATCACTCCATCACTGTCCCGCACAGCCTGTTCCAGTTTCCCAGACGCCCTGGTGCCTGGGGAGGAGGTTTCTGGGTTTTGGGGGTTTTTTCCTTGATTATTTTTAACCAGGATGGAAAAGACCTCTAGGATCATCGAGTCCAACCTGTCGCCCAACCCTTCTAATTAACTAAGCCATGGCATTAAGTGCCTCATCCAGCCTCCTCTTAAACACCTTCACAGACAGTGCCTCTACCACCTCCCTGGGCAGCTCATTCCAATGCCAATCACTCTTGCTGTGAAAAACTTCCTCCTAACATCCAGCCTGAACCTGTTCTGGCACAGCTTCAGACTCTGTCCTCTTGTTCTGTCCTTGGGACAGAACCTTGGGAGCAACCCCACCTGGCTACAACCTCCCTTCAGATAGTTGTAGAGAGCAATGAGGTCTGCCCTGAGCCTCCTCTTCTCCAGGCTGCACACCCCCAGCTCCCTCAGCCTCTCCTCACAGGGCTGTGCTCCAGGCCCCTCACCAGCCTTGCTGTGCTTCTCTGGACACATTCAAGCACCTCAACATCTTTCTTAAACTGAAGGACCCAGAACTGGACACGGTACCCAAGGTGTGGCCTGACCAGTGCTGAGTACAGGGGCAGAAGGACCTCCTTTTCATTCCCGTGCCTTGTTGCAGCCACGAGTCAGGCAGGTACCAGTGACAGTGGAGCATTGCCAGCAGGTCACTTGGCCAATCCTGCTTGCTGAGAGATGGTGAGAACTGGGATTTCTGTTTTAGCATAAAAATTCTGTCACTCTGGCCCTTAAAAATGCAGAGACTGTCCAACCAGGAGTTCTGTCAATTTTAATTGGATGCATGGATTAAAATAAGAAATTCTTTGCCCTTATTTACCAAACAGGTTTTTTTTTTCCCTTTCCCAGTTATTAATTTCCTTCAATGTGAAGTGACATCTCTAAAATGAAAACAGTTTATTGCTTGCCAGCAGCAAAGCCTGCCTAATTTAAGACAATCAGAATTGAAGCTTTTGAAGCATATCAAGGCTTGTTTATAAAACAATTATCATCACAAACATTATCTCTGCTCAGTACAGCCTCTTCAGGCCACCACCAAAGCCTGAAACCTGCTTGCTGGTCCTCCCCACCCCAACAGTTCAGGGCTCCTCAGTTCAAGAGAGATGCTGAGGTGCTGGAACATGTCCAGAGAAGGGCAACAAGGCTGGTGAAGGGCCTGGAACACAAACCCTATGAGAAGAGGCTGAGGGAGCTAAGTTTGTTTAGCCTGGAGAAGAGGAGGCTCAGGGAGGACCTCGTTGTTGTCTACAACTACCTGAAGGGAGGCTGTAGCCAGGTGGGAGTTGGTCTCTTCTCCCAGACAACCAGCAATAGAACAAGGGGACACATCCTCAAGTTGTGCTGGGGGAGGTCTAGGCTGGATGTTAGGAGGAAGTTGTTGTCAGAGAGAGTGATTGGCATTGGAATGGGCTGCCCAGGGAGGTGGTGGAGTCACTGTCCCTAGAGGTGTTCAAGCAAAGCCTGGATGAGGCACTTAGTGCCATGGTCTGGTTGACTGGATAGGGCTGGGTGCTAGGTTGGAGTGGATGATGTTGGAGGTCTCTTCCAACCTGGTTGACTCTAATTCTAATTCTAATTCTAATTCTAACATGTTTCACCAATTGCATTCATTCAGGTCATCCTTTGATTGCAACTTTCCTACCTCAACCCAGCTACTCAGTACCAAAAAGAGCCAATCTGGAACCTATCTGATGCTGAGGGGAAAAAAAAAAAACCCAACAAAATACAACCAACTCAGTGTTTAAAATGAAGGAGTAGGTTCATTATTAATAACAGCAACAGAGTGCAGTGACCTCTCCATCAGAGCATTTAAATCTTTGCACAACATGCTCTGCTCGTGCTAGGCTGGTTTCACAAACAACAGCTGTGGAGTTCGTTAGCAGATGAATCCCCTCGAGGTAATTCAGAGGAGCCAAATGTGCTAAGCTGAACACCTCATTAAAGCAATGCTTTAAAAAAACCAAACCAAACACCAAAACCCCCACAAACCCCAACCAAACCCCAAACTTATTTCACACTCCTCTAGCACACATAGAGATGCTGCATGGGGAGTGTGCTATTAGGTGGAACCCATTCATCTGTGTTGCTGGAAAAAGGACTTTTTAAAGTTAGAAATCACAGAACCATAGAAAACATCTGGATGGAAGAGCCCTCCAAGCTCATCCAGTCCAATCCTTGACTGCAGGATCAGCACCAAACCAAGTCCCTAAGCACAGCTCCACAGGTTGCTGGAACACCTCCAGAGATGGGGACTCCAGCACTGCCCTGGGCAGACCATTCCTGTGTCCGAGAACTCCCTCTAGGAAGAAATATTTCCTAGCATCCAGCCTGGACCTCCTCTGAGGCAGCTTGGAACCATCTCTTCTACTCCTGTCCCTTGCCACCAAGGAGCAGACGCTGCCCCCTCCTCACTCCAACCTCCCTGCAGGGAGCTGTAGAGCAACGAGCTCTGCCCTCAGCCTTATCTTCTGCAGCCTGCACACCCCCAGCTCCCTCAGCCCTGCTCACAGCCCAGCTGCTCCAGGCCCTTCTCCAGCCTCACTGCCCTGCTCTGGACAGGCTTCAGCCTCTCAATGTCCTTCCTTCAGTGAGGGGCCCAGAGCTGAACACAGCACTCCAGATGTGTCCTCGCCAGTGCTGAGCATAGCAAATTCCCACAAATGCAGACATCAATCATCCCTTCTCACCCGCAGCAGCAGTATTCTATAAGAACAGGTGCTCAGAGAGCTTAGGAATTCTTAAAAGAGACCCCAAGAGGTAGTTTCAGATGTAGGAACAGGTTCTTTACCATGAGGGTGGTGAAACACTGGAACAGGTTGCCCGGGGAGGTTGGGACCTCATCTCTGGAGATATTCAAGGTGGGCAACCTGATCTAGCAGAAGATGTCCCTGATGAGTGCAGAGGGGCTTGGACCAGATGACCTTTGGAGGTCCCTTCCGAGCCAGAGCTTTCTGTGTGATTCTGTGTAATGATGAGAAACAGATGATTTGGAACTTTTTGCTCCTACAGCCCTGTGGAGCAACAGTGTTTTTCCTTCAGAAAATGACAGGTTAAAGTTGTCCTGGGTGACCTCAAATTAAAGAGTTTCCACAGGTTAGCTCCATTGGATTTCTGTTGCTGTTGTTGCCATTGGAATGGGCTGCCCAGGGAGGTGGTGGAGTCACCGTCCCTGGAGGTGTTCAAGAAAAGACTGGGTGGGGCACTTAGTGCCATGGTCTGGTTGACTGGATAGGGCTGGGTGCTAGGTTGGACTGGATGATCTTGGAGGTCTGTTCCAACCTGGTTGATTCTATTCTATTCTATTCTATTCTGTTCTATTCTATTCTATTCTATTCTATTCTATTCTATTCTATTCTATTCTATTCTATTCTATTCTATTCTATTCTATTCTATTCTATTCTATTCCTGTCTCCAAAAAGCTGGTGTTACTTCTCTGTCCACTTCTATTCTACATTTCCTGTGTCAAGAAAGACATCAACCTAATTAGCCATGATAATTTGGAACTTCACATAGGTTGGACTCGATGATCTTTAAGGTTGGACTCGATGATCTTTAAGGTCTTTTCCAACCTGGTGAATTCTGTCATTCCGTAAGAAACACTTCATGTGAATGCAACCGACAGGGATTGTGCAACTCCAGGGTGCAGCGACTGCAGCAGCACAAGGCTCTAAACTGCAGCTTTGCTGCTAAGCAAAGTTTCCTTCACCTGGTTGTGTTTTTGAGAGCAGTTGCATGAAATTCCACTCAAGAATAAGAAGGCTTTGAGATCTTTCTCTCTTTGTATTTGTTTTTTAAACCTGGAAGGTCTGTTTTAGATGACTTCTTTAGCAGCTGTTGGTTTTTGGTTTCAGTTCATCTTTCCTTGATGGTTTCTTTTTTGTCGTTTTTCTGATGACTTTAAAGAAAATGATCCCCAGGAAGCAGATGCAGAAGACAGTGGCAATCTCTGTGAAGAGGCAGCTCCAGAGCCACACTTGGTTAACTGGAAAGTTGTCCTCTTGAGGGCTGGTACGAACTCGAGTCTCAGCTGAGTCTGCCAGGCCACTGCAAGTTTGAATCACAACCCAGGCAAAACTAGGAGAATTCAGATCATGTTCTGCCTCTAAAACCAGTGAGGGAACTTCTGAGGGCTGAATCACTTCTCTGGAGGCGTTTCAAAGAGGCAGAGATGTGGTGCTGAGGGACATGGCTTAGCACCAGACTTGGAAGAGTCAGAGAATGGTTCGACTGGACGAGCTTAAAGCTCTTTGCCAAACAAAACAATTCTGTGAGTCTCTGAAAATGTGTTGCTGGATTTCCTTCTTCACCTCTAAGTTACCCAAGCAGCAGGAGGTGAGGGCAGAATGACTAAAAATTCCTGCATCTGCACTGTGCTCTGTGCGCTGTGCTCCAACCCCAGTCCTGCACAGGCAGTGCTGATCAGGAAGACTTGCTAGGAACAGCTGTTGATCTGTTGGACTGTAGGAGAGCCCTGCAGAGGGACCTGGACAGGCTGGATGGGTGGGCAGAGGCCAATGGGATGAGATTTGACAAGGCCAAATGCAGGGTGCTAGGTTGGACTGGATGATCTTAGAGGTTGCTTCCAACCTGGTTGATTCTGTGAGTCTATAATTGTGTGAAGGGCTGCACAGAAACCACAGCTGCTCTCAGATGGCTTTTGTGCCAGGTGACTGTACCTGATAATAGTACAGAACTGTTAGGAAAGTCCATAGGGGAGTACCATAGAATCATTTTGACTGGAAATATCCTCTAAAATCACTGAGTGCAACCATACATCCAGTACCACCACGGCCATTAAACTGCCTCCCAAACTGCCATGGACACACCCTCAGGGATGGTGATTCCACCACCTCCCTGGGCAGCCTGTTCCAATCCCTGGCCACTCCTGCAGCAAAGATGTTTTCCTAATATCCAACCTAATCTTCTCCTGATACAGCTTGAGGCCATTTCTTTGCATCCTATCACCTGATATAAGGGAGCAGAGCTCAACCCCCACCTCACCACAGCCTCCTTTCAGGGAGCTGTAGAGAGCAATGAGGTTTCCTCTCAGCTTCCACTTCTTCAGACTAAACAAGCCCAGGTCCTTCAGCTGCTCCTCCCCAGCCCTGTTCTCCAGACTCTTCCCCAGCTTTGTTGCCTTTCTCAGGACCCATTCCAGCCCCTCAATGTCCTTCTTGGAGTGTGTGGCACAAAACTGAGCCCAGGATTCGAGGTATGGCCTCACCAGTGCCATGTCCAGGGGCACAATCACCTCCCTCCTCCTGCAGACCATACTATTAAGGGTGGCCTTCTTGGCCACCTGTGCACAGCGCTGGCTCACATTCACCCAGCAGTCAAGCAGCAATCTGGGAGTTGTGCTCCTGCACACAATACTCTTCTGGAAGGTGTCATTTGTTCCCCAAAAGGCAGGTCCCTCACCCTGCAGAAGCTGTGCTAGCCCACAGCAGCTGTACAAGTCTGCTTTCTGTATTTCTGTGGGTTTGTAGAAGTTTTCTATACCTGGAAATCTGAATTATTATTTTTTTTAAGCTTCTTTTCCAATTAATTTTCTGTACAGATAAACCCTCAACCAAGTTCCTCAGGAACCACCACCCAACAGCACCTTACCCTCCTCTGACAGGCAAACTCGGCTCTCAGAGCTGCCTTGCTCTGAATTTGCATCTGAAGGGTTTCCATCAGCTCTGGTGTCCAACTCTGTTTCTCCCACTCTGCTGCAGAGAGAAAAACTGAAGCAGGTTGCCATAAAACTGATCAAGTGCAAAGTGACACCCACCTTAATCACTACCTGGAGGTGACACAGGTCTGAAGGCCTTTTCAGAGCAACAAAGAGCAAATCACTGAGTTTGGTATTAGCCTGAAAGCCATGGAGACATTTTTATCCTCTTGTGTGTTTTGAAAGGATGACAACTTTGTTCTAGGGCAAGACCTTTCACGACAACAATCCCCAGCAATATTAAAAGCAAACATGAATAATATCCAGGAATAATTGAGAGTTAATAGGTGTGTTTTTAAAAGAAACTACCCCCCCTCTACGCTGCCCTGGTGAGACCTTGAATACTGTGTTCAGTTTTGGGCTCCCCAGTTGAAGAGGGACAGGGATCTGCTGGAGAGGGTCCAGCGGAGGGCTACGAACATGATTAAGGGACAGGAGGGGATGGCTTATGAGGAAAGGCTGAGGGACCTGGGGCTTAGTCTGGAGATTTAGATTCCATCTAAACACAAGGGTGAACTTCTTTACTGTAAGGGTCACAGAGCACTGGAACAGGCTTCCCAGAGAGGTTGTGGAGTCTCCTTCTCTGGAGACTCTCAAGACCTGTCTGGATGTGTTCCTCTGTGATCTGTGTTAGATAGTATTGTCCTGCTCTAGCAGGAGGGTTGGACTCTTATGATCTCCTTCAGTCTCTTCCAACCCCTAATATCCTGTGAGTCTGTGATTTTAACCTTGCACAGCCAGATTTAATTATCAAAATATTACTCATTTTCCTTTCCTGCCACACACAGCTCCCAGGCTGGTTCTGTGCTGGGGAGTTGTCTTGGGTGGTCCTTTTGTCTCTCAGCCCTCTCCACTCTCCATGCCCACCTCTGCTGCCCGTGTTCTGCTTTGGAAGCAGGCAGCAGCTGAGCTGCTGAGGACATACAGGCAGCATCTGACACCACCTTTGGGCAGCATTCCCTGGTTCTTCGGGTTTCTTGCTTCCTTGAGTGACTTCCCTGGCTGAAGGAACATCTTTGGGTCATGGTGTACAGCCAGGTTAGAGCCAGAGTACCTTCTGGTCCAATTTGGGGTTGGAGTAGATGACCTTTGAAGGGCACTCCCAACCCAGACCATTCTATGGTCAAAACACACAATACTGCATTGTCCATAGAGTAGAATCATAGAACTATAGAATCAACCAGCTTGGAAGAGACCACCAAGATCATCCAGTCCAATCTATCACCCAGCCCTATCCAATCAACTAGACCATAATCCTAGTACTATGGGATATTTCTGTTACTCATTAAATAAAAGACCTCTGAGACTTTTGATGAAGTGTGATATATTTCTGTTACTCATTAAATAAAGGAGCTAAAAGACTTTTAATTAAGTGAGTTACAAATAAATTCCAGTTGCTGTTGAACTCGATGATCCTAGAGTTCTTTTACAACCAAAATGATCCTTTCATAAGCCAAGCAGGACACACATATATGAATAAATCCTCAATAAATAAAGTGAGGATTAACTACTTGCAAATTGTTTGACGTTTAATTAAATACTGGACCAAACAGAAGCTTTCCTTGCCCTCCCTGCTCAAGATTTACACCACTAAACATTTGCACTCTTGATATATGAGGTTTAACAAGGCCAAGTGCAAGGTTATGCACTTTGGCCACAACAACCCCAAGCAGCGCTACAGGCTGGGGACAGAGTTGCTGAGAGCAGCCAGGAAGAAAGGGACGTGAGGGTGCTGGTAGATAGTAGGCTGAAGATGAGCCAGCAGTGTGCCCACATGGCCAAGAGAGCCAAAGGCATCCTGGCCCGTATCAGGAACAGTGTGGCCAGTAGGACAAGGGAGGTTATTCTGCCCCTGTACTCAGCACTGGTCAGGCCACACCTTGAGTACTGTGTCCAGTTCTGGGCTCCTCAGTTCAAGAGAGATGTTGAGGTGCTGGAACGTGTCCAGAGAAGGGCAAAAAAGCTGGTGAGGGGCCTGGAGCACAGCCCTGTGAGGAGAGGCTGAGGGAGCTGGGGGTGTGCAGCCTGCAGAAGAGGAGGCTCAGGGGGGACCTCATTGCTGTCTACAATTACCTGAAGGGAGGCTGTAGCCAGGTGGGGTTGGTCTCTTCTCCCAGACAACCAGCAACAGGACAAGGGGACACAGCCTCAAGTTGTGCCAGGGGAGGTCTAGGCTGGATGTTAGGAGGAAGTTCTTCACAGAGAGAGTGATTGGCATTGGAATGGGCTGCCCAGGGAGGTGGTGGAGTCACTGTCCCCGGAGGTGTTCAAGCAAAGCCTGGCTGAGGCACTTAGTGCCGTGGTCTGGTTGACTGGATAAGGCTGGGTGCTAGGTTGGAGTGGATGATCTTGGAGGTCTCTTCCAACCTGGTTGATTCTATGATTCTCTACTAAAGCGTTTGCCTCTAAGGCAGCAATAATTTAAGGCTGTGAGCGCAGTGGATGTTTTTCCATTAGGCAAAATAATTCTGTCATATATTCTCATATCTAATTCTGTCATACATTCCAATAAATAATTCTGTCATGGCATCCTGATAAATAATTCTGTCATACATCCCAGTCTTTTTGGACTGCAATCTTTGTAGTGAAGGGAAGTGTCAGTCAGCTACAATCTGATCGAAGAGCTGGATCAAAAGATGCTACCCGCAGGGGATGCAAATAAAAAGTGAGGGTTTTTTTTTAATGCATCACAGGAATTCCAGCCCATTCATAAAAACGAAGATCTAAGTGAAAAGTCACCGAATTATGGTGGCTGGAACATGCCAGATGCCCTCCTACCAGTCTGGTGCATTTTGGAGGAAGGCAGCAGTTCTGTAGTTTGAAGCCAGCAGCAGTACCTGTGAGGATCTAAAGTCTGCAAGTCTGACCGTCAGAACTAACCCACTGGGGCTGTCCATGGGGTTGTAATTGTGAGGCCAGTAACTCTTTACAGCCCCTGCTGACTTGCTTGTTGATTCTGAAGCCTTCAGCCAACATCAGACATGCTTAACTGCCCGGTACTTCTACAGAGCAGCTGCTGAGCGTTGCTGCTTGGGATGTGCTGCAAAATTCACCCCAAGCTAAGAACTTAGGGAAAGTTAAGGGGATTCATTTCTTACCTGACTGGTGTTCTGGGGCATTTTCAAGATAAGATGTGCTTCATTTAACTGAAAATTGCACTTAGCACAAAGCCTCCTGCGACTAGACAGTGCCAGGCAGGGAGCCTGAGTGTCAGAGAGCTCCCATCACCTCTGTCACTGCACCACACTATCCTGAGCAAAATCTTTGACCTTCCTGTGGTTTAATATCTCTTTATCCCTTCTCTGGGCAGTGGGTTTGTCTGCAGGAAAGCTGCTGGCCTCCTCAATGCTTGTAAATATGTGCAGGGTGAGTGTCAGGAGGATGGATCCAGCTCTGCTCAGTGATACCCAATGACAGGACAAGGGCAATGGTGGAAGTTGAGGCACAGGAAGCTCCATGGAAACATGAGGAGAAATTATTCTCCTATGAGGGTGACAGAACCCTGGAACAGGCTGCCCAGAGTGGGTTGTGGAGTCTCCCTCTCTGGAGATATTCAAACCCCACCTGGATGTGTTCCCGTGTGATCTGGTATAGGAAATCCTGCTCTGGCAGGGGGGTTGGACTGGATGAGCTTTGGAGGTCCCTTCCAGCCCCTGACATTCTGGGATTCTGTGTAATTGTAGGCAATCCCAGGGGAAGGCAAAGGTGGCCAGAGGAGCTGTCTGTCTGTCTGCAGCTCTCCCAGCACCACTTTGAGATGTGCAACTATTAATATGCATGTGCAGGTCGCACTCGTGAGTGTGAGACTTGATGCTTTCACTCTGGACACCTGCACTCATTCTGTGTTTATAAACCACACTGTAAGATCCTTTTTGACATCATAAGTAGTCGAGGACCTGATCTCATATTTCATCAGACAAGGTCACCTCCAGGTGATTCTTTGGCATCAGCTTGGAGTGAGATCTCAGGACTGCACACCTGCCAACAGCAGTATTCCAGGTGTGTGGGAGTGCTGAGATAGAGACTGAGCAAAGAAACGGAGCCACTGGTGCTTGTACAGATCTCTGCCTGCAAGATGGACAACTAGCTAACAACTGTCCTGCCTCCCCACCAGATGGGAAGGTGATGAATGCAGTTAATGCAAAGCACTCACAACTGACCCACTGGTAAATGGTGCATTCTCAGATGTCAGGCTCAGGAGAAAAATGGTTTGATACCACCTGAAGCCCCAGTGACTGTAAGAGCTAACTGCCTCATAGAGGTGGGAAAGCCCTCACTTTTGGCTGTGCACCGCTGATCACCGAACGGTGCAGCAGCCTGCCCAGGGAGGGGGTTGAAATGCTGAGGGATGTGCATTAGCCCCAGATTGAGAATCATAGAATGGTTTAGGGTGGAAGGAACCTCAAGGATCATCCAGTTCCAACCCCCTGCCATAGGCAGGGACATCTTCCACTAGAACAGGTCACTCAGGGCCTCATCCAGCCTGGCCTTGAACACTTCCAGGGAGGGAACAGCCACAACCTCCCTGCGCAACCTGTGCCGGTGTCTCACCACCCTCACCGGAAAGAACTTCCTCCTAACATCCAATTGAAATCTCCCCTCTGCCAGTTTAAACCCATTACTCCTCATCCTGTCATTATAAGACCTTGTCAATAGTTCCTCCCCAGCCTTCCTGTAGGCCTCTTTCAGATACTGGAAAGCCACTACAAGGTCTCTTTGAAGCCTTCTCTTCTCCAGGCTGAAGAGCCCCAACTCTCTCAGCCTGTCCTCATAGCAGAGCTGCTGCAGCCCTCTGAGCATCTTCGTGGCCTTCTCTGGACTCATTCAAATAGTTCCGTGTCCTTCCTGTGTTGGGGACTCCAGAACTGTACACAGCACTCAGTACTTGGCAGAGTTAGATAGCAGTTGGACTCAATAATCTTAAAGCTCTTTTCCAACCTAAACGATCCCACGATTCTGTGGCTCGGGTTGCAAGCTGCACAGCTGCCTTCCCAGCAGGGCTACAGCTCACAGCCCACAGCCTTGACCACAGCTCCACCCTGGCTTTGCTCTATCTGCTGCAGGTAGGATGATCAAGATGGATCTGACCATCAGCACAGATCATCTTGCTTTTATAGGTTGGGTCAAAACCGATAGTAGGATGCCTGCCTCTGTTGAAATCTATCTTCTTGTGGCCGCATAGACGCACGCGGTTAAATCATGCAGTTAAATCCTGTGTTGTGGACTGGGTTCCAGTGGACTGCTCTACCTGGTGCAATAATCAAATACATCAGAAAAAAAAAAGAGCTATTGAGAAGGACCATTTTTATCTCCTTTATCAGGTTATCACGACTTATCTTAATCTTAGAGAAACAAATCTGTGATGTGGCTTCCACCTTCAGCTGCAGTCGTTTTCTCCTGTTGCTGGGAGAGCACCATTAAGGATGGAGCCTGCGCTTCAGTTCCCTCTCGGGATGGATCCCGGTTAGCTGAAGGTAGGCTGTGGGAAAGCACCACTAGAGGTCACTCAGAATTAATTGTTATCTAATTAGCATACATTGACCTTACGTTTCGGGCTGTCCTGTCACTTTCTTATTTAAGGCACAGTCGGTTTGGATGCTTCAGCTAATTCTGACAAAACTCAGAGAAGCTGGAGAAAAAGAAAAATTCTATCAGCTCTTCCCTCATATGACTCTTCCCGAGGCTCCCAAATCAGCTTTGCAGTTGCCTCTGCAGGCGGCAAATCATTTTGTCCTCAGCGGTGAGCTTAATAATAGCAGTGCTGGACCTCTGGAAGTGTTGGGTTTAGAGGCATTCAGGCCTGGCTGTGTTATCTCAAACAGCTGCTCACCCATTTCGGAAATGAGGCCAAAGAATATTGTGCAAGTGAGGGAAGAGAGAAGAAAACAACTCCTCAACGTTTCCAGGTCCTTCTCCAGCCACGCTGCACCACCTCCATCCCATCCCCCCTATCCTCAGTAAAATTTTAACTGCTGCTACAAAGCAGAAGAAGCAGATCTTGATAGGAATTGTTTGGCTAAGTGAAAGAGGTGAGGAGCAAAGCTTAATGCTGATTAATGGCTATGTGTCGAAATATCTCTGCATGTGTTTAATCAAAAGCAGATGTTCTATTTGCAGGGTGTTTTTATCACCTCTCAAAATGAGGATGGCAATTTATTTGCCAAAGACAACAGGAAAAGAGAGATCTAATTAGTATGTTCTCTAAGGTTAAGGCCACCAACTGCTGGTGCACATGCATACATCACCTGATACATGCAGTCAAACACACTCAAGGGACTGAGTCCTCCCACTGCTCAGCAGATGATTTGTGCTCAGCCAAAAGGAGGAGGCTTTCATTTTCCATCACAGAATCACAAAGGCTG
Source organism: Tricholaema leucomelas (assembly GCA_013400475.1). Lineage (NCBI taxonomy): Eukaryota > Metazoa > Chordata > Aves > Piciformes > Lybiidae > Tricholaema lacrymosa > Tricholaema leucomelas. The sequence continues at coordinate 212,846 of WAAF01000053.1, forward strand.
GAAGGGACCTCCAAATCTCATCCAGTCCAACTCCCCTGCCAGAGCAGCATCGGCTATACTAGATCACAGAGGAACACATCCAGGTGGGTTTTGAATATCTCCACAATCCCCCTGGGCAGCCTGTTCCAGGGCTGTGTCACCCTCACAGTGAATGCATCTCAGCACAGGAAAACTCCCAGAAAAGATGCTCTGCCAACACTGACCTACTCTTGTTTCGTTTCCCTTCTCCTCTTCTCATCCCCACCCCTTCCACTGGGTTTGATTGGCAAAGAATGGATTAGCTGCTCAGCTGATCCATATGTATGAACGTGACAACCAGAAAGGATCTTGCAATTTCCTGAAGGAACATTGAATAACCTCACGAGAGCAGAGTGTGTGCAGCTTGAGGAAAAGAAAAAAGCAGCACATGAAAGCTCTGTAAGATGAGTGAGAAATCTACCAGAAGCTCTTGTATGCTAATCAAATAAATAAATAATTAAATAAGACCATCAGCATCTTCCTCTACTTCTTTCTGCCCTTCCCAGAGAGATTATTCTTGTGGAGGGAGAATCATAGAATCATAGAATCATAGAATGGTTTAGGTTGGAAGGGACCTCAAGGATCATCCAGATCCAACCCCTCACCATAGGCAGGGACACCTCCCACTAGAGCAGGCTGGTCAAGGCCTCATCCAGCCTGGCCTTAAACACCTCCAGGGAGGAAGCATCCACAACCTCCCTGGGCAACCTGTGCCAGTGTCTTACCACCCTCACTGTAAAGAACTTCCTCCTAACATCCAGTCTAAATCTCCCCTCTTCCAGCTTAAACCCATTCCCCCTCGTCCTAACATTACTAGACCGTGTAAATAGTCCCTCCCCAGCTTTCCTGTAGGCTCCCTTCAAATACTGGAAGGCCACTATAAGGTCTCCTCGAAGCCTTCTCCTCTCCAGGCTGAAGAGCCCCAACTCTCTCAGCCTGTCCTCATAGCAGAGGTGCTCCAGCCCTCTGATCATCTTCGTGGCTCTCCTTTGGACCCGCTCCAGCAGTTCCATGTCCTTCTTGTATTGGGGGCTCCAGAACTGCACACAGTACTCCAGGTGGGGTCTGACGAGAGCAGAGTAAAGGGGGAGAATCACCTCCCTTGCCCTGCTGGCCACACTTCTCTTGATGCAGCCCAGCACTCGGTTGGCTGTCTGGGCTGCATGTGCACACTGCCGGCTCATGTTGAGCTTCTCGTCGACCCAGACCCCCAGGTCCTTCTCCTCAGGGCTGCTCTCCAGCCATTCATCACCCAGCCTGTATCTGTGCCTGGGATTGCACCGACCCAGGTGCAGGACCTTACACTTGGCCTTGTTAAACGTCATGAGGTTGGCCTGGGCCCACCTCTCCAGCCTGTCCAGGTCCCTCTGGATGGCATCCCTGCCCTCCAGCAAGTCAGCTGTGCCACACAGCTTGGTGTCATCTGCAAACTTGCTGAGGGTGCACTCAATTCCTCTGTCCATATCACTGACAAAGATGTTAAAGAGCACTGGTCCCAGCACTGACCCCTGAGGAACACCACTTGTCACCGGTCACCAGGAGAAAGGCAGAGTCAGCCACCGAGCAACATCCTGCCTGAGCTAATGGAATGGGGATGTCATGATCATGGTTTAAAGCAGCAAACCATCCTCTGGACTTCTGCCCAGGGAGGCTGTAGGGCCTGTTGTGATGTAACAAGGGGAAATGCTTTTAAACTGTCAGAGGGGAGGTTTATGTTAGATTCAAGGAAGATGAGGGTGGTAAGACACTGGCATGGGTTGCCCAGAGAGGTTACCCTATCCCTGGAACCATTAAAGGTCAAGTTGGACAAGGCTCTGAGCAACCTGTTCTAGTTGAATGTATTTCTGCTTGTTGCAGGAAGGTTGGACTAGATGACTTCTGGTGCAGAGCTGGTCTGGTGTGCTACATCCCATGAAATCTGCACCTCTCAGTTCAAGGTCTTCCATGACCTGGAGCATCTTTCATCTGCACATACTTCACATGTCCTAAGGACATCAGCTTTCTAGTGTTGCTGGACTTTCATCTTTCATCATGCAGTCATGTCTGCTTATTTAATAGGGCAAGCTTTGACCTTTCTATGGCCACATTTCTTCTTCTGAGGACAAACTGCATTTGCATTAGAACAGAAGTCTTAATGCCAGGCTTATAGTTAGTGTGTACCCTGTTCTGAAGGGCTGCATAAAGAATGTTCAGGGCTGCTTAACAGAGACTCTGCTTAAAAGCTGAGCTTAATAGAGGTTCTTCTTTCCCAGACTTCTTCTACTCTAGAACAAATAAAAGAACTTTTTAACACACCCGGAAAACCACTGGGTTTTAAAAGTCAAGGTGGAATAACTTAGAAAGAGGTCAAAGCTTCAAGCCTGAGATGGAGAAACAAAGGAACATAGAATCACTCAGTTTGGAAAAGACCTCTAAAATCTTTGAGCCCAACTGTAAATCCACACCCCCATGCCCACTAAACCATGTCCCCAGGTGTCATGGCCACATAATTCTTGAACACCTCCAGGGATGGGGACTCAACCACTTCCCTGGGCAGCCTGTTCCAATGCCTGACTACTCTTGCAATAAACGTTTTTTTTTCCTAATATCTAATCTAAACCAGCCCTGGTGCAACTGAGGCCATTTCCTCTCATCCTATTGCTTGTTGCTTTAGAGAAGAGACCAATCCCCACCTCTGACAAATTCCGTTCAGGGAGCTGTGGAGAACAATGAGGTCTCCCTTCAGCCTTCTCTTCTCCAGACTAAACACCCCCAGCTCCCTCAGCTGCTCCTCCCCAGCCCTGTTCCCCAGACCCTTCATCAGCTTTGTTGCCCTTCTCTGGACATGCTCCAGCCTCTCAATTTCCTTCTTGTAGTGAGGGCCCAACACAATTCTCAAAACAGCATCTCTAATTAAGGAAAAAGGCTCCACCAAAGAAGAGCTGATGCAAGAGGCCAATGGTTGAAGAGTCTTATTAGAGAAAATAAATAGCAGGTGAGCTGAGGCAGAGACTTTGCCATTCATTTTCAAGGAGAGTTGCAGCTTTTGATATGCAAATCTTCCTAAAACTCCCAAAGTCTTGACTAGCAGCTACCTCGAGCTGTCAGATTCCCTGGCTGGATCAGCACCAAGCAATTTCTGCCGACTACACATCCCTCCTTCCCTCATCACTCTGCTTTTCTACCCATTGTTACAACAGCATCCATCATAACACCTTCTCAGCTGGGGCAAACGCCCTCCTAGCCCTGTCCTTCGCAGCTCCCCTAAAAGACCACCTAGCAGCAGAGAAAATTCCCACCAACCTTTCTAACCAGCTGACACAACGATTTGCAGAGACATTTCTTTCCCAGCCCCTACAAACCTGCCTTTTATCCTGTGTGCCTCATCATCAAAAAGCTGATTTCCAATTTACAGCATCTCCTAAATCCCAGCCACGTGAGCCTTCTCCTCTCAATCCTCTGTGCAGACTTAACCCAACAAATTAAATAGTGGGGGAAAGGCCAAACTTTCATCTCCTTGATGAAATGTGTGCCCAGATGTTTTGTGGCAGATATTCACCCAGGATAATGTAGCAACTCAGTTCCACCCCAGCACCAGAAGGACATGGAACTGTTGGAGCCAGTCCAGAGGACAGCCACAAAGATGCTCAGAGAGCTGGAGCAGCTCTGCTATGAGGACAGGCTACAAGAATTGAGGCTCTGCAGCCTGGAGAAGAAAAGGCCTCCAGGAGACCTTGGAGTGGCCTTCCAGTTTCTGAAGAGGACTATAGGAGGGCTGGGGAAGGACAATTGACAAGGCTTTGTAATGACAGGATGAGGAGTAATGGGTTTAAACTGGCAGAGAGGAGATTTTAACTGGATGTTAGGAAGAAATTCTTTGTGGTGAGATTGATGAGACACTGGCACAGGTTGTGCAGGGAGGTTGTGGCTGTTCCCTCCCTGGAGGTGTTGAAGGCCAGGCTGGATGAGGCCCTGAGTGACCTGTTCTAGTGGGAGCTGTCCCTGCCTCTGGAGAGTTGGAGCTTGAGATCTCTTCCAACCTAAACATTCTTTTTCAGACTCTGCTTTTAAAAGCAATGAAGCTGAAGGGTAAGTGGAGGCTTTCCACCCAGTCATAAATAGACAACTCACAGAATCCTAAGATCACTTCATATTCAGTGGGGTTTAGGTGCTCTGTTTTTTCTAATAATCCACTAAATTAGTGCTTAAAGCTATGGGAAATAAACCAATTCTGATTAGTGAAGTTACAAAACAGAGCTCAGGGTGTGCGCTATAATCGGATGTATGGATGCGACCATCATCTGGATAGTGTGGCAGGAGGCTTGACTTTGAACCTAATCCCTAAACTGCTTTTGTAATTCTCTAAAAGCATATCACAATATGGCCAGCAAGACACTGCCACAAAAATAGGGACAATTCATTTAAAACACCCCCACCAACCCAATCCAAAAGGAGAGGCTGCAAAGGATAATGAGCATCTGGGATGCTAAAAGCATCTCACCTGGGCTTTGAATCTCTGCAACAGTCTCTGCTGCTCGTATTTTGCTTTCCCTGGGGAGAATGGTGACCAGCACTGCTTTGAGCCTTCTGTCTTCTCTCCATGGTGAAGAAGTTCAAATGTACAAAGGCAGAATCTTGTTTTTAAAAGAACTTCTATATTTTTTTAAGAAAGGCTGTGGTTGGTAGGTCGAGGGAGGTTCCTCTGCCCCTCTACTCTCCCCTGGTGAGGCCTCATCTGCAGTATTGTCTCCAGTTCTGGGCCTCTCCTTTCAAGAAGGACAGGTTGCTGCTTGAAAGAGTCCAGCACAGAGCCACAAAACTGATTAAGGAAAGTGAACTGCTTCTTTATGAGGAGAGCCTGAGGAAGCTGGGGCTTGGAGAGGAGGAGACTAGGGGCTGACCTCATTCATGTTTATCAATATGTGCAGGGTGAGTGCCAGGAGGCTGGAGCCAGGCTCTGCTGGGTGATGTCCAGTGACAGGACAAGAGGCAATGGGTGGAGGTTGAGGCATAGAAGGTTCCATGTGAACCTGAGGAGGAATTTTTTGACTGTGAAGGTGACAGAGCACTGGAACAGGCGGCCCAGGGGTTGTGGAGTCTTCCTCTCTGGAGATGAATAAGAACTGTCTGGATGTGTTCCTGTGTGATCTGCTCTATGTGATCCTGCTCTGACAGGGGGGTTGGACAGATGAGCTTTCAGGGTTCCTTCCAGTCCCTGACATTCTGTGTTTGTATGATTCTAAGAACTTGTTTTGATGGATGGTGTGCAACCCAGGCAGCCAACCACGTCCTGGGCTGCAGCAAGAGCAGTGTGGGCAGCAGGGCAAGGGAGGGGATTTTGCCCCTTTACTCTGCTCTCATCAGACCCCACCTGGAGTACTGTGTGCAGTTCTGGAGCCCCAAACACAAGAAGGAACTGTTGGAGCCAGTCCAGAGGAGGGCCACAAAGATGCTCAGAGGGCTGCAGCAGCTTTGCCATGAGGACAGGCTACAAGAATTGAGGCTTTTCAGCCTGAAGAAGAGAAGGCTTCAAGGAGACCTTGGAGTGCCCTTCCAGTATCTGGGGTACAGGAGAGCTGGGGAAGGACTAGTTATAAAGTCTTGTAATGACAGGATGAGGAGTAATGGGTTTAAACTGGCAGAGAGGAGATTTAAAGAAGATGTTAGGAAGAAGATTTTTACAGTGGGGGTGGTGAGACACTGGCACAGGTTGCCCAGGGAGGTTGTGGCACTTGAACAGGTTGCCCAGGGAAGTTGTGGCGGTTCCCTCCCTGGAGGTGTTAAAGGCCAGGCTGAATGAGGCCTTGAGCAACCTGCTCTAACCTGTTCCAGTGGGAGGTATCCCTGCCAATGGTGGAGGGTTGGAACTGGATGAGCTTTGAGGTCCTTCCAACCTAAACCATTCTATGATTCTATGAAATCTCTCAAATGGACCAGTTAAACCCTTGAGTGTGTTTCTTAACTAAGCTGAAACACCATTATCAATCCCAGGGAGGTTGGCCAGCAAGCCAAATGCAAGCAGGACCAAAGCAAAGCCCCCCCCCCCACTCACTACTGCTGCTCAGGCATTTTGCTGTGAGACAAAGCCCTGGGCCAAGAAGCAATGCCAAAGGCTAATCCCAAACTGTGCAGACCATGCAGACACCCAGTAATTTGTCATCATGATAAACTTGTTGGGAGGCATTAAGGGAATATCACCTGCAAATGTGCCATAAAGGTGCTCTTTCATGTTCTTTGAAGGTGTTTCCCATGATCTTGGGCACAGTTGTCCTTCCAGGCTGAACTGAAGTGGCAATTGGCTCCTCTCCTGGCTAGCTGGAGCTAGAGCACAGGTATTTCAGAAGAGAAAAATGATGAGCTGGCTGCCCTGCCTCTGCTCTGCTTGCCTCCATTCTTATCTTTGTTCTGTCTCATCTGCTCTGCCAAACTGCCAGTCACCTCCTGGGGACACTCTCTACCTGACAGCTCGTAGGATTGTCTGACTTTCCCTCATCTCTAGTGCATGCTTTTAGGTCCTGAGGCTGAGGCACACCATCTGGGAGCTGGACCTGTGGCCAAGGCAGCTGCTCAGGATGCGCCTTATTGTTATGGGTCTCCTTGTTACCCCAGTGGCACCCGCTTGTGAGCATGAAGGAGTTCGCTGCTACCAGAGGAGCCTTGCTCTCCTTCTGCTGAACTGTGTCTCCTCCTTGCTTGGCTCTGAAGGAGATGGTGCCTGAATTGTCTCTGGCTCAGGACAATCAACTCCGTTTATTAAGGGGTTGTAGTCTCCTGGCTGTATGAAAGCCCCACTGATGGAGGTATCACTTGGCTTTGCTTTGTCCACAAACAATGATTTCATCTTTTTTAGTCTTAATGCCAGATTTTGGCACTGGCTTCTACACTGTTGAGTAAGGTCTCCTACAAGTCCCAGAGTGCAGCAGCTTTAGAAGAAAAAAGAACAACAAATAATATTTTTTTTCTTTCAATAATACTGCAATGGGCCACAGCTGCCCAGTCTGAGGCAGAGGGATTTGAAGCACTTGATTTGCTCTTCTTCCAGAGCATTTGATATTAAAACAGAGGATGCCACTCTCATGACAGAAAGTGTTGTGTGAACAAGAGGAAATGCCCTCAAGTTGTACCAGGAGAGGTTTAGGTTGGATATTCAGAAGAATTTCTTTGCTGCAAGAGTCATCAGACACTGGAACAGGCTGCTCAGGGAGGTATTGGAGTCCCCATCTCTGGAGATGTTCAAGATCCGTGTGGCCATGGCATTTGGGGAACATGGTTAAGTGGCCAAGGTGGTGTTGGATTGATGGTTGGATCTGATGATCTTAGAGGGGTTTTTCAACCAAAACCAATTCTGTGATTCTATGATTCTGTGTTTCTGTGATTCTATGGACATTGAAAGTGTAAAGGACTTATCTATGCCTGAGGACACTTTTAAGCCCTGTCTGCTCTGCTCTATCTTACCTGGTTTCTCTCTCCCTCCAGCTGAAAAACTGACTTCCAGAATTGCCTAATTCACATCAAGTTGCAAGGCAATAAATGAACAAGAAAACTTCTGCTCCCACACCTTGGACATATCACCATACACAAAAGTGCCTATAAACTAAACCAGCACCTCAGAGCCCTCAAGTGACATTAAGCCCCTGCACTGCAATCTGCCAAGCCTACGACAGACAGTAAAAAGCCAAAGACAGAGCAGGGTCCTGGCAGCCTCTGTAGAAAGCAGCACACATCACTGGTAAGAGCTGGTTTGCAGCTGTGCCTCTCAGCCCTCCGACTGAGTTGTTTCCTAGGTGTAATAGCTGCCTACAGGTTGTAGCTACATGAGTGCATTGAAGGTGATGCAAAGCCAGAGCACTGCACTGTGCTGCTGCTTGTACTAATAAATATTTAAGGGTAATGCCAAAGTACCTTAGCAACAGCAGACCCTCCTCTGGTGCAGCTCTTGAAGAACAACCTGCAAATTGCTGTCCTTGACAAAAAAAAAGCATATGAAAAGGATGGAGATGTATCAGAGGGTTAATTGATTTTTGTTCAGTAAAATTCCTCACCTCTCCTCTCCCTTACCCTCCCTTATCCTCTCCTCTTCTCTCCTCTTCTTCCCTTCCCTTCTCTTTTCACTTCCCTAATATTCCCCTAATTTCTGATAGCCAACTCTGTCCTACTCCTTACAGGCCAATCATAGAATGGTTTCAGTTGGAAAGCAGCTTTAGGATCATTGATTCCAACCAAGTCTAGTGCTAAACCACGAGGAAATGGAGAAAAAACCTCTTGTCTGCAGACAACACTTCAAAATTAATTTCTCCATTAAACTTTGTCTAGGAAGGGGCAAAAAAAGAGACTCAGGCATTCAGAGTTGGAGCATCCTTCCTTAAGACAAAGTCGAGCTCAGACCTCACTAACACTAGTTAGCAGAATGTCTTGGCTCCATAAGGCAAAGACAAACTGTTTCATGAGTGCCTTTTCCTGGTCAGATCCATGGCTCTGGGATAAGGAATCCCAGCTGAAAACAACATTTGTACAGCTCACACAGCAAACAGGCATGGGCAGAAAGCATTTACAAACCCAGGCCATGTTAATTGCTTCTGGGAGTGTCTTGAGATTACTCCACCTGAAAATATTTGAGGGTTGTGATGAAGACTCAAAATATTGTGGCACCCAGGCAGCAAGGCAAACGTTTCACTCATTTCCTTTTGGTTTTGAAATGAGGCACAGAGGGGAGGAAAATGCAGCCTGGATTTTACAAGGTGAAGAGGCAGATCTGTGTTCAGGAGTCTCCTGCAGAACTCTGTGTCCAGCTGTGCTGGCTTTCATGGCCAGGCAGTCTTTTGATTGAACAGAGTAGGTCATAAATTTGGGATTTACTTCTAGAACCAAAATGCTTACAAGTCCGGGGGCATTTTGTGCTTGAAATTCAGGAATCAAGGAGAGAAAAATACATGAAAGTAGCTTGATGTTGTCTTCCTGAACAGCCTTCATCTTCAGCTCTACAATGAGATCTGGCTGCTGTGCACATTGTTCTCTGAGCTGGGATAAAGCCTGTGGTGTAAAAGTCGTTGTTTCACCTGCTGTGAATGTTCTTTCCTTTCCATCAGGAGAGAATGAAATCCTAAAGAGAGTTTTTTTTTCTGTGGTAAGATTTTTGTTAATGAAAAAGAAGAGAATAAAGTAAAGCAGTGGCTTTCCACTGCCTTTAGTCACCTTTATTTCATGTGCCAGGGAATTTCCCCCCTTTGGCCTCACTCTAGGTTTGGCTAATGTTATTCTGGAATTCCCATTTCTTTTAACAGAATCACAGAATATTAAAGACCTCCAAAGCTCACCCAGTCCAACCTCTCAGCCAGAGCAGGAGCACCTAGGCCAGATCACACAGGAACACATCCAGGTGGGTTTTGAATATCTCCAGAGAGGGAGACTTCACAACCCCCCTGGGCAGCCTGTTCCAGGGCTCTGTCACCCTCACAGGAATAAAACTTTTCCTCATGTTTCCATGGAACCTCCTATGCCTCAGCTTCCACCACTGCCCCTTGTGCATCACTGAGCAGAGCTGGCTCTGAGCACTCATCTTTTATGTATTGATAACCGTGAATGAGTGCAGCCCTCAGAATCCTCCTGTCCAAGCAGCCCCAGGTCCCTCAGGCTCTCCTTGTAAGATCTTCCACTGCCTTCATCACCTTTGTGACTCTGAGCTGGACTTTTCTGAGCAGTTCCCTGAAGTCCTTCTTGAATTGAGTGGCCCAAAACTGGACACAATATTCCAGACATGGCCTTACCAGGGCAGAGCAGAGGAGAAGAACCTCTCTTGACCTACTGAACACAGCTCTTCTAATCCAACCCAGTGCATTCGCAGCTAATGAAAGAAAATGAACCAATGTAAATACATTTTATTTTGCTGAATGGTGGTGTGGAGCTAGCTGGAGGAAAGCCTGAAAACTCCTGCTATCAAGGCTGTGTGGAAAAATCCAACCATCTGAAAGTCATAGTTTTGGGTTTTGTGAAGTATGAACCCATTCTGTTTCATTATAAACTAGAAGGGATTATTCACTGGGATCCCAGAAGTGGAAAGCAAAAGATGGAGCAGAGATTCAGAATGACCATTTGGGAGCTGTGATCTCCCCATAGGTTCACAGAATTGCAGAATCAACCAGGTTACAAAAGACCTCTGAGATCATCCAGTCCAACCTATCACCTAACCATTCTAATTAACTAAACCCTGGCACTAAGTGCCTCATCCAGCCTCCTTTTAAACATCTCCAGGGATGGTGACTCCACCACCTCCCCAGGCAGCCCATTCCAATGCCAATCACTCCTTTCTGTGAAGAATTTCCTCCTAACATCCAGCCTAAACCTGTCCTGGCACAGCTTGAGGCTGTGTCCTCCTCTTCTGTCACTTCTTGCCTGGTAAAAGAGACCAATGTGGCTACAACCTCCTTCCAGGTAGTTGTAGAGGGCAATGAGGTCTGCCCTCAGCCTCATCTTCTCCAGGCTGCACACCCCCAGCTCCCTCAGCCTCTCCTCACAGGGCTGTGCTCCAGCCCCCTCACCAGCTTTGTTGTCCTTCTCTGGACACATTCAAGCACCTCAACATCTTCCTTAAATTGAGGGGCCCAGAACTGGACACAGCACTCAAGGTGTGGCCTGACCAGTGCTGAGTACAAGGGCAGAAGGTCTTCCCTGGTCTTGCTGGCCACGGTATGTATTCATTAATGGTGCAGAGTGGAAGAAGGCAGGGAAACATGGCCAGGAAACATTCTGTACAGCAAATGTGTTCTACAGAAATACTGGCTTTACTAGAATGCACACCTGACTTTCTAAATAGCTTTGTCAACACTCCCATTAAGCTTACTTAGTTAACAGGAGTTCACCCCAAAAATTCTCCTTGCAGTTTAGATGGGAGTTATCTGGAGCCTTCTAAAAGCTCCCTTCCTTCCACAACACATACTGGGATGCTTCAAGTAATCATTTATGGAGCAAACTAAAAAAGGCAGAACACAGAGCTTCAGACTCTGATGTTGTAAAAGTCTTTGTTTCCTTCCATCATGTGAGTATGTTCCAGGACTACAAAGGTGGCCTATATCAGGAACAGTGTGGACAGTCCTGCTCCTGTACTCATCACTGCTCAGGCCACACCTTGAGTACTGTGTCCAGTTCTGGGCCCCTCAGTTGAAGAAAGATGTTATGGTGCTTGAACATGTCCAGAGAAGGGCACCAAGTCTGGTGAGGGGCCTGGAGCACAGCCCTGTGAGGAGAGGCTGAGGGAGCTGGGGGTGTGCAGCCTGCAGAAGAGGAGGCTCAGGGCAGAGCTCATTGCTGTCTACAACTACCTGGAAGGGAGGTTGTAGCCTGTGCTAGTTGGAGCCTAGCTAGCATGTTTTGGTGAGAAGAACTAGATGATAGGCTGTAAAATGAAAACAATGGTGAGGTCTACTTCCCTCACAGTCTTGCTGGGATGTGTAAAGAAGAAAGGCAAAACAAAGATTAGGTCACTTGCTTCTTCTCTTCGCTGGGGAGCTTTGCCTGCTGGGGAGAAGCTGAGNAAAGTGGGGGGGGCAGGGGACACCCAAACCATCACATAGCCAGATGGGGTTGGTCTCTTCAGCCAGGCACCCAGGGACAGAAGAAGAGGACACAGCCTCAAGCTGTGCCAGGCCAGGTTTAGGCTGGATGTTAGGAGGAAGTTCTTCCCAGGAAGAGTGATTGGCATTGGAATGGGCTGCCCAGGGAGGTGGTGGAGTCACCATCCCTGGAGATGTTTAAAAGGAGGCTGGATGAGGCACTTAGTGCCAGGGTTTAGTTAATTAGAAGGTGTTAGGTGATAGGTTGGAAGTGATGATCTCAGAAGTCTTTTTCAACCTGGTTAATTCTGTGATTCTGTGAACAGGGGATTGGATTACATTTGGTGAATGGGTGAGGTGGGTTTGGGATACTAGAAGGGCTGTCAGTCTGGAGGGTGATTTAAGAGCCTTGAATACTGTTGTCCTCCTCGGTGTTGTGAAATGCATGCATCTAGCTGTGCTGCCTGAGATCCCTTCCAGCTATTCCAGAAGAGCAGTTATTATTATCTGCAGGCAAGATTGCTTTGCAGAGGAGCAGATATGAGAAGGGAGCCTGTGTAATCATTTTAGCATGTGTGGATCTTAGCACCGGGGCTGATTTTTTTTTCAGAAGAGGCTGTCATCAATTCTGGCATCGCAAATTTTCTTCATCGTTACTCGTGCTGCTCCAGCTCAACAAATCAAAACAAAGGCAAAAAAAAAAAGGGGGGTCCAGGGTGTCAGCTGTGAGGCCTGCATCTGATGTATTTGGAGTGGGGGTTAAGAAGGCACGCCAGAAAAAAAAGGGCAGATAATTGTTATGCTACACAACAGGCACTCAGCGCCAACAGGCCGTGAAGAAGTAATTTATGTGGACACATTGACATTGCAAATTGTCAGTGTCCTCTTTAAAAAGACATGATTTCTTCTGAATTTTATTCAGACTGGAGTGACAGAGGTCTCTGCTTCCCGAGAGAATGCAGAAGGACCTTGGACTGCAAGGACGCCAGGAGGGCTTGTGGCCCCACGCTGCTCCCAAGCTCTCAGCACAATTGCATCCTTAGCGCTTCGCAAGAGTTAGGAAACAAGCAAGCTGCAGCTTTTAATGAAGCTTTCATAGCAGTGAGAAGAACTATGAAAAAGCATTTAAAGCAGCTCATCTCCTCCTCTATTCAGGCTCTCTTTCATTTCCAGAGGCAGTGGCAATGAGAAATTGGATGCTCTCCAGTTTAGATTGACAAGGAAGCAGAAAAGGAGCTGATGGCGGAAGTATCTGCTCCCGTCCCTCTGTCAATTCACTGCAGCTCTAATGGGCCAGCAGATTTTGAGGAACACCAGACAAAAAAGCAGCAGATATTTCATACATTTAACAAACTCAAAAGAGCTCTGCAGTCTCCCTACAGCCAGAGCTGCTTCAGACTCCCCTTTTGTTATTTCTGTGGAAGATGTAGAACATGAGCATTTACTCAGCTCTGCAGGCTGATTATAAACCCCTGACTCAGAGCATCTCAAAGTTATGCTTCCAATGCACAGACAGACATCCCAGTCCTCTGTACTGTCACACTGCCGCCCTAACAAGCTGGAAATATGTGTGTGAGCAGAGAAGACGTTGCAGGATCAGAGCAACAGTCAGTTCACAATGCATCACTGAGACTGATTTCCTTGTCAGCCCATGAAAACAAAACGTGACCCCATCAGAGCGTATTTGCATTTTGGGGAAGCAATCCCCTTAGCCTTTGATGTCACTGTTGGGTTTTTTTTCTGCCAGCATTGGTCACAATTCTCTAATTAGAGAGCATAACATTGTTGTGCTGGAGGTTGCTTCTCAACTCAGATGCAGGCATGAGGCATGTCAGTGCAGTAAGGCTGCATAAGCCTCCTTTTGCCTTTTTTGGGGTCTTTTTTGGTGGTTTTTGGTTGGGTTTTTTTGGGGGGAGATGTTTGGTTGGTTGGTTTTATGTGTGTTGCTTTATTCATTTGTTAGTTTTCTACAGAGGGCAGTGGGCCACAATATTTTAATATGAGCCTGCTGTAATCCTGTGACCTTACACAGGCACTTGAAAAGCAGTGGCGAGGCCGAGCAGTCTGCTCATTTGGTTTTCTCTCCTCTCTGAAACTTTGCAACCAAAGCTGATTTCAGGCTCTGTTTCTAAAAGTGTACACACCCAGCAAGTGCAAAAAAGGGAACAAATGTCAATGGATGCAACGTTTTTCATACTCAGGTGCTTGAATTCTGGCTCTCTACAGCTCCCTGAAAGGAGGTTGCAGTGGCGTGGGGGTTGGTCTCTTCTCCCTAGTATCACATGATAGAACAACAGGAAATAAATCATTGAATCATAGAATCAACCAGGTTGGAAGAGACCTCCAAGATCATCCAGTCCAACCTATCCCCCAGCCCGACTCAATCAACTAGACCATGGCACTAAGTGCCCCATCCAGTCTTTGTTTTGAACACCTTCAGGGACAGCAACTCCACCACCTCCTTGGAGCAGCCCATTCCAATGGCAAAACATTCTCTCTGGCCACAAGTTGCACCAGTGAAGGTTCAGCTTGGTTATTAGGAAAGACTTCTTGGCTGCAAGAGTGGTCAGGCATTGGAACAGGCTGCCCAGGGTGGTGGTGGAGTCCCCAGCCCTGGAAATGATCAAGAACTATATGGCCATGGCACTTCAGGACATGCTTTAATGGTTGTGGTGGTGGTGGGTTGATGGTTGAAACTGATGATCTTTTCCAACCAAACCGATTTTGTGATTCTACACATTCAGAGACTTGCCTCATCCTTTTGGGCTCTCCATCAGGTAACCAGGCTTGTATGCTGACATGGACCTACCAGAGAGGACTGAAGAAAGAAGCCATGGCTTTTGTGGGAGCCTAAAACTTGTGCAAGGCACTTCAACTGTGGAAAGAATATTGCTTGTTGCTCTGTCTAGTTGTTTTCATAAGAACTGCTGTGCACAGCAGAGTATAAAAGCTGAACTTGAAGAGAATAAAATATGGAACCTTTCTAGGTCCACAAAAAGTTTCTGGACATTATGCAGCAAGCTATTAGTAGCAAAGAGAGTACAAAGTGCTCCAAATCTTCCTTTTTCAGATGTTGAAGAGTCATAACTCTGTGGCATTTGGAGGGATGTTGTGAATCAATTCCCTGCTCAGGATTTCACTTTAAAGACCCAGTGCAGCCCTAAATGTCAAGTATGTGGAAGTGGTTCCTCTGTTTGTCTGGGTTTTTTTTCCATCTGAAGCCTGTACATATTTCACTGCTGGGAAGTCAATGAAGGGGTTCTACAGTGGGTCTAGTAAAGTGCAGTTCTCCAATTACAATCTAGCTGTAAAATATACAGTAGGTGGTTCCCCCCCCCATTTTACTTGCAGGCAATAAGTTTTGGTCACGTCACTTAAGGCCACCTAAAAGAAAGAGAAAGAAAGAGGGAAATGGCTGCTCAGTGAACCTCAGGAGAATGATGAAGTTATACAGCCTCAGAAGGATTTTAGGCAGTTTAATATTGCCCAGCTCAGCTCACAGTTATATCATCTGTCTCAGTGCCTGAAATGAGCTAAGCTATGTGCTTGAGAGAGAAAAGCATCTCTGCTGACTGATGTCTCTGAGAAATCCACTTTGGATATGGCTGGGTGGAACAGAAAAGAGGGTTGCTGGCTGCACAGAAGATGTGCTCTGCTGTGATGTATTTCATGTAAGCAAGAACTAGATAAAGCTTAAAAGAAAAAAAAAGGGGAGGAGGGGGAGAAAAAACAAAGATCTAGGAAACTTCTGAAAGTTAAACACCTCCATCTGAACTTTGTTGCGTGTGGATCACTGGATGAGCTTGGAGGAGGAAAAACTGCAGCAAGCTGGGAGGTTGTGCTGCAAATGTGACCACTGTTCTAGACAGCAACCCCATGAACATCCCCTAATTCAGTGCAATTGTCTAGCTGTGCCTGGGTGCTAGCTACAGGAGACCTTGGGGAAGTAAAGAACCTGGAGATATCTTGAAGTGCACTGTTCTGCCAGTGAAGATTTATCTGCAGTTTCACCTGATAAGATTTTTCACCTTGCTTTGAGCAGTGTAATTTACCACCCTCAGCATGCTGCACTGCATTCATAGAATCATAGAATCATAGAATGGTTTAGGTTGGAAGGGACCTCAAGGATCATCCAGCTCCAACCCCCTGCCATAGGCAGGGACACCTCCCACTAGAGCAGGCTGCTCAAGGCCTCATCCAGCCTGGCTTTAAACACCTCCAGGGAGGAAGCATCCACAACCTCCCTGGGCAACCNCCTTCTTGTGCTGGGGGCTCCAGAGCTGCACACAGAACTCCACACAGTACTCTGACGAGAGCAGAGTAAAGGGGGAGAATCGCCTCCCTTGCCCTGCTGGCCACACTTCTCTTGATGCATGTATGTAGAGAAGAGCTGGATTGATTATCTTCAGGCTTCCTGCCACTAAACTCAGCAAATTAGCTGCTCATGATTCCAGCAAATGACTGCTGTGGTGGTTTGGTTTGGTTTGGTTTGGTTTTCTCTTACAACCAGAGAGAAATTGGACTGTAAAGCTTTGTCTGGGAAGAGAAGAACTTGTTTAGAAACTCCCACGAGAGGGAAGACATCTACAGCTGCTGGTGTAATTAATAAAGTAGTGCAGCAATAGAGGAGATGCTTTATGGTGTCCCAGAGAGCACAAAGACATTCAGCTCTCTTTGTCTTGGTGTCTTTGTGCAGGTAGATGGTCTGATAGGGGTTGCATTTGAGGGCATCATTCAGCCATAACACAGCTGATGGAGGCTGGTTCCCAGAAAAGGCCTAGGATACATCCTCCTTGAATCTTCATGGGAAGTCCTTCAGCCAGTAAAGGCTTACCAGGATCATCCCATGCTTCCCTAACTTGACTCCTCCGTGGTGAGATGGAGCTTCCACAACGTCCTCCTCTGTAAGTCAAAGACTCTGGGCTGGATGATCAGCC
This sequence comes from Tricholaema leucomelas, assembly GCA_013400475.1. NCBI lineage: Eukaryota > Metazoa > Chordata > Aves > Piciformes > Lybiidae > Tricholaema lacrymosa > Tricholaema leucomelas. Next base: position 229,326 of record WAAF01000053.1, read on the forward strand.
TCTGAGAGTGGCCCAGCCTGGTCTGAGAGGTTCTCTGGAGAGGAAATTACAAAACTGTGGAACCAAACTCTAGCAGCTGGGAAGAGGAAGGACATTATAGAGACTCCTTAGCTAGGAAGCACTGGATCAGGTCACCCAGAGTAACTATGACATCTTCAGACTGGGGACACTTCAGGAGTCTCCCAGAGATCCCAGAGCTGACCTGATCTCAGATTGATGACTGTCTTGCATCAGGCAGTTTGGATATCCTCCAGAGGTCCTTTCCACTCTATGCTTCTACTCTGATATAGTCTTGTGAACACAAAAGAAGAAAAAAAGGGAAAAAAGAGGAAAAATAAAAAAAACAACCAGACAGAAGAAGAAAAAAAAATCCAAACTCATGTGGGATCTGAACCTTAAAGTTCTCCATTTTTTCATTCACCAATGCTACTTTGATTTGAAAGTGGATTCCACATCAAAATAGATCAGATTTTTGGTTCTTGTTGTCAAATAAATGCTAATCTCAAGGAACTATAACTGCAGTCAGGAAGTAACAAAGCTGGGATTGGGCAATAATATTTTAGCTTAGGTTATTCAGGACTAGGCAGGACAGAAAACTCTTCTGAGGCAGGACAAGGTCAGTGAAACCACTGAAGAGAGCAGCTCTGGTTCAGTGAGCTGAAAACATCAGGAGCCAAAGCTGATAAACCCACCAGCTGTGGCAAGATCTTCCAAATAAATGAGCTGCTCCATCTCTAACATCAAAACTCCACAGTCACACTCACAGATCCTGTATGCAGACCTGATAAAGATGGAGAGAAGGACAAGAAACTTCATATTTAGGTGTTGAACTCCATTGAACACCTTCTAACTGCAGCACTGGCAGCAACCTCTTTTATTGGTTCTATTCATACTATTTAGCTTCGAGGAGACCTTATAGTGGCTTTCCAGTATCTGAAGGGAGCCTACAGGAAGGCTGGGAAGGGACTATTGACAAGGTCTGGTAATGCCAGGACGAGGGGGAATGGGTTTAAGCTGGAAGAGGGGAGATTTAGACTGGATGTTAGGAGGAAGTTCTTTACAGTGAGGGTGGTGAGACACTGGCACAGGTTGCCCAGAGAGGTTGTGGATGCTTCCTCCCTGGAGGTGTTTAAAGCCAGGCTGGATGAGGCCTTGAGCAGCCTGCTCTAGTGGGAGGTGTCCCTGCCTATGGTGGGGGGTTGAATCTGGATGATCCTTGAGGTCCCTTCCAACCTAAACCATTCTATGATTCTATGATTCTATGATTCTATGATTTAGGTTGAAAAAGAGGAGGCTGAGGGGAGACCTCATTGCTGTCTACAGCTACCTGAAGGGACATTGTGGAGAGGCTGCTGCTGGTCTCTGCTCACAGGTAACTGGAGACAGAACAAGGGGGAATGGCCTCAAGCTGAGGCTGGGCAGGGTTAGATTGGACATTAGGAAAAAGTTTTTTCATGGAGAGAGTAGTCAGGGACTGGAATGAGCTGCCCAGGGAGGTGGTGGAGTCATCAGTCCTGGATGTGTTTAAGGGCGGTTTGGATGTTGTGCTTAGGGCTATGGTTTAAGGTGAATCTTGTAGAGCAGGGTTCTAGGTTGGACTTGGTGATCCTGAGGGGCTTTGCCAACCTGCATGTTTCTGTGATTCTGTGATTTCTAAGCAATGTCTACCTTGGAGATCAGTCTCTGAGGTAGCATTCTGATGCCAGAGGACCTGACATTGCTGGCATTAATCCTTTGTCTCAAGTAGGGTGTAGGGCAGATTGAAAAGAGGAATTCACATCCCCATTGTTCTCCACCTTAACTTGCTGCTGTAGCGCCTGGCCACGGACAAGGCACATGACTGAAGTGCACTGTGAACACAGGACCAAACCAGCCTCTTTCCAGAGCAGATTACATTGAATTTCTCAAAACAGAAAGAAACAAAAAATGACTGTGGGTGCCCAGGGTCCCTTAAGGCTGGATGTCACTTTGAAGTGGCATAGAAATAGAAGAAAATCTTCACAAGGAAAAGGACATCTACAGTGGGGTGAGCACCCTTTGCCTCTCTTCACTCCACAAAGACTCTCTCAGATACTCCCTTTCACCTCATGGTGTTTCTGAGCCCTATTTCCACTCTAGGAGTTAATCCATGTTTGGATCCACTATCAGAAACAGATTTGCAGCTTCATAGGAAGGTTTGGCTTAGAAGGAGACTCTTTCATTTCCTTGGGCAGCCTGTCAGGACTTGCCAGCCCTTTTGGGGAAGAAATTGTGCCTCATACCCAACTTAAACCTGTCCCAGTGCAACTTTCCTCTTGTCTTTTTACTGGGGAGAAGTGACCCCCCCACCTGGCTTCAACCTTCTTTCAGGGAGTTGTGGAGAGCAATAAGGTCTCCCCTGAGCCTCCTTTGCTCCAGGCTAAACAGCTCCAGGTCTCTCAGAAAGATGCAGCATTTTGTAGCCTCCACTGGACTCTTTCCAGTAGTTCCCTGTCTTTCTTGAGTGGGGGAGCCCAGAACTGGGCACAGTACTCCAGATGTGGCCTCAGCAGGACACAGTAGGGGTGAAGGAATACAACCCTCAACCTGCTGGCCACACTATTATCAGTGGTCCCTAGGAGACCCTTTGCCTCCCTGGCCATGAGGGCATACTACTGCTCATGGTGAATTTATTGCCCACTGAAAAGGAAATCATAATCTGTCAGTTTTCAGTCTTAATGCTTTTGCCAGGAAAATAAAACAAAACAAAACAAAAACAGAAGATAAACTTTGGTTCAAAGGTGGAAGAGGAAGTGATCCATTAGGGAGTCATCTCCCACTCTGGAACACTTTGTGCAGCTGTGCTTATGCCACTCACAACAGATGAGCGAAGCCAGCAGCAGCTTGAGGCAGCAGGAGCAAGACAGATATGGCTTTGCTAAGACAGATGTCCTTGAGCTTCATGCATGGCAGCACGATTGGAGGGCTACGTCCCACTTTGCAGCAAAAATACAGCTTGAAATGGTGCAGGGAGAGGAAATATATCAGGGCAGGCACTTCCCTAGGCTCCAGCATGCTGCTCCCTATGCTCACAAGTGAGTTATCTTGAAAAGAAGCTTAACCAGAATCATAGAATCTCTCATTTGGAAGAGACTTACAGATCATCAAGTCCAGCCACCAACCCAGCACTGCCAGGTCAACAATAAAGCAAGGCCATCACACATCTCCATAGCTTTGAAACTCTGCCAGGGATGGGGACTCCACCACTGCCCCAGGAAGCCTGGGCCAGGTCAAGGGAACCCTTTCCAGGAAGAAATTGCTCCTCACATCCAACTTAAACCTCCTCTGATGTAACCTGAGACTGTTTCCACTGACATGGCCATGGACATAACTCCCATGTCCAATCTAAATCTCATTTGGTGCAACTTGAGACTGTTTCCACTGACATGGCCATGGACATAACTCCCATGTCCAATCTAAATCTCATTTGGTGCAACTTGAGACTGTTTCCACTGACATGGCCATGGACATAACTCCCATGTCCAATCTAAATCTCATTTAGTGCAACTTGAGGCTGCTTCTATGGACATGAAAATGTTCCTCATGTCCAACCCAGGGGGTCAGATCTACTTTTTTTTTCTCTCTGACCAATCATTTTTCCTAAGGACACCTTTCTGAATACAAATTTGGCCACTGACAGAGCCAGGTCTGGTGAGTTTGTTATAGATGGTAGCAAGAGAAGTGAAGCTTTGGGAGCTGTGAGTGAAGACCCTGAGTGTGTGCAGTGTCTAGAATTGCAGGGTATATTTTGACCATTTCCCTCCTCTTCCTGTTCAGTCTTAATAATTTTACATCCTTCTTCTTCCTTTGCCTTTTCAATGCTATTTGTACCATTTTATCTGCACTGTTCATTTTTTTCCCCCTTCCATAAAAGACAATAAAATATTAATGTGGCATAAAAAAACTCTGTCTGTGCTGGTAGTCTCTTGAAACCATTGATGAATCCATGAATAAAATATGAATCCTTACTTTGCTGGTGGTATATCAGATTTCAGGTGTTTATTGTATTTCCTCTGAAGTAAGCTTGTCCCTGTTTGTTTGCTTGCTTGCTTGCTTGCTTGCTTGCTTTTATTTTAGGTAGCCCTTGATCTGTTAACCTTTGGAAAAGCTGATGTCTGATAGAATCTTATATGAAACATGAAACTTTCATTTGGACCATTTTTCTAGTCTCTATCATCCAAGGGAAAAAAAAAAAGTGACAAAAAAAAATCCACTCCAAACTTTGCTTATCTCAGAAAAGAAAAGAACAACCCACTTTTCTTTTTGTTTGCTTTAATCCTTGTGCCATTGAGCTGCAGCTTCCATTATTGGCTTGGCCAAAGAAGATGAGACCTTCAGCAACCTGTTCTAGTGGTAGGCAGGGGGTTGGAACCAGATGATCTTTGAGGTCTCTTCCAACCTAAACCATCCTATGATTCTAAGAACTCTTTCAAATGAGCTGAGTGATGTTCACCACAAAAAACATCCCCAAGTCCCCAAAGCTGGGAGGTTGTAGCAGTAGTGCTGCTTCCTACATAGTGCTTTGGGGAGCTCTGTCAGTGTATTTCTTCCAGCTGCAGACTAATTTGTGAGATTGAGTGTGGGGTTTAGTTTGGTTGTTAGATTTTATTTTTGAAACCCAAATCATAGAATCACAGAATGTCAGGGGCTGGAAGGGACCTCGAAAGATCATCTGGTCCAGCCCCCTTGCCAAAGCAGGATCAACCAGATCAGATCACACAGGAACACATCCAGGTAGATTTGAATATTTCCAGAGAGGGAGACTCCACAACCTTCCTGGGCAGCCTGTTCCAGTGCTCTGTCACCCTCATAGGGAAAAAAATTTTCTCAGGTTCACATGGAACCTCCTATGCCTCCACTTCCATCCATAGCTCCTGGTCCTGTCACTGGGCATCACCCAGCAGAGCCTGGCTCCAGCCTCCTGGCACTCACCCTGCACATACTGATGAACAGGAATGAGGTCACCCCTTAGCCTCCTCCTCTCCAAGCTAACAAGCCCCAGCTCCCTCAGATTCTCCTCCTAAGGAAGGTGTTCAACTTCCTTAATAATTCTAGTGTCTCTGCATAGTCTCTTAATGCAAGACTGGTGGCAATATGACTCAGAGCAGCTTTTCTGGAGCTTTCTCCACTGGCTGCAGTGCTGCTGGTTTACTGATACCCCAGATGTCAGTACAGGATGGGGACTGACCTGTTGGAAGTCAGTGAAGGGCAAAGAGATCTGGAGTTCTTAGTTGATGAAGTTTGACCATGAGGTAGCAATGTGCTCTTTTGGCCAGGAGGGCCAATGCCATTTTGGAGTGTATTAAAAAGGGCTGTGGTTGGTATGTCGAGAGAGATTCTCCTGCCCCTCTGCTCTGCCCTGATGAGGCCACATCTGGAGTACTTTGTCCAGTTCTGGGCCTTCCAGTTCAAGAAGGAGTTAGAACTACTTAAGAGAGTCCAGCACAGAGCCACGAATATGGTTAAGGGAATGGAACATCTCTGTTACAAGGAGAGCCTGAGGGAGCTGGGGCTGTGCCGCTTGGAGAGGAGTCTGAAGGCTGCCCTCGTTCATGGTTATAAATATGTATAGGATGAGAGCCAGGAGGATGGACCTAGGCTCTGCTCAATGCTGCCCACTGACAGGACAAGGTGCAACAGGTCAAAGTTGAGTCATAGAAAGTTCCATGGAAACACGAGGAGGATTTTTTTCCCTGTGAAGATGACAGAACTCTGGAACAGGCTGCCTAGGGGGGTTGTGGAGTCTCCCTCTCTGGAGATATTCAATGTGGATGTGTTCCTGTGTGATCTGCTCTAGGTGATCCTACTCTGGCAGTGGGGTTGGACTGGCTGAGCTTTGGAGGTCCCTTCCAGCCCCTGACATTCTGTGATTTTGACAAAGGAGCTGCTCCCTTGGGTGACAGGGTCTTGGAACCTCATCAGAGGTGGATTTTTTGTACATCAATTTTCACAGAATCACAGAATGCTAGGGGTTGAAAGGGACCTCTGGAGATCACTCAACCCAACCCCCCTGCCAGAGCAGCTTCACCTACAGCAGGTTGATCAGGACGGCATCTAGATAGGTTTTGAATGACTCCAGATACGGAGACTCCACAACCTCCATCAGTAGCCTGCTCCAGCTTTCTACCAGGCCACTTTTCAGAAGCAAAGGATGAGTTTGAGTTAAATCTGTGGAAGAAGACAAAGAATGTATGATGAACAACTGAGCAGTGAGAAAAGCCACTGCATCCTCTTTTCAAGGATGCATTTCTCCTTCCCTTCCCTTCCCTTCCCTTCCCTTCCC